>CM056389.1:456149-499961 GCA_029718625.1 Synaphobranchus kaupii | reverse complement strand
TCTTCATTCCAATATATAGGAAATTATCTTTACTTAATAACTGCGGTGAAATAAATGAAAGAAAATTAGTTTTAAGACATTTATGATGAAAAATGTGTTTTGGGGAAAATGAAAGAACATAAGACTATAGTCTTATGTCCAAAAAGTTCCAGAATGGTCAATAAAATTTAAAATGCCATTTTTTGATTCCAGTGTATAGAAAAATATCTTTACTTAATAACTGCGGTGAAATAAGTGAAAAATAATGAGTTTTAAGACATATATGATGAAAAATGTGCTTTGGCGAAAATGAAAGAACATAAGCCTATAGTCTTATGTCCAAAAAGGTCCAGAATGGTCAACAAAATTAAAATGCCACTTTTTGATTCCAATGTATACGGAAATTATCTTACTTAATAACTGCGGTGAAATAAGTAAAACATAATGGGTTTTAAGACATTTATGATGAAAAATGTGTTTTGGGGAAATTGAAAAAACATAAGCCTATAGTCTTATGTCCAAAAAGGGCCAAAATGGTCAACAAAATTAAAATGCCATTTTTTGATTCCAATGTATAGTAAAATATCTTTACTTAATAACTGCGGTGAAATAAATGAAAGAAAATTAGTTTTTAAGACCATATATGATGAAAAATGTGTTTTGGGGAAAATTAAAAAACATAAGACAATAGTCTTATGTCCAAAAAGGTCCAGAATGGTCAACAAAATTAAAATGCGATTTCTTCATTCCAATATATAGGAAATTATCTTTACTTAATAACTGCGGGTGAAATAAGTGAAACATAATGAGTTTTAAGACATTTATGATGAAAAATGTGTTTTGGGGAAAATTTAAAAACATAAGACTATATAGTCTTATGTCCAAAAAGGTCCAGAATGGTCAACAAAATTAAAATGCCACTTTTTGTTTCCAATGTATAGGAAATTACCTTTACTTAATAACTGCGGTGAAATAAGTGAAAGAAAATTAGTTTTAAGACATTTATGATGAAAAATGTGTTTTGGGGAAAATGAAAAAACATAAGACTATAGTCTTATGTCCATAAAGGGCCAAAATGGTCAAAAAAATTTTAAATGCCATTTTTTGTTTCCAATGTATAGGAAATTATCTTTGTAGGATATCTAATATTTCCCCCCTTCTCTCTATCTCTGTCACTCTCTCACTCTCACCACCCAACATCAAAGATAAGCCAGTCTTTGTCATAAATGACCCCTCTCCCCCCCTCCCCCATACCTTAACCCAATCAGGACAGGGATGGTCTTCCTGTGGAGGTACTTTATGAGTGTACCGCAGAAAAAGAATTTAGTCAATTGTGGAGTTTGTTTGGAGAAGTCATCCTTTTGGTTCCTTGTTCCTGTTCAGCTGGAGGATAAATAATTTGGCAATTTTTGGCTTATCTCTCTCTTTACTGGTATTTCCTAATTAATGTCTGGTTTAATGCCTTCACTTTTGTGAATTATAAGTAGTCAGCCTACATTTCTTGGTGAATGTATGATTTCAATTCATTATTCCAATTGACTGTTTTCGCTTAATAAAATTTCTTTAATCTCAAGACCTGATTTAGACCTTGTTTTGGCTTGTTGGTTGATCCACCAGGTTACTGTTCGACTTACCTATCAAAGAATTTGGCCATTTAATTGATGATTGTCATTTTTAATAATAATTATTAAATTAAATAACGTAAAACTTATTTTGAATGAAGGTTAAGTGAGGGGTTCTAGCACGCAATATCGCTTGTGTTCAGTATTCAGAGTGCTGAGCGTTTTAACAAGGGCATTGACTGTTGGAACCGCTGGATTCAGATAATACACATTTTACCTAATCCTCACTTACCCGACATAATTGGAGGTCCCACCGAGATAGGTTGTCCTATAGCATACTTAAATTTTACTATTGAGTAAACTGCGGGTAAACTCTGAGACAAGTTCAAATCTTTTTCTAATCGACTGGTCTTAGATTGATTGATTTTAAAAAAAAAATGTAGTATATATATATATATATATATATATATATACTATATATATTATTATGGCATACCAGACAAAGAAAGAGATGCCTCATTTACCCTCCACTGCTGGCCTACCAGCATTCCCTGTCCAGTCAAGGTTGGATCAGCAGTGGTATCTCATGATATCAGAACGGCAATATTTGATAGCCCAGTGCCCAAAATTTGCAGAACAGGCAATGGATCAGCTTAAGGAGGAGGCGCTTTACAACCTGCGGACTGAGTATTTGGACTATCTGATTTGTCCAGATAGTGATGAAACCAAGCGCAGGATTGTCCAAGGGATAAGGTCGTACCTAGAGAAAAGACAACATTTTCTCTACCTCTGGCGGTCAAAGCAGGCATGGGAGGAGGTAAACCAAATGTGGAAACTGGCTTGGGAAAAGTACCACTCTAAGTCAGGAGTTACTGCCAAACCAGTTTCTTCTGTGGCAGTCCAGCCTGCGCTGGAAGGAGCAGTGCATGGCGCCATTCCGGCCATAACCCAGACACCACCCCCCACCGAGGGACAATACAGCACTCTCCATTGACTCATCCCCACCCCCTTCAGGCTTGGACAATTCTGTGGATTTTGTCACCTCCACAGACAATGTAGCCGCCCCCCTGGTGAGCTCCCCTTCCCTGGAGGAATTTGGGGGAAACAGCTCGGTGTCTTGTATCACACCAGCCACCACAGAGGATGTGACCCCAACAGGACGTGGAATCCGCTGCTGCAGTCCTCTCAGCTGAGCCAGGTGAGGAGACCGTCGAACCCCTGGAGGCAGAACCTGCTACTGCAGACACAGCAGCCCAGCCTGGTGAGGAGACCGTCAAACCCCTGGAGGCAGAACCTGCAACTGCAGACACAGCAGCCCAGCCTGGTGAGGAGACCGTCAAACCCCTGGAGGCAGAACCTGCTACTGCAGACACAGCAGCCCAGCCTGGTGAGGAGACCGTCAAACCCCTGGAGGCAGAACCTGCTACTGCAGACACAGCAGCCCAGCCTGGTGAGGAGACCGTCAAACCCCTGGAGGCAGAACCTGCTACGGCAAACACAGCAGCCCAGCCTGGTGAGGAGACCGTCGAACCCCTGGAGGCAGAACCTGCTACTGCAGACACAGCAGCCCAGCCTGGTGAGGAGACCGTCAAACCCCTGGAGGCAGAACCTGCTACGGCAAACACAGCAGCCCAGCCTGGCTGAGGAGGACCGTTGAACCCCTGGAGGCAGAACCTGCTACTGCAGACACAGCAGCCCAGCCTGGTGAGGAGACCGTTGAACCGCAGGACGCGGAACCGGCTTCTATAGGCCCATCAGCCCTGCCAGGTGGAGAGGTCTACGCACCCCAGCAGGTGGAGTCAGCCCCCACAGACCAGTCCACCCAGGCCGAGGACCCCACCCCACCCCTTGTGGACTTTTCTTCCCCTCCTGCTGCTTCCCCTTTTTACTCGTTTATTTCACAATGGTAGTTAAATAAAGATGATTTCCCATCCATCTGTATCAGAAAATTATGTTTGAAATTTTTTTGCATTTTTTCACTTTTTGGACATAAGACTATATAGTCTTACACTATTTTTTGTTTTTCCACTGAAATACATTTTTCATGATATATTTATTCAGACACATTTTTATTTGTTTATTTCACAATGGTTGTTAAATAAAGATGATTTCCCATCCATCTGTATCAAAAAAATTATGTTTGAAATTTTTTTGCATTTTTTCACTTTTTGGACATGAGACTATAGTCTTATGTATTTTTTTCTTTTTCCACTGAAACACATTTTTCATGATATATTTCCTTTAATGACTGGATCTATTTATAATAATTCATACTTTTCTACTCTGAACGATGCTCCCCCTTGGAGAAGAGGGGAAGGAAGTCCAATGCTGGTTACATCATGCATGCATGATTGCCACAAACAGGGCATGGGTGCCTGGCAACAACCAGTTTGACAAGTTTTTGTGAACAAGTAGGATCTCAGATGGTGGATTCACACGAGTCTGAAAAAGCTGATAGGTTTTATTTCAAAAAGAATTTTTATTTAAATTTTTTATATATTTTTTTAATAACAGCTGTGTTTATTAAAAAGGCAACATTGGCATTAAAAAGGGAAAGAGAATTACGCCTTGGGAGTTTTTACAGACATGACATTTTCCAGTGCTTGACTTTCACATCAGTAAACTTCTATGCCATCATAACTACGCCCCTCCCCGCCCCTCCCCGCCCCTCCCCGCCCCTCCAGGACATTCGGGAATCTCCCAAGGACAAAGGCCACAGGTCAAAGGTCACAAGGCTCCGCCCAGTCCTCAAAGCTCACTCTTCAGCACTGTCTTGGCCTTTTGCATGTTGCTGATTACTGTTGGGAGAGAAGGACAATGAAATGTATGTGTATCAGCGTGTCTTCACAGGAAATTAAACCATAGACTGTCGAAAAATAAGAACATCCCCCATTGACTTTCCATGCGCTTGTGAAAAGTGTTTTGAACCTGCAGAAGTACTACCATTTTGTACAAAAATTGGAGCCAGAGACCACACACTACGGAGCAGTCTACATATTCTTGTGGGAAACATTTATTGACTTTGTATTTTTACTGCATTGGTGCCGTTGACTTACACAAACAGGCGGCTGAAAGACCTATACAGGAGCCAAACGCACTGGCTCCAGAGAGCAACGCTCTCAACAAGACCAGGAAGTAATGAGCTTCAACAGCGAAGCCCCGTTTTGGCCCCTTGGGATAAATCGCCTTGGCTGCAGCTATACTTACACAGGCTGATGTCAGACGGCTCGTAGGCGTACAAGCGGTTGGAATATCGCCCTGTGATGTCAGCTCTGACCGTCAGAGTAGGATCTGGAAAGAAAGGGAGGTGCAGAAACAGATAGATGGAGAGAGGGAGGGAGGGAGGGAGGGAGGGAGACGGAGGAGGAGGAGGAGAAATATAAAGAAGATTAATATTAATTTGCAAATAGTGGTGCAGCCAAAGGTTCAGGAAGTGACTGGTTAGCCTGTGATGGGACCTTAACATTTGATTGGGTCCTGCAAATTATGACTACCCATGACATCACAATCAGTATTATCATATTCTATCTCACAACGTCCACGCGGGTCACTCACCTACAAACAGGATCCTGGGTACATATTGACCATCGGGAGAGAGGTGCTTATCCGTGGTTTCATACTGTCGTAAGAGCAGAAATTTGAAACATAGGGGAAAAAAAGAAGCTCTTAAAGACAGAGATATTTACATTTTATTATTATTTACTAGCAGGGCATCACTGAACTACAGCTCCTTATATAAAGAGGACTGCTTTGGGAAGATTTCTGACATCTCTACGCTGCTCCACTTCAGCCGATTAAACTACCAGGGAGTGTCCTTCCCCCAAACCGCGGCTCACTTTTCAGACGTACCACAAGATTGAGAAGAATGAAGTCCTCGTCCGCCAATTTCTGGAGCTCTTTGCTGTTGGCAAAGGCCTGCTTAAGAGCTGGACACACACACACACACACACACACACACACACACACACACATGTAAATACACCATTCATTAGATCTGTTCATTTTAAGTTATCAGTACTCTATAACGATCCAGTCAGTGTGTGAAAATTCACACATTAATACTGTATG
Organism: Synaphobranchus kaupii; assembly: GCA_029718625.1. Lineage (NCBI taxonomy): Eukaryota > Metazoa > Chordata > Actinopteri > Anguilliformes > Synaphobranchidae > Synaphobranchus > Synaphobranchus kaupii. The sequence goes on along the minus strand of CM056389.1, from coordinate 494,352 downwards.
CCAGGCTGTGTCACAGCAAACAGATACTGTATGCCAGGCTGTGTCACAGCAAACAGATACTGTATGCCAGGCTGTGTCACAGCAAACAGATACTGTATGCCAGGCTGTGTCACAGCAAACAGATACTGTATGCCAGGCTGTGTCACAGCAAACAGAAAGTGAAACTTGCTAATTCTTTCATTCATACTGAAGGCTTTTTTTCAACAACACTTCAGAATGGTACTAAAGGCAGGGGAACGAAAAGGGGGATTATGGGTAGTGAGTATTCACAAATAAAAATAACAATCATAACCGGACTTAGCGTATGAATGACACGGTCAAAATCATATCATCTTGACATTTTTACTCTTTATATTATTATTATATTATTGTTGATTTGGACAAATATTTTAACTGCTAATATTTTACTCCTAAATACCTGCTTAAAGTACTGAGGGTGCACAAAGGCACAGTTGCATCAAGGTAAGACTTCAGAAATGTCCTTTTTATGGAAAAGTAGAGCATTTTTTACACCAGTTCGTTACTTTTTCTTTATTTAAGAATGATTTCATTGATTTGTGAAGACCAATGAGTTGACATACATGACAAAAATATGTCAACAGTATTCATTTCATATAAACCTGACAACATTACTGAAATGCTTTTGTGCTTTAAAGAAACACTGAAACGTTAAACATGGCTGCCTAGTTCACATTCTTTCACTTCTTCCATTGGCGTGTCAGATCTGTGAAATTAACACCGGCCACCAGCCAAATGCTGGTAAAATTCTGACTGTGGCTGGTAAGATTTTCTACTCTAGCAGCCGCTTTGGCAGGTAACCAACCAGGTTGTGTTATACTGTAAAAGGTAATGTGGCTGGTAAAATGGTGAAAATAGCCTGTCATTTTTGGAATCTACAAGCCACTCTTGGCAGTGGGTGAAAAGTTTCATGCCCTGCTAGTAACCCGATAGCTATACTAGCATCTCACACTAATATAACGGCAGTCTTACCTGAGCTGTGTGGACAGTCCTCAAGGTGAAGTATGACCATCAGGGGCTTATTGCTGTAGAAACAGAGAAAAGTGTGTCCGTTTCAAAATCGGCACACGCTGCCATGGCAACACGTGTGCACGCTACATGTGTGGAGAGCTCTAGAATGTCTCACCTGGTTTTGGATTTGAACAGTGCTTCTTCGTAGGTCTGAGCCCAAATCAGCTCGTCGCCCCAACCTGGGGACGAGAAAGCCAGTCGGGTCATGTGACTTGGGGCTAAATACTTGCATATTTATTTATTTATTTATATTATTTATTTGTTCATTTTTAAATGAGTAATTTGATTTGCTGGGTTGATTAAACTCTTCTCAGCAGAATTTGGCTGTTGGTTTAAACATGATTTTTAAACCCCTGTAAAGCACATTCCAAATCGACACATCAAGATCTGAAAGTGTCAGCAAAAAAGAAAAGGCACAATTTGGATGCATCTACATCAAAACTGCATTTAGTACATTATACATATGTAATTCATTACATTATAATGTTACCATGTACCAACTGGTAATATTCTGTCACTGGACAGTTTAACTGGTTTATGTTTTTTCTAAAAAGGCAAACAAAATGTAGTTATATGGGGGTGGGGGCAATTCTACTTTTTGAAAGACCTCCTAGGACCGGTTCATAGGTCCCCAGGGTTAGAGAGGCGGGGTTTGTAAAGGTCAATGGCCTGACCTCTGGAAAGAGTCTGAGGAACTCTCTTTTCCTTCTTCCCCGCCTGCTTATCGGGTTTCCCCAGCGAGGTAGAGACGGCCGCCAGGACCAGCAACGCGGACAGAAGCCCCTTGATCATGTTTGCGAGCGCGCTGCGAGGAAAGACGTGGGAAGAAGAAAAAAAGAGTGCAGGTTACGACACAGTGCCCTGGTATTTTTCCGTGACATCATCACACTTTTAAACAGACTGGCTTTTACTAGAGGCTGAAAACACTGCTCTGCGCTGTTAAGATGTGCTCGCTGTTCGGAGAGAAAGAGAGACGAGCACATGAGCGCGGCTTACAGCGCCGAGACGGTGTTCTTGTTACGTCATCGCACGTTAAACACCGTGGGAACTTCGGCGGCTCGCGAAATGGCTTGAGATAACATTTATTCATTGGCAGAGACGCTCGTATAAAGATACTTCCAAGGCTACAATGGCAAATGACGTAAACTGCAATAAACCAGAAGAGAGCAGACGACAACACCAGTATTTGCTAACAACCATGTCAAACTCAACCACTAAGTTAAATTACATTTTCAAGAATAGAACCACTTGTCAAAATGCTCCTTCAATATCAACATTATCAATATTGTTATAAAACAAAATAAAAATAAACTGCTAAGATCTCAAATACTAATAGTAGGCTAATGGTAAATATAAGGAGTAATGCTTGATAAAGACACACTGCATACGTGATAAGGCTATAACCCTCAGGCTAAACAATACAGTCACACCCAGATACCCCGCGCATTTGGGCAGTGGAGATGCCCCCCGTTCTATTGCCCTACCTGTGTCTTCAATCTGACGACGAAGTCTGGGTCCTGCCCGTCTCTCCCTCTCCACCTGTCCTACTTATACACCTGTGCACCTGCTGGCCACGCCCCTTTTCTCTGCTGGAATGCAAAAGCCGAAGGGTAACTCCGGGACCTTTTTAAACCCCCCCACTCCCCACACACACACACTCCCCCACTCCCCCTGACTTCAGTCTCAGGATTGATTTAATTTTGGGGTTTAAAACCCACTCCTCTCCTCAGGCTGGTACATCAGGGGGTAAGACCGGAGCGCTCCTTCTTGGCTCTCCTCCAAGGACAGGTAAGCCTAAATCCAGCTCCTCACCTACCTCCCAGTGCTGATTAGTCTGTTTGTGATTGGCCGAGAGGGCAGATGCGTGAGACGAGGCATCAAACAGTGGAGCTCAGCGCTATAAGTATTACTGTCACACTAATCACGACGTAGTCCTTTACTTTTAGTTTTTAAATGTTCACTTTTACTCTCTACGTCTCTCTCCTCCTGCCGAATGCTTGCGGAGGGTGTGACTGTAGGAAAGGTGGTACAGATGTGCGGCTACACGCCCGCGTCCGCGCGCGGCTCTGTCACAGCGCTCCAGACCGGCCTGTCGCTCCGCATTCATTTCCGAGTGGGAAGCCGGTGTGCGCTCCCCGGAGGATGTTTTAAGTGCACAAACTTAATTTTGTAGGGAAATGTATCGTCACCCAAAGAATCGTTCATTTTGAGCGAACGAGAATACATTTTGGCACTCAGTTAAAGTGTATTTGCATGTCTATTAATATCCACATATGTGCAGAATTGTGTTTGTGACTCCATGTAGTTGTGCGCACACCTCACTCTCACTCTCACTCTCTTTCTCTCTCTCTCTCTCTCTCTCTCTCTCTCCACATCCCTGCTCTGTGCTTCAACATGCACAGCATTACAATTGTGCCACAATTTCAGCCAATCAGAGATGGAGGAATTCATTTCTGACGCTGAAAATCAATGGTTCTTTTTTATTTAAAGTTATATTTTTAGGGCTTTTCAGCTTTATTGGACAGCACAGTGTAGAGACAGGCAGAATTGGAGAGAGAGAGAGAGAGAGAGAGGGAGAGATATGTGACAAAGCACGGCCGGATTCGAACCGTCGACATCGCGGCTTGCAATGACCATGTGTATAGCGCCCTTACGAGCTATGCCAAGACACTCAAAATAAATCAATGATTCTTTTGCGTGACAATACATTTCTCTACTGACTCTACAAAGAAATCTGTTTGTGTGCTCAAAATACACTCCAAATGTGCCACAAAAATAACTCCATAGTCTGTGGGAGGAGGCTGTGTGGTGGGCGGGGCTTTGGGAGTGAGCGTGTGCCGAGTCTGATGCCATGGCGATTCTGATGCCACAGTACGCTTGATGATGTCACAGGGGTAGAGACAGCAGGAGGGAAGCGGACCAGACAGCAGTGTTCGTGTGAGTGAACACTGCTCTGCACACACACACCCACACACCCACACTCTATTGTGGTGATCCGGTTCACAGGTGGGTGGATTTATTGACAGAACCGGTTTGCTATGTCAACAACCCTGCCCCTTTCTCCACTGGCTTCATTCGGAGCCTATGTCCTTCCAGGACCCATCCCACAATGCACTCTGGTCAGGCATTCCATATGCAAATGAGCGCAGGTAGATGCTGGAGACCTTTAAACTCTGTTTCTGCGGCAGGTACATACATCTCCACCTGTCAGAGCACCATTATACACTCCTACGCGATGGGATGCCAAGTGTTTCACAGCACACAAAAACATTTAAAGAGGTAAAAGTATTTCAGATATGCAGTTGATCCAGGACTGGCCCAGGTTTGACAGGAATTATATTGTTGTACAATTGGAATTACAAAAATTTCAATCTGGTTTCCGAACCTATCATAGCACTGAGACGGCTTTAGTAAAGGTTGTAAATTGCCTCAGGTGCTATTTGGATGCTAAAAAATTGTCATTACTGGTATTACTTGATCTAAGTGCAGCATTTGACACTGCCGACCACTCTATTCTCCTAGACAGACTCTGTAGACATGTTAGTCTTACCGGCACCGTTCTTAACTGGTTTAGATCTTACCTCAATGGCAGAAATTTGCTAGTAACCATTGATGAGTTCATGTCAAAAAGTTACGACATCACTTGCGGTGTTCCACAAGGCTCAATTTTAGGTTCTTTACTCTTTAGTTTGTACTGTATATGCTCCCACTGGTAGTATCATCAGGAGGCATGGCATACATTTTCACAGCTACACAGATGACACAGCTACAACTATATACTGCAGTATCTCCAGGTGATACAAGCCCTATTGATGTTTTTTTTGACTGTATCTTATACATGAATGCATGGATGTCAAAAAACCTTTTACAACTAAACCAGAGTAAAACAGAGGTACTGGTTATTGGGGAAAAGACTCAGAGAGAGAGAGAAACTGACTACTAAGCTCAAATCTATAGCACTGACTCCTAGTCAGCAGGTGAGGAACTTAGGTGTGATATTTGATTCAGATTTTAACTTTATGGCTCACATCAGGAATGTCACCAAGACTTCCTATTATCATCTTAAGAATATTACTAGGGTTCAACCTTTTTTATCCCAGGCTAACACTGAGACTAATGCACGCATGTATTACCAGCAGGCTCGACTACTGTCTCCTAACTGGTCTTCCCAAAAAAGAAATAGGCCAATTACAATTATTACAGAACTCAGCTGCTAGAGTGCTAACTAAGACTAAGAGAAGAGCACATATCACCCCAGTTCTTAAATCTCTGCACTGGTTACCTATTAGTTCATGCATTGATTTTAAGGTTCTGCTATTGGTCTTCAAATCTTTAAATGGACTGGCACCTATGTCAGAGATGTTGCTAAAATATGTACCATCTAGATCACTTAGGTCATCTAGCAGTGGTCTTTTAACTGTTCCTAAGTGCTGAACTAAGACCCATGGCGAGGCCCGAGCAGGTGGACCTGGTCCCAGCAGGTAGAACTGCCTCCCAGAGGATATAAGGACAACAGAAAATGTTGATACTTTTAAACGGAAACTAAAGACATACCTATTACTCTAGCTTTTCTGTAAATCTACTGTTTACATTCGCTTGTATGAAATGTGTTATACAGATATAGTCTGATGCTTGTGCAGGAGATTATGATTTTTCTGTATAAATTCTTTCTTTTTTATGTATTTGTTTTAATGTTGTGAATCACTTTGAGTTACATTCGCTTGCATGAAATGTGCTATACAAATAAGAGCTGATTGATTGATTGATTGATTGATTGAACTGCTTTTAAGGCCTGTTAACAGATCACAGAACAAAACCGCCCAGTTCACCCAGCAACCTAACGGCCAATCAAATCCTGTGAAAAGTACAATGCTCCAAAATCCAAATTACGAGGTGATTTCTGGTTTTGGGTAGAAAGCTGTAGCCAAAAAATTCAACTGACTGAATTCACAAGGAACACCAACGCGGTGCACGTAAAATAACTTTATCGACACAACGCCACAGCTTTTGAGCCTCTCTTTCTCTCTGTCTGTCTCTCTCCCTCCCTCTCCCTCCCTCTCTGTCTCTGTTCATCCCATACAGGCTGCAGCATTGTGACAGAACCCCCCCCCCCCCCCCCCCTCTGCGGATTGGGTGACCCAGACAGCGGTGAATCAATGGCCGCATTGTGGAGGACTCAATCGAGAGCTTATACAATTCAAACTGAATGAAACGCTTCTTTCACATCACAGTAAACCTGGAAACCTTGCTGTCCTTCATGGCTGGAGATACAACTGAGAGCAGTTTTATATATAAAACTGTACGTAGTAGAGCATTACATTATATGTTTATAGCTATAGGACCTAAGCGTTGCAACACAATAACAAAAGCAAGGTCGAATGGAACATTGTAAAATGGTGGAGAGCAACTCCAACACTGGAAAAGGTGCTGTGTGGTAGACCCCCGGATTACATTACATTACGTTACATTATAGTCATTTGGCAGACGCTCTTATCCAGAGCGACGTACATCAGTGCATTTTCGAACTAGGAACAAGTGCGTTAAAACAACCCTAAAAGGTAGATACGAGTTCAAGTACCAGGCGTAGTCAGTATGATTATTATTATTTTTATTTTTTTTGGGGGGGGTAACCACACGATATCGATGATTGACGTGTACAACAGTAAGCCAATAAGTAACCTTACAAGTATATACTTGTAAGGGATGATGTACTTACTTACGGGGTTTCGCTGAGTAGGCCTATATTCGGGAGCATACTTTTCAAGAAGTACGCGAATATTTTGCTCACATAAATATGATGCGCATCTTTGTTTTAATTTAAGCGACCAAAATGTTCGCTTACTTTTTGAAAAGTACGTTCCCGAATATACTCAGCGAAACCCCCCGAAATAAGTACATCATCCCGGGATTTTAAGTATACTGCATTTAGAGAAATTTTTGCTTACTTCCACCCCCAAATCGTAAATCCCTGAAGTTTTAGTTTATTTTAGCGTGTATCTCCAAGGACTGTTCTGTCGTCAGAGTGAGTCTGTGGAAGGATGATTAGCGTACTAGCCTCTGGCCTGCTTAATAACGCACAAACTCGATCCGTCAATCTCTTGTGATCAAGCTCAGATGGAGAAAAAAACAAAACAGAAATGTCCCTGGCACTCCAGGAACAGGGTTGCCTACCCCGGTATTAGAATATGGACCCTGATCTAGGATCAGTTTAGCGTCTTAGCGCATAGTGGATAAGGTGCGGATATTTACAATTTACAAACCTGATCCCAGATCAGCTTGGGTGTGTAATGGAAGCCCTGCGGACCCAGGAGCAGTGGATTACTGACTAATGACTAACCCCCTCTTTAATGACTAACCCCCCCCTCCCCCTCCCGTCACAGCTAGGTTGTCATAGCGCCCGGTTGTCATAGCGCCCGGTCAATATTTGCCTGGGGAGGGAGTTGCCCCTCCCTCCCCCGTTCCGCTCCTCGAGGCCCGCCCTGAGAACACGGATCTGGCCAGGGAGGGTCCCAAACGGCGGTTTTCCCCTTCATCCCGGTGATGTCAAGTGCATTCTGATTGGCTGAGCTCTGCCAGACGGCTACTCTGATTGGCTGGGCCTGCAGAGCTGTGGATACTCCAGTACACAGGAAGAGGTGTTATAAATGTACTCTGTCCTTTAGTAATGGCTCTTGGCCAATGCTCCCTTGAAAAAGAGATGGATATCTCAATGGGACTCTTTTAGGACCTAAAGTCTTAAAGGTGGTCTTTTTTATTTATCAAAAGATACAGATTCACCCATTTCTGACATCGGATACGTTTTTGGACAAAATTTTAATCCAGAACTTTTTTTATTCCCAAACCTGGAATGCCTATTAGGAATTATGGACACATCCCATTTGAGTTTGGTGCCAAGCGGGGATTCTTCCTTTTATGGAGAGTGCACACACGGAGCGACCGCGCCTCCACACCTGCAGGAAGTTCATTAGTTCACAAAACTGCAGATTCAGAAATCTACTTGGAAAGGTCACTTTTTTCCCCCCCTTGTAAATCTGTTGACCTAAACAGTAACATCATGGACATATTATCAGTTTACATTTTTAGCCTATTCCACCCTAAATAAAACAAGGGACTCACAAAATGTGGTAAAAACATTTGATTATGTGCAATTTTCTTTGAAAATGATTTTCTGTTGTTTATGTTAGCTACTGTGCTTCTGTAAGGTCTTAACCACATTCAAACTTTTTAGTTAAATGCTGAAAGTATTCATATATTTTGGAATTTACTGTTGGTAAAATGGCATTTGCTGATTGCAGTCTGCCTCCAAGCGAATAAGGAAGATACTACCAGCGCCTCTATTTTAAGATCAGCACTCTAGGACTCCTTGTTCCTTCGCTCCGCCCAACAGAGGACTCGAGGAAAGGATGCAAGGATCAGATAGGAGGACGGAGGAATCGAGGCAACATGTATTAGGCAAATGGAACGTCCTTGCTCAGTCAAAAGTTAGCGTCATATTATGCTTATGTGCTTACTATAATGTTTTTCAGCTTATTTTTTCATGAATAAACTTTTGTCAGTTATAAAGAACGAGTGTCATTATGGATTAGCGCTTTTTAATAAATTGAAAGGAACTGTAAAATTGCATTTGTGTAGAGGTGTGCCTGCGACCTGGCAGATGTGGAGAGTGGTGGATAATTTATAAACGTCACATTATGAGAAAAGGCTTCTGCAAAGACTATACTTGCGTTTCCTCACTGAAGCATCCTCCGGGAGCCTCCTCGTTCCCCACTCCTCACTCCTCCGAGGAGCATTTAGCGGTTTGGAATGTCCTTAAAGATGGCGAACCTCAATCAATTTCCAGGTCAGGCGAGGACCGAGAAGACGACGGATAATATAAGCGATTGGAATCCACCCTCTGATTCAGACACAGTACACAGGAGACAAGACGCAGTAGAGAGGACACAGGGAGACAGGACGCAGTAGAGAGGACTCTGATTCTGACACAGACAAGGCCAAAAGCACAGTACACCAAAAATGTTTTGTCAACATTTATTAATACATGTAGAAAATATCTAAATTTGATAATATTCATACAAGCGTGTGTATATCCTTTTATATACAGACACACGGGTGTACAAACATGTCTCTTCAATACAATCTGCTCATAATTCGGAAAAACCAAAATGTACATTTCTGTCAGAATTATACCAAAATAGTCATGTGAATTAAAAAGGCAAAAAATAACAAAAAAAAAAAAAAAGTCACAGCCAATAGACATCTGCAGTCCCACAAGAGACATGACGGCCATGTTTTCACAGAAAACGCTAGAATCACCTTCCCAGAGAGCATCGTTAGTGACCAAACCGGGCTTTTAACACTGACGTAGAAGGTTAGGCCCAACCTTCAGGCTTAGCCCGACTGCAATCCACAGAAAGGTCATCTTTCAACAAATCTCCAAAACCAAGAGTTCCCTAGGCTACATTTAACACAATCAGCGCAATCTTCTGAGCAGGGAGCTACCGCACGTTGCCAGTGACTCGCTGATTTGGAACCAATAACACTTCAGCTGTAGGGGTGTACAGTCTTTCAATTAGTGGTTCAAACTAGTCAGTGACTGACAGGTTATCTGTACCATCAGTACTGAAAACAGGCCCAGCCAGTCAGACCAGCTCAAATCCTGCAGCCTTTACCAATGTTGAGGGCTTTTCAATGGGAGTTACTTTTCCATTAGCTTGGGCCTCATAAATATCTTCCCTGGGCTGGGAGTTCTTACAAAACACAAAGGGAATGAAGGAAAGTCTTTTGGCATTTTTATAGCCAAGGGAACGGGGCTGGATGTGTCGGAATACATTCAACCAAAATATCAAATCCACCTCTATTCTCATATTTTACCTAAGGTGGAAACTTTGAAAAACCAACCAATAGACTTTTGTTTTCCACCAGAATGCTTAAAAAAAATCTGTCAGAGCTTCACATGGGCACAGGTAAAAATGATAACTTTGGGAAATTATGAATTTTGACTTATTTCACAGGTAACTAGATGCCATTACAGCCTTACTGAAAACTGCCATTTCTCTTAATTTTTTATATATTTATATCAGACACACTTGATGCAATTGTGAAAAACGAAAAAGAATAACCTGAGCAACCAAAATGGTTCTCACAAAGTCCCAGTGCAGGTAGCCAATCGGGGCTGACGGCTCACAGTCCCAGTTCAGGCAGCCAATCGGGGCTGACGGCTCACACAGTCCCAGTTCAGGCAGCCAATCAGGATTGACGAGAGTTAAACGCAATCTGGCCAATCCAGGTCCGCGAATCTTTCATGGGCGGAGTGTCAAATCTGAGAAACGATTTGGGCGCCCGATTTGTCCGTTTGCAGAAACCGGGGAATCATGGGTAATATCCTCAGTGCTCAGAGCAGGGAGCTCTGCTTAAATGGCCGCTCCAGCAGACTGGTCCAGAGTAGGGTCGGCTCCATGCCTCACGACCAATGAGAGCGGAGCTTTTAATGACATAAGTTCTGGGAGCGTGTGATTGGTTGTGGGGTTTGTTTGGGGCGGGCGCTGTCACTCACAGGAAGGGGGTCCCTCCCACCGATGCTGATACCGTCCTAGTGGTTCCCATGGTAACGGTGTCCTTTCGCACCAGGTATAAAATATATACATGCAGACGTATCGGCGCACTCATTTACAACCCCACAGGTCCAAATATCAACCAGAAAGAAGGAAAAACAGAGAGAGAGAGAGAGAGAAGTAGAAAAGAGTGTTAAAAAGCAAGAGAATAGTGGTTATGGTGAAGAGTACGGTTTTGTTCTGCAATCTTAGCTCATTCAGTCTTTCCTTTGCGTTTTCTTCCTTCCAGGAAAGTTCAGAAATATTGCGAGTGGAGAGGATTAGAGGAGAAGAGGTCCGTCAGTGCGCCAGTGAGTGACAGTGTCTGGTCCCCTAGGCTGTAGTGCTAAGCAGGTCACTCTGCCCCCTGGTGGTGGGGTCAGGTCAGGTCAGGGCAGGGGCGGACCGTTGACTCCGGGGTGGTAGAACGCACAGTTGTTTTCATAGCGACAGTTTCCTTTGACCATGAAGTGGCGACACACGGGGCGGTTGGACATATCTGGGAGAGAGAGAGAGAGAGAGAGAGAGAGAGAGAGAGAGAGAGAGAGAGAGAGAGAGAGAGAGGGAGAGGGAGAGGGAGAGAGAGGGAAGAAGAGAGAGAGGGAGGGAAGAAGAGAGAGAGGGAGAGAGATTAATATTTATGGTTCAAATATTCAAACCCGCATCACAAAGGCTGATGGGACAGCAGCACCCTCTTCTACACAGGCCATTTATAAGGGTCCAATTTTGCTTTATTGGAGCCATTTTAGGTTAAGTGCCTTTGCTCAAAGTTACCATGGCAATGCCCCTTTTAGAGACTCAAGCCTACAAACCCCAATTCCAAAAAAGTTGGGACAGTATGTAAAATGCACTTAAAAGCAGAAAGCAGTGACTTGGAAAGGGGTTGTTTCTCCGGACTTATTTTTCCAGAGTTCAATAGGAAAATGGGTCAGGAGAAACAACCCTTAAAGTGATCCATCCATATCTACTGCATATCTGGCAGCAGAGTGATGGTTTGAGGCTTGTTTGATACCTCAGACCCTTGCTGACTTACAGCCATTTAGCCAGCCAAGGGTTACATACTGTACCCATGTGATTTACAGCTTAATCTATTCCCACCCCCCAATTCCCATAGAGATCCATTCAAATGTAGAGACGTTATAGTATCGCTTGTAAGCAGAGGTTATAGTTATTTGATATCCCTTGATAGCATCACCTGTTTACCTGTGGAATGTTCCAAACAGGTGTTTTTTTTACTTCCCAGTTTTTATTTATTAATTTTTTTTTTTTTTGCCCCAGTCCCAACTTTTTTGGAACGTGTTGCAGGCATCAAATTCGGAATTAGTGTATATTTACAAAAAGCAATAAAGTTCATAAGGTAAAACATTAAATATCTTTTCTTTGTACGGTTTCCAATTAAATATATGTAAAAGAGAATTTACAAATCACTACTTTCTGCTTTCATGTACATTTTACATACTGTCCCAACTTTTTTGGAATTGGGGTTTGTACAAGCGGGGTTCCTCTAACCATTACAAATCCATTATCCCCTGTAAATCCCCATAATAAATCCATTATCCCCTATAAATCCCCATAATAAATCCATTATCCCCTATAAATCCCCATAATAAATCCATTATCCCCTGTAAATCCACTTTATGAATTCATTATCCCCATATATATACCTTTTATCAATCCATTATCCACTATAAATTCCCTTTATAAATCCTTAATCCGCTATAAATCATCTTTATCAATCCATTATCTCCTATAAATATATTTTATAAGCCATTATCCCCTATAAATCCCCATAAATCCCCATAATAAATTCATTATCCCCTATAAATCCCCATAAATCAATTATCCCCAATAAATCCCCATAATAAATCCATTATCCTGTATAAATCCACTAATCCCAGTACTCACCTCCCATGTGTGAGTTATTGGGGCCCCCGCCGCCTCCTCTGGGCCCCCCTCTCCCGCCGCGGCCCCTGAACCCGGGGTCACCCCCCCGGCCCCCGCGGCCCCGGTGGAAGTGCCCTCCCCCTCTGTGGTGAGCGTTTCCTCTCATTGGCTCCTCCCCCCAGTAGCCGCCGCCACCGCCGCCGTCTCCGCCCCTGGGTGGGGCCATCATCCTGGGCCCGCCCCCCGTGGGGTAGGGTGGGGCGTGATTGTGGGGCGGGGGCGGGTGAGGGTGAGGGTGGGGGTGGGGGTACTGGGGGGCGGGCGGCGGCTTGTTCGGGGGGTAGCTGCCGTTCATCGGCATGTTGATGTTGGCGTTGATCCCAGGGGCGTGGCCAAGCAAACCTGGGATCAGATAAGAGGGAGAAAGAGAGAGAGAGAGGGAGAGGGAGAGGGAGAGGGAGAGAGGGAACGTTGGCAAGGGAAACGGTCAATTAATGATTAAGGTAGCTGCTCGCTCACTCACAAACATATAGCATATGACACTGTGCTAATAATGTGTGAACGGCTGAGGGGCGGGGCTTACCTGGCGGGGGTCCGGTGGGCGGAGCTTGGGCGGGGTTCTGCTGCAGGGACCCTAGCAGCTGTTTGATTTTGTGGGAGAAATCGGGCTGCTTTATGAGGTCCTCCGCAGACTGGCCACCCTGTGCACCCTGTAGGGGCCACAAACACAATCAGCTGCTGCACTGCAACCCCCTCAATTTAACTCAGCTACAGCATTCAAACCTGCACCAAAACCACTCAATTTAACTCAACTACAGCCTCAAAACATGCACCAAAACCACTCAATTTAACACAGCTACAGCATTCAAACCAGCACAATCACTCAATTTAACTCAACTACAGCCTCAAAACATGCACCAAAACCACTCAATTTAACACAGCTACAGCATTCAAACCAGCACAATCACTCAATTTAACTCAACTACAGCCTCAAAACATGCACCAAAACCACTCAATTTAACTCAGCTACAGCCTCAAAACATGCACCAAAACCACTCAATTTAACTCAGCTACAGCATTCAAACCTGCACCAAAACCACTCAATTTAACTCAACTACAGCCTCAAAACATGCACCAAAACCACTCAATTTAACTCAACTACAGCCTCCAAACCTGCACTACAGGTTTGGATGCAGTGCAATTATTTTTATTTTGTGTGCTATTTTCATCTGATGTGTCAACACTTGAAAATTAAACGGATAGAAAGAGACATGAGCCACTGAACACACACACACACACACATTGCAGGTGCACAGAGACAGACACACACACACACTCACCATGATGGAGGTGAGCAGTTCCTGCACGTTGACAGAGGGGGCGCTGGCGGTGGAGGGGCCGGGGTTTGGGGGCGGGGTCTGGGGGCTGCGGTTACTGTTCCCCAGGCTGCCCATCAGGTTGGCCAGTACAGGGGGCAGCTTGGCGGTTTCTGGGGGGCCGGCGGGGGTCACGGGCGGGGCTGAGGTGTCCATGGGCTCCAGGTAACCATCATCCATTGAGGAGGAGTCCTACAGACAGACAGACAGGTGCGACAGCCAATGAGCAAGGGCGTAGGCGAGGGGGAGGGGTCTTTAATGGGTCTTTAAGGTAAGGTAGAAGGTAGATGTGGCATTGGAGCAGTGTTTTCAGTTTGACGGACAGTTTTACCTCGTCCAATGGGATGAGCCGTGGGGGGGTGGGCTCGTATGATTCAGGTTCCGGCTCGTGAGGGCTGTCTGGGACACTAAGGAGAAGAGGAGAGAGTTACACACGGGAAACACACACACACACACACACACACACACACACACACACACACACACACACACACGCACAAACACACTGTACTCACACACACACACACACACACACACACACACACACACACACACACACACACACACACACACACACACACACACACACACACAAACACACTGTACACACACCTTACTCGCAAGCACACACACACACACACACACGCACACGCACCCACACACACACAAACACACACTGTACTCACACACAAACACGCACACTGTACACACACCTTACTCGCAAGCACACACACACACACACACACACACACAAACACACTGTACTCACACACAAACACGCACACTGTACACACACCTTACTCGCAAGCACACACACACACACACACACACACACACGCACACGCACACGCACACACAGTACGCACACTGTACTCGCAAGCACACACACTCACTCACTCACACTCGCACACACCTGTCTTTGCTGAGGAAGATCTCTTGCAGAATGCCCATCTCCCGGTCCCTCTGTGCGTTCCTCTCTGTGCTGTTGGCCCCTGGGACCACAAACGAGCAGTGGGTGGGAACGAGGGGCTGGGGGGGTGTCCAGGCCACCCGCTCCTCCATGGCATCATGGGACAGGCGTCGCGCCATCTCAAACGTGTGTCTGTCCATCATGAGCTCTCTCCGAGCCGCCTCCCCGAAGTCTTTAATCTTATTTACATTCACTGAGAGAGAGAGAGAGACTTAACACTTTAATAAAATGGATTAAACAAGTTACGCAGTGTGTGTGAGAAAAAAACCTGTGTAACACAGTATTGTGTCTGTGTACGAGATAGTATGGTGTGTGTGTGTGTGTGTGTGTAAGATAGTATTTTGTGTGTGTGAGTGTGTGCGTGTGTGCACGTGCGTAGAGTGTGTTGTACCTCTCTCAGTCTCGTCCAGGTGGAAGTAGAAGTACTCTCTGAGCTGCTCTTCCTCGGCCCAGTGAACAGTCTTCTTCCTCTTCCCTTTCTTCGTCAGGCTCTCCTCCTCCGCTTTGGGCTCCGCCAGGGCGTTGGGCTTGTCATCTGAGAGAGAGAAAGAGGTGAGAATGGTTTCTGTCCATTACATGACTAAAGTAAAAAAGCTATTTATTAAACCAGCATTTCTGTTCAAGTCCACTGATATAGCGCCTTGTGGCTAGCGTTTAGTGTATATAGCCCTTGTTGGCCAGTGTTGAGTATATATAGCACCCCCCCCCCCCCCCCCCCATTTTTCTAGTAGCCAATTGAACCCTTATTCTAATTCAATTCCCCCCGTGTAGCAACCGCTATATAGCACCTTGTCGGCCAGTGTTGAGTGTATATAGCGCCTTGTTGGCCAGTGTTGAGTGTATATAGCGCCTTGTGGCTAGCGTTTAGTGTATATAGCGCCTTGTCGGCCAGTGTTGAGTGTATATAGCGCCTTGTTGGCCAGTGTTGAGTGTATATAGCGCCTTGTTGGCCAGTGTTGAGTGTATATAGCGCCTTGTGGCCAGCGTTCAGTGTATATAGCGCCTTGTCGGCCAGTGTTTAGTGTATATAGCGCCTTACCGGTCTCCATGGCCTCAGGTTCCTCGGTGGGCACTGGGGTTCCAGGCTGCTCCAGATCAGGAACCTCGTGGGGCGGAGTTTGGGAGGCGGGGCCTTCGGGGGACGAGGGCTTGGCCTGAGGGGAGGTGTACAGAGGGGACGGACAGGACTGGGGGAAAAAGGGGGGGGAGGGGTGTGAGCCACAGGAAATCCCCGTATATTTAATGCTCTAAATACAGGCAAGTGTAGAGACACAGGCGATTACACTGATCTCAGTACAGCGGCTTACAGGCGATTACACTGATCTCAGTACAGCGGCTTACACTGATCTCAGTACAGCGGCTTACAGGCGATTACACTGATCTCAGTACAGCGGCTTACAGGCGATTACACTGATCTCAGTACAGCGGCTTACACTGATCTCAGTACAGCGGCTTACAGGCGATTACACTGATCTCAGTACAGCGGCTTACAGGCGATTACACTGATCTCAGTACAGCGGCTTACAGGCGATTACACTGATCTCAGTACAGCGGCTTAGAGGCGATTACACTGATCTCAGTACAGCGGCTTACAGGCGATTACACTGATCTCAGTACAGCGGCTTACAGGCGATTACACTGATCTACAGCGGCTTACAGGCGATTACACTGATCTACAGCGGCTTACAGGCGATAACACTGATCTCAGTACAGCGGCTTACAGGCGATTACACTGATCTACAGCGGCTTACAGGCGATAACACTGATCTCAGTACAGCTCTTACTTTGTTGGACGTAGGAGAGGTGGGCTTCTTTTTCTTCTTGATCTTGACCCCGGTGACAGGGGCGGAGTTAAGGGCATCCAGGAAGCCTATGCACTCCATCGCTGTGAAAGAGGGAGAAAGAGAGAGATTCTCCATTAACACACTCACTCCCTATACCCTCACTGTACAGAGACGATCAGAGAGGGACAGAGAGAGACAGAGAGGGACAGAGAGAGACAGAGAGAGACAGAGAGGGACAGAGAGAGACAGAGAGAGACAGACAGAGAGGGACAGAGAGGGACAGAGAGAGACAGAGAGAGACAGAGAGAGACAGACAGAGAGGGAGAGAGGGACAGAGAGAGACAGAGAGAGACAGACAGAGAGGGACAGAGAGGGACAGAGAGAGACAGAGAGAGACAGAGAGGGACAGAGACGATCAGAGAGGGACAGAGAGAGACAGAGAGGGACAGAGAGAGACAGAGAGAGACAGAGAGGGACAGAGAGAGACAGAGAGAGACAGACAGAGAGGGACAGAGAGGGACAGAGAGAGACAGAGAGAGACAGAGAGAGACAGACAGAGAGGGAGAGAGGGACAGAGAGAGACAGAGAGAGACAGACAGAGAGGGACAGAGAGGGACAGAGAGAGACAGAGAGGGACAGAGACGATCAGAGAGGGACAGAGAGAGACAGAGAGGGAGAGAGGGATAGAGAGGGACAGAGAGAGACAGAGGGACAGAGAGAGACCAGCAGGGCTATGATTGTAGGGAACTCACGCTGCGCTGGGATAATCTTCACTTTTATCTCCTTGGTGGAGTTGGGCGTGGTGTTGAGCGGCTTGTATTTCTTCTCAACAGGAGGGGCGTCTAATAGAAGAGACGTGCTGAGGAAGAGACGTTGAGACAGTTCAAACATCTGACCACCAGGGGGCAGCAGACCAATAACACTTCAGTACTTTGTCTGACCACCAAGGGGCAGCACACCAATAACAGTTCAGTACTTTGTCTGACCACCAGGGGGCAGCAGACCAATAACAGTCCAGTACTCTGACACTACCAGGAGGGAGCAGACTGGCTCGGAACGTAGTATCTCAGACTGCCCACTGGAGGGCACTAACGAGCCTTTGCGATATGAATCCAGCCTCTACTTTTGATAAACAATCACTGCTTTTCCTCCTGGCGCACAAATCAACAGAAACGTCTCCAAGTAGGCCTGAATAAGAAGTCATTTACCTGGGCCGCTTAAGAATGGCAGCTGGTTTGATGTTGTATTTGTCCCCGAGCAGTGGGGTGGGTGGTGGCTTCTTGGCGGGCACGGGAGTGGGGGTCTCCACCTCTAACCCTGTTGGGGGGGGCAGGTGGGCCATTAAACCAGGGCAAATGGTACTACATGTCTGTTCAAACAGGTAGACTTCCAGACGTGAAGTGAGCTTAAGAATGTTACATATCCTGTCCTGTAGTAACTGCCGTTATTATTTAAACCCCGTCTGCATGTCTCAATGCCCCCGTGCTTTGTTCAGTGGGTTTACTGAATGACTGCAGTTACTGGAGAAACAGAAGGTGTGCATTTCTCGCAAAACCCAGGAGAAAGTCGCCCTGCTCTACAGAGAGAGGAGCCTGAGCATCGGGACGGGACAGGGGAACAGACCTGTGGAGCGGATCTTGGCGTGGCTCGGGGCGTGAGCTTTGGGCTTCTCCTTCTTTGGCTCCGCCACTTTGGGCGCTTCCGGAAGCTTCAGTTCCACCGCACGCGGCTTCCCCTCCTCTTTCTTCTTCTTCTTGTCTGCGGCGGAGAGGGAGGTTGTTAGTGAGCAGCAGGTGAGACAGGTAAGGGCAGGTGAGACAGGTAAGGGCAAGCTCTTACCTGCAGGGGATGCCCCACTGGACGCTGATACACTCTGGGAGCGAATGATGGCCATCCACCCCTCCACCAACACAGTGGCCAACTTTCTCAGCTCTGAGAGAGAGAGTTTAAAGTTAAATGGATCCTGCACATTCAACAGTAAACAGTAAGAGACAGAAGTAGCTACAGATTATGACAAAAATTAAAACGCTGAGGGACAGAGAGAGTGATAGGGGGAGGGGGGGCGGGGGCGGGAGAGAGAGAAAGAGGTTGAGGAGAGATGGAGATAGAGAGAGAGAGACAGACTTACCCTCAGTCTCTCCACTCTTGCTGAGTTGTTTAACCAGCTTGGCTGTGTTGTTCTGAATAGGGAGGGGAAAAGCCACATTATTAGTTACTACACTGCATTACCTGCCTGATTCATACAGGTAGCCTGCATCTAAATCCCTTTCCATTAGAGCTGGACCTGTGGCATTCAGACAGAGCCAAACCCTGGCAACCACGGCAACCCCGGAACTGCAGGGGGCCACATACGCTAACGGGGCTAACGCTAACGCTACAGCCACACTGAACACTGAGTCCCAGCCACCTAACGTGTGGATGGTATCAGGGCGGGGCACGGGGCGCGGCCGGGCGGGGGTACCTGTTTGAGGTGGTCCACAGAGAGGGGCAGTTTCTGCAGGATAAGCAGAATGAGCTGCAGCAAGGGGGTATTTGTGGTAGCTTTGGAGTAGGTGAGCCAGGCGTTCAGGAGCTTGTAACCCCCGACTCTGATAAACCTGGAGAAAACAGCAGCAGAAAGACTGTATTACGATTCCCATTACACACCGCCATTACTGTAACAGACCATCTCATTACACACCGCCATTACTGTAACAGACCATCTCATTACACACCGCCATTACTGTAACAGACCATCTCATTACACACCGCCATTACTGTAACAGACCATCTCATTACACACTGCCATTACTGTAACAGAACATTGTCATTACACATTCTATTATTACTGTAATACAACCCAAATAACTGAAGCACAACCACACCTACCTGTTGAGGATGTCATGTGACTTAGTGTGAAGTAGGATGTTCAGGTACATACACCTGCTGACCATCTTGTGAGACGCCTTCATTAGACTGTTGGGGGGAGAAGAGAATTTAACCACAATGAAGGAAGGTTGTTTCAAGTGTAGTTTTAGAATACATATAAAAAACCTTCCGATCTGTACCAACTCACTCATGTTTGAGTGACATAAACAAGACAATCAGTCAAGAGAAACATTCCACTCCGTTTTGTACACAGATTCAGCCGGTGTACAGGTGAGGACTTACCTGAAGACCCTGGCCACGCCTTCCAGGCTGCGCAGTTCTCCGTCTTTTCCCAGGAGATTCTCCACCCCCTTCAGCACCTCCCGTGGATCCACAGGCCCAACCGCCATTACTGCAGAGAGGGGTGGAGAGAGATGATCAATACAGCGCAAAAAACACCTCAGTTTAACTCAGACCATTCAAGGTTACATTACAACCGCGGGTATCACAGTAAAAAATAACAAAATTATTTCAAAAAACCGCAAACGGAGAGCCAGGAGAACGACATCGCCACTAAAATTGGACAAAAAAATGGGACTGGAACCCGGACGGAGGGATTTGACCCTTCTGTGGACGAGCAGCTAGGTAACGACACACACGCTTGCTTGCCTGAACCAACCAAAGGCCTTTCGAACACGCGCGTAAAACAACCACCGAACGACAACCGTGAGAACAAGGCAACCAGGACAACACTGTGGGGGACCTCGTCGAAATTCGGTAACTCTCACAGCGACGCACGCACCCTCAAATCCACAACTCCATCACACACACCTGTACTAAATCACAGATACACCTGTACTACATCACAGACATGAACACACTGCATCCTAGGGGGGGGAGCAGACTAATTCTGTAACATCTCCTCATGACAGCCAGAAGGCCCAAAGGCCAACATGGTGATTTGCTTCAGTGTCCCATGTTCAATTTCACAGCTTTGAATAAACAAAGAGTTGTGTTCAAGAATGTTCCACGCCTCTGGTTACTCATTTCCATGTAGAGAGCAGGAGAGAGAGAGAGAGATATGCAGGGTTGGCAGGAGAAGTTATTAAAGGAGGCCTGTATTTCAGTGTAGGGTCCATTAAAAAGAAGCGTCATTATTAGTGTTCTAGTACATACTCACACATTAACTTCCCCATTCCACTTTATGTGTTATACATACCAACACACACACACCTCTACCATGTTGAGTCAACTAACAGGAATGACTGTTTTTATGCTGCTGTCATTTCACCAGAGAACCTGCATAAGCCAATACTACACTAAACCATTAGTATAATAATTACATATGTATATACAGAGAAACTGCATAAGCCAATACTACACTAAACCATTAGTATAACTACATATGTATATACAGAGAAACTGCATAAGCCAATACTACACTAAACCATTAGTATAATTACATATGTATATACAGAGAAACTGCATAAGCCAATACTACACTAAACCATTAGTATAATTACATATGTATATACAAAAACTATAATTGCCATTTTTAAATCATTACTAGGCTGTTATCCCAGAGGTTATGTATATCTGACCCTTTCACACATTGATAATCTGCCCACATATAAACTTCAGAGGACCAGAGAGAGGTCTTCTCTAGCTGCTGCTGTGGGTCTGTGTGTGTGAAGACTGTCCACTTGTTCTCCCTTAGAATGCAATGGCCTGAATCCAGCAAAAAGCAGGTTTGGGGCCAGTTGGTGAGTAAAACTAAAGTTTAAAGAGAAAGCTGTGAGCTTATCTACACGTGATGGCAAACATCATGGCTACAAAAAAAAAAAAGTCAATCACAACACATTACATTAAATTATATATAATTTATGGAATGAGGTATGATACCATTATATGCCACAGGCCTTTATGGAAAAAAAAGCCTTTTATGCAATAACATGAACAGACTCTGCCAAATGAGAGAAAATGGATTAAAAACATGTAAATCAGCAGTTGACATAATTGAGAGCGAGCTACACAAAGCTTAGCTTGTGGCTGTTGAGGAAATGCTGTAACACAAGGCAAGGTTAGGATCTACTGGCCAAACACTGCCGTGGAGAGCACTGTGCTCTATTTACACCTGTACCAGCTACTCGCTGTTGAAAACCTGTGCTATGTGCTCACTACTCTTTCCCCAGGCTGGGTGCTTCTAAAACAGCTCTGTGGAAAACCTGTGCTACATGCTAATTTATGTTTATCCAGGTTGGGCTCTTCTGAAACAGCTCTCTGTTGTAAAAACTGTGCTACGTGCTATTTTCTCGTCCCCCGGGGTTGAGCTGTTCTGAGACAGCAGTTGGCTTCCTGCACGGTGCTGTGGTTGTGACCCTGTTCTCACTGGTCACATGACAAGGTAGGTTCTAGAACTGAGTCAGCGGTGGGGCCCGGGGTGGTATCAGACAGGTGGGGTTCAGAACAGACAGGCCTGGCGGTCTCTGGTTCAGCTGCTGGCAGTTAAGTGTGTGTGTCGCTAGTGCCAACGTCTGTATGTATGCATGCATGTGTCTGTGAGTGTGTGCGTGTATGTGTGCGAATGCATGTTTGACTGTGTGTGTGTGTGTGTGTATGTGTCCGAGTTTGTGGGTGTATGTGTTTGAGTGTGTGTGTGTGTATGCGTCTGTGAGTTTGTGGGTGTATGTGTTTGAGAGTGTGTGTATGCGTCTGTGAGTTTGTGCGTGTATGTGTCTGTGCTGCCAGAAAACCGTGGGCCTCAATTCAGTTCTGCTACAGAACTGTGGGCTTGTAAAAAACATGAAAAAAACACACACCACTCACACACACACCACTCACACACACACACTCTCTCTCACACACACACACACACACACACACCAAACTCTCACACGCATACACCATACCATCTCTCTCACAGACACCATACTATCTCTATCAAACACACACTCTCTATCACACAGTCTCCCACACAAAGACACACACACACACACTCTCTCTCACACACACACACACACACACACACACACACCAAACTCTCACACGCATACACCATACCATCTCTCTCACAGACACCATACTATCTCTATCAAACACACACTCTCTATCACACAGTCTCCCACACAAAGACACACACACACACACAGTGGGGCAGTGGCAGAAAGAGGTGACTGCAGGTGCCCTGCTCAGTTTTAGAAAGTAAAAACAGAGGGGAGGCTGTAAGAAGGCAGGGTGACAAACAGCTGAAAGCTGGAGAAAGAGAGAGTGAGGGGGAGTGAGAGTGAGAGAGAGGGGGGGGGGGGGGGGGGGAGAGTGAGAGTGGGGGGGGGGGGGAGAGAGAGAGAGTGAGAGAGAGGGGGGGAGGGAGGGAGAGAGTGAGAGTGGGGGGGGGGGGGGAGAGAGAGAAAGAGAGAGAGAGTGAGAGAGAGAGGGACAGAGTGGGCAGAAAGCGAGCAGTGCTAACAGGAACAGATGCTGTTAGAGACTACAGAGATTACGGGTACTGACAGGTTGTCATGAGGTGGTGAGTAGCTGTGCATTTCCCGATGCCCCATGTGATTATCATTATTAATCAGGGTTATTATCAAAAGGACAACTCAAAATGGGGGGGGGGGGGGGGGGGGGGGGGTTCTGATTAAAATTGATCTCAATTATCCAAGCAATAACCGTGCCAGGGAACTGTAATTATGCCACGGTGCTATGTTAGAACTTTAAATTAATGTCAATGTGACATGACAGTACAGTGTCTGTTTTAAGACAACATAACAAAAAACATAATGCATAATATCTAATATATGTGATTAAAAACAAAACTATGATGATTCATATCTTTAAGAAAACTGATTTCACAAAGTAAAAATGTAAAACAAAAAGAATTAGTGCTACAGGACTGTAAAATAAAAAGTACTTTAAGTCAGTTACAGGAATTATTCACACAATGTCCTCTACCTCACTGTGGCATGGACTAGTTACCATGGCAGCACAGTTTCTTTCTAAATTATTTTAAATTTAGTTGGGGGAAAAAAGACACAAAAACAGCCAATTAAAAATACCATCAGGATTGAACTATTGTGTCACTGCTCTTCAAAACACCATAAATATAAGAATATTATTATAAATTACAAGTGTTTAAAGTAAAGGATATTGTAGAAATTAACGCTTGCCAACGGCTACGTTAATAGCTCGATGCTGCCACCTACTGGCCAAGTTTATAAAAACGGCACAGCACGAGACGTGTATGTTATGTAAAATCTACAGTTCATGCTGACAAAATGAGACAAAGGTGGCATTCATACGGTAAATAACCATTTCGTTTTTAACACTACAATTAATTCAACAAAAATAATTACAGTGTTCAATATGAATTGCCTGAAATATTTTCTATTAAATATGTTAATTTTAATCATTATGGTTTAAATCCCCATAAAAAAAACTAAGATGTGTATCACATTACACCTGAAGCGGGCTAATACCCAGTTGCAGAAGTATATTATTTAAATGGACGTTATGCATGTGACGTCGTACAAAGCTTTCAGGGGGCGAGGGGAGGTGCCCATTCATTGTGCTATCAGAGGAAAGCTCCCTGCTCAATCTGTTGTCATTGTGGAATGGAGATAAGCTAAACAAAGAAACGGCAGTTAATCACAATGCAGTTACACTGGGTAATTCTCCAAAAATCCCATCAATAAATGTTTTAACGTCACAATAAAAGTATTTTAGACAAATTAAGCATGTGACATTTATTGTTTGTTGTACAGTTGGCACAACACATTACTGAATTTCATTAGTGAAATACTTAATCAATTTTCAATTTACATGCATACTTAGTCAAGTGCTACTTTCCAATAATATGAATCTGACGTACGTGGATTGTCTTATTTGGGGTTGTTTTGTTTTTGTCCAGGTACCAACGATATACCATAAAATGGTGCTTCATTTTAAATACAAATTAATGAAAGCTGGTAAATGTCATGTTAGAAATCAGTTTGGTCTTACCAGTGAAAAGCGGCTGTCGAGCTTTTTATAGTCTCAGAATTCCACATCCCAACTACACAACGCGGGACAAAGACACACAACTCCTGAAAACGTAAATTTTTACACACGGCAAACAAGGTGATGTCGACATTCTGTACACATTAATCTGTAGTCATCGTCACACATTACACTGTTTTTTGTTGTTTTTGTTTTGTTTCCCCCTCCCTTTTCATTGTCAAGAAGATTTTTGGGTAGGCCCCTTAGGTTAAAGTGTATAATGCTAGACTATCAGTTATGAATAGGACCCAGAAAAGTCTGCTAAAAAACCAAATTACTCCTGTCATTACTCCTAAGTGGTCAACTACACAAAGCAACTACTTTTCTGAAACACATGGTGCCAAATAAATTCAGCCAAACAAATGGACAACGAACAAGATAATTACAGGTAATAGGCAATTGTTGCTATGACAAATCATTCTAGCTTGCTACATTATGAAGTGGGCCTAGCTACTTTCTAATTGGCAGATAAAGCGAACGAACCATGTTTCAGATCAA
This sequence comes from Synaphobranchus kaupii, assembly GCA_029718625.1. NCBI lineage: Eukaryota > Metazoa > Chordata > Actinopteri > Anguilliformes > Synaphobranchidae > Synaphobranchus > Synaphobranchus kaupii. The sequence continues at coordinate 469,340 of CM056389.1, read as the reverse complement.
AGTATGAATTAGTATTCATTACGTCCCCGTGTTCATCGATTAAAATAAAAAAACATGAATTTTTAATGTTTTAAAATGGTAAAGTACAGAACACACATATTAAAAACACCTTAGGCGTGTTCGCAATGACGTGAAAACTGTTCTTTGCCATTTACTACAAGATAGTCTTCAAAAAAAAACAAGTAGGACTATCGTTAGATGCTTCAAGATAAAAAAAAAAAAGTCAATCAAGACGTGCAAACAACGTGATTCGTTGAACAGTCATAAGCCCGCCCCCTTTCTTTAACCCCTTTATGACGAGTTACTCTGATCAACAACAGGGAGAAAGCAAACAGCCGCCATTTTAGGGGGAAAAATCCGAAATGAAAAAAGCTTTCGGCATGTCCAGACAAATTGGGGAATTGAATGTCGTTCAGGCGTTAATTTTATGCGGACAAATGACACTCCCTTCCCATCGGAGTGTCACAAAAAAAAGTTGCTTAGTAGCTACTACAGCTAGCATAACGTTATCGAACTATTCTTCCAAAAAGAAAATGACCGCCATTGCTTCGACAACCCTACCAGAAGGATTTAAAAAAGACAACCTGTCCGCCATTTTGTTTCAGCCCCCAAATAACGCATATTTCCGATCCCGCTTCGCAAAGAGCATCAAACTTCTAACATTCGGAAACGCATAAATTTAGCAATCTTTATACCCAGATTGCGGTTTAATCTTAATCGTAATGTAACCACACACGGGGACATTTATTCTCCCTACGGGGCGGCATGATGCCCAAGTTATAGCCAGCTGCTGAACTGTAAATTGAAAGGAAAAAAGAAATAAAGTTAGCCAACATTAGAACATCCGTTCCGTTTAAATCCACTCGTTTTAAGCAATCTTTATGTATAGATTGCGTCGTTGATTATTCCCATGAGGTCCCCCTTTTGAAAAGATAACATTTTAGTATTAATAAAAAGATAATTTCAACACATTGAGTTATTCTGTCCTAACGATAGCTGTTCCTATCGCAATCTTTATGTACAGATTGCTTATAGATCGAATATAACTAGCTCCACTAACGTTACATGACTAATTTGGTTTGTAAATCCGTCTCACACACAAAGAAACAGGGGCTAGCCCTGGTAGCAAGCTGACTCCGTATCTTTCGTGTGTGAGCTCATAATTTAGATTTACAATATTTAAATTTTTTCCAGCCAACTGCTAGACTTATTTTCAAAAATTAATTAACGTTACATGAATTTCAAAATAGACAATTGGCTAAATAGTTACGGTAAGTTTAGTTTCAGATTTGTTTGAAAATCGACACTTACTACAATACCTCTCCTCTGCGTCTCGGGTATAGTGTGCTTTACAGCAACAGATCTCGTTACAACAGTTTAATAGAATAATTAAACTGTCATGTTTTCGTATAACAAGCACTTTTATAGTTGAAATTGCTTTAGCTTGTTTATGGGCGGGTTTGTGAAAGCTAGAGGCTAGCGTTTCCTTCTGGAACAAAATGGAGGCCAAAAATCAAATGTCCATTACTTCAGTAGGAAAAAATGTTTTTGTTAAGCGTTTGTCTTCATACACTCAGTTGAAAGTCCTCGACGTCCGATCTTCGATGAATCATCAGACCTGTGACAAAAGAACAAAGAAAGACGGCAAATTAGTCGATTTGGTCCAACATTTACCGAATACCTAAGGTAAATATAGGGACAAACGCCAAATCATACTCGAAAATGTATGTTAAAAAGGTACACAAACACTAGACATAAACTGCGTAATAATTCTGAATGCGAAACTTCAACAGAACTTACCTCAGGACAAATCCAGGAATGAGCTCTTCTGGGAGGGGTTTGCTTTATATACCCTATGACGCGTTTGACGTGATTGGTTGCCTCGGCGGCGCGCTCATGGCGATGGAGCTCTGCACGCGCTCTTACGCAACGACCTTCTGTTTTTTTCAAGGACAAGGACATAAAGGGGCCGACCCATAGAGCGTATATAGAACTGGAGAGGCGGGAGGAGCCAGGAGTTGCAGAAACCAATATGGCGTCCAGTGCACCGCACCTCTCAGTTTCCCATAGGCTATAATGGAGAAACTCCTGCCTTTTTATATCAAACTAAGCGGTTTACAGTCATATTTTCAACCCAGTTATACCCGTAATACATATAAGAATACGAATCAATGCGTGATTTTACTTGACGCAACTCGATAACGAAGTTATAGCCTCCGTTGTTTCCGTTGTTTTACTCTCCGCGAGTCAACACTCGACTCTCTGGTTGGTCGTACTGAACACGTGATGATGAAGAGCCTACAAAGACCATCTACCAACATGAAAAAGTTGAACGAAATGTAATTACGATACAGCGTAAAGTAGTTGGTGCGAGCAGTGTGCCCAACTGCCCATGGAGTTCAGTGATTCAGTGAGATATTTTTTCAGTTAATCAGTTCAGTCAATGTTTTTTGTCTGAGGCCGCTGCAATAAAGTTTATACATACATATTTTGAGGGCCGTGTATTGTTTGAAATATGATTTACAATATGTTTTTCGTATACTTGTCAGTTGGTTTAGAACGAGGTAGCAGATATAATAACGGTTGTAAACCTCAAAATCGATCTCACTCTTTTCGCTATTTCTGTTCGCTAACATGAACGTTAGTTGGATTTTTTTAAAAACTGGCGGCAAATGAATCCCCTATCTCCCTCCACATATTTCCTTTTGAGAATAGTAGAAGAGTAAGAAGTCAAATCTATAATACTGGTTGCCTTTTTTTACTCGTTACTTTTGCAAATGCAAATGTCTAGTAATGCATTAATGAGATAGAAAATAGCCTTTTCTAGTAGGCTATATAATGAGTCCCTATTTGATAAATAACTCATTTTGTATTTTGAAAAAGAAAAATATAGCTTATTTGTTTTACATTCATATGTACAACAATTAAATTTTTCCAGACTCTTCTATTTTTAAACAACATATATTTTTTATTTGAAACTATTATCTGTCCATTAAAATATTGTTTTGCATTAATAGGTGTTAAACTCTTATCTTTTATTTAATATTTCATAAATAACAAGTTATTTGTTCCGGAACGTTCTTTATAAATACAAAATATTGTTATACTGAATTAATGTGGTGTTGCAAAGTAAGTAGGCTATATGTATTTTTGTTGTTAGTTTAGGGCAGTATGAGCTTAAGGTATGCTGCTAGGAGAAACTGATTTCTTGAGCAACTGAAACTCTTTGCCTATATATTTTCTTTCTTTTTAAAAATCATAATCATTTCTAGCTCATTGATTTGTAAATGAAATAGGCCTAAATGAAGCCTTTCCCTTTCCTTTTTTGATATTTTACTTCCTGTTTCTTTTTGCCTGTAACACGCATTAACATAGTCACACAATCATTTAAATTAATTCATATTAGATATTCAAGTGTATTAATGATTAAATAGTTTTGATAGGGTCCTTTTTCCTAATCTGTGTGTAAATAAGGTCAAATAAATTTATATGTCTGACAAATTACGTTTTTGCGTCTCAGGAGGGACTACTGTGCTCTGTCCTATGTCGTCAACCTTGTTTGTCAGCCCTGTTATAACAGAATTAACTGGGTTGACAATAACAGGGTTGAGTGCCCTAAAACTTATAGCTTGCCATGTGGTGAAATAAATGGAAAGATAATTGCATTCATATCAGATTTTTATTACATTTTAACAGATATAATTTTACAAAACCCATGTTCTTTTCTGCATGAATTAAGCGTAACAGGGGTGATGAGTTGTGCTTGTCCCCTTATGCCAAAAACCTCTTCTTGCATGCTGTCTTATCTATTTGAAGAAATAATGTCAATTCCTCAAGGTTGTAACACTCAAGGCGTGATGCCATAATTTCCTGCAGTTTTTCCCATCATTATAACAGGGTTGACTGGAATTTGGGGACATTTAAATTATAAAAAATTTTTTAAGTAAAATCTTTTTTATATTGAAAGTTGTAAATCAAAGTTTTGATTAAGGTCAGGGACATGCTTGACTTGTGACTTTACAAAATGTTTTTAATATCTAAAAAAGACAATAGGATGACAAATATTGAGTGCTATATGAAAGAACAACATACAGAAGTTGAATGAATTATTATTTTCATGTATTTGTGTACCATTTCAGTTTTATTAATCAAAATGTCCAACAGACAAAAGATGTCCTCCAATGCTGAAATGACCCAAAGGTTAATAATAAAATATTAAGAAAAAGAATATCAGATTAGACCATTTTCCAGAGTCATTGTACGTAATTGTATTAATTTCTGAGGATCCACAAAGTAAAAGGGTGAGAGAGAATCTTTCAACTTAGGAGTAATGCTTTATTTGAAGAATATTGCCAAGAAATGAGGAGTCTCATATCTTTGCTGATACAGCACAAATGTGAACAAAAACTTAAAAGATGTGTAGGCTACAACATATATTCCACAGGTCAGTGACAGCTCAAGAACTGTAAATCTTTGAACTGATCATTTCTCTTGCGTCAATTTAGTTTATTTTTAGTTATTTTAAGGAGAATATTCCTGTTGTTTGGATATATATATATATATATATATATATATATAATATATATAGCTAGCTATATTTTATATATATATCAAAATACATACATAGCTAGGCTACTGGACAGTGGCAAGCAAAATTAAGTGACAGCACAATATCATAGCAGCTTGATTACGTTTACTGTCAAGGGAATCGGTTGTGTTCACAAGTCTTACACAGTTCAGTAACCATGGAAGTGCGAACTACTTTACGACTTGCTACTTGTAGGCTATTCATCAATTGTTCGCGTCCCCACTAATCAGCGAATCGGAGTCATATGTTGAGTCATATTTTGACCAACCAGAGTCTCGTGTTGACTCGCGGGGAGTAAAACAACGGAAACAACGGAGGCTATAACTTCGTTATCGAGTCGCGTCAAGTAAAATCACGCATTGATTCGTATTCTCATATGTATTACGGGTATAACTGGGTTGAAAATATGACTGTAAACCGCTTAGTTTGATATAAAAAGCCACGAGTTTCTCCATTATAGCCTATGGGGAAACTGAGAGGTGCGGTGCACTGGACGCCATATTGGTTTCTGCAACTTCGGCGATAGAAGCAAGCGGTTACGTCCATTCCATGTCATTGAGTTCAGTGGGCCGACCCAAATGCATGGGCTTAACATGGCCATTTTGAGAACTGTGAACACTAGTCTGATATACAGAAATATCAGGTTTATATTTACACAGTTAACAATGATGCAAGCAAAATGTACACATGTACCAAATACTGTTAAACATCTTGCTTTAGTTTGTTCACTTACAACTTACACCGTTATCATTCATTACACTCCAGTGACTTGAAAATGGTGATACGAGTTGCATGGCAAATCATTTGCATACAACATTCTTCAAACACAAATAATGAACTAAATAGTAGACTTAATAATTAATGTTATTTGGGTTAGCTTATGTTATTCTATGATGCAGCAGTAACAACTGATCACATCGCCCAAATTAGCAAAAGCAATACAATAACCATTACCAGCAATAGCCAGAATAGGGGTTTAGTTGTAACTTATGCAAGGTATCCAAAATGGCTACTTTCTTCAAACAAAAGGCAGCTTAGCATAGATCAACGCATTTGCCAAATAAAAGCACAAAATAGTTTATAATAATCTGATAATGGACAAACTACTCCAATATGCAATATTTTTTTTACAGGTTTAAAGTTTTAGTTGAACCTTAACCTTTCAACTTTGGCCGATAAGGCAAAATGGCGGCGCCCTCACCGGTCATGTTTGTGAGGATTCTTAGAAACCTTTCGCCAATTGTTTTCAAGAGAACTTTGCTGGCGGAGGTGGGTACCTATCGGTTTGACGCGTCCAGCTAATACGAGACAGATATCACATTGGCTATGCATAGATTGTCGAATTAAAGACGAGGAAGTGTCTCGTGATTGCTGGCTCGCTAACACTAGCCACGCTGAAGCTAGGCTATTGGGCTACTTGCTGGCTAATTGTAGCTCACCAGTCGGTCAAGTGTCTTGTTGGGGAAGTCCACAAGTTGGGCATTGCTTCTGATGTAACATTAACCTAACTGCTGCCTTGGATACATCGAATCAGTTGAATTGGCAGTTATGTCTTACTGTTTCTCATGTTTAACAGCGAACCCCTGTATCAACATGGTCTCGAGTTGGTTATCAACAGCTCCGGTTAAGGTTACCTTCAAACTACACTTTTTGTACCGATGCATCTCAGTCGGACAAAGCAAGCGATGTCATCCAAACCACTGAAATTACTTCTCGTTATAAAGACAGACCCTGGGAATACCTTGAAAGCGAAGGTAATGTTACCGCGTTTTTATTTAATAGGAATTTACCACGTAAGCCAGCTGATTGTGTGTGTGCGCATGCAAGACATTTAATAAAAACAACGCTTGACGCGTTTTTTTTTTCCTTGTCAGAGTATGCTGAACGTTATGGGTCCAAGCCACTGTGGTCCGGCTACAGGAGAAACCACAAAGGAAGCATTCCTCCTCAGAAAACAAGGAAGACTTGCATTGTGGGTATTCACTGTTTGTGAAGGAATTGCACGAGACAGTCTTGTTCTCATCCATTGAAAAGGGTCCTTTCTTAACGAAAATGAACTCACAGCACCTACAATATGAAAATGCATTTGTCTGGTAACTGATATTACGTTTTTCTCTTTCAGAGGGGGGGCAAGACCTGTGGAAATCCCTGCCCTATTTGCCGAGATCCCAAAATCGCAATTCACTATAAGGTCTCTTGTTTGTACCTCTTTGACGATCATATACAGTTGCCTTTAGCAACGTGAATGTGTGTAGTACAGGGGTTCCTAAACTGCCTTTTTGGTGGGTGAAGACATTACTTTGAAAAAAGAAATCAAACCTTCCACACCTTTGTCTTAACTACACGGCTCCTGATCATGATGACTGTAGTGTCTCTGAAACATATAGCCAGTTTGTAGTGATCACAGTAGGCCTGCCATGCAGTACACACTTGCCATTTTAAGCCATACCAGGGTTTGTGTCCATCATGCATCCTGGAGTGCTGATCTAGGATCAGTTTTGCCTTATAATGGATAAGGATATGGAGAGGAAACCTGACCCTAGATCAATCAGCACACCCCTATTCTACTGGCCCTGAATTCTGGGTACTGAAGTTATTCTATTCCTCCTTCTTATGAGAACGTTACGGTTGGTTGAGGGGCTCGCAGAGTAAAATACTCAATCGTTTTGTGCGTGTGCTCATGTTTCTCTCCACAGAACGTGAAGCTGCTCCAGCAGTTCGTTAGTCCTCACACAGGGATCGTCTATGACCCCACTCGCACAGGTAGCGATGCAGCAGTGTCTGTCACACATGCACAATGCACATGCGTGTTCTCTTTGACACTGACACATGCGTGTTCTCTCTGACACTGACGCTGCTCCCGTTTCTCCTCCCCAGGCGTGTGCATGAAACAGCAGAAACGATTAAACCAGGCCATCGAAACCGCCAGGGACCATGGTAAGATGACCGTAACGGACTGCGTTTACAGAATTTCACTGGACTGAGTTTACATACTGCCATTCACTGCAGAGTGAGGTGGTGGGGTAACCCTGGGCAACGATGCACGGCAGCCATTTTGTGTCATCTTTAGTCATTCTTTCTGTGGTTTCGCCTCCCTGCAAAGAACACCCTATTCACACACACACATTCAAGTGTCTCCCGCTACAGTTCAGACTTGCAGTTTGACTCGTAGTATATTTCTCTCCCTCTCAGGCTTGCTCCCCTTCCAGGTACCATATGTGGACTACACAGGGGAGGACTACACTAACTCCCATGATGCCGTGGGGCACACCCCACCTCCTCCCTCCATGACCTCCGGTGACCCCTGGTATTCGTGGTATGGAAGCCTGCAGCCTGACGAGGCGGAGCTGGCTCGAGTGAAGAAGCTGTATAAGGATTATCTTAAATAAAGGAACGACATGCTTTCAAAGAGCTGGGTTTCGACATAAAATTACATGATTTACTGGCCAACTGTGTACCACCTTGGAATTTAACCTGCAACAAACCCAGTTCCCTCTGACTTCTGAGCTCTTTCAGGATGACCTATAACACTGCCCAGATGGGTCACTGCCAAAATCTGTCAATTGAGATCTCATGCTAATTGGCCAGTTCCTAGTGAAACCTCCCCCAACCTCCCCCGGAAACCAATCGCCTCTCACCTCTACAGACTCCCCCTCATAGTCTGCCAATGATGTACTAGCTTCCCTCTTATTAAACTGGCCACCAATAGGCCAGCAGAACAGTGTGCGATACTGAGCACTGCCATATTGTGACTGATGCACAGACCAATCCACAGATCTCCTCCCAAACAGGTTTTGAACAAGATCCTGAGGCAAATTCTAGTGCCCAGTCACTTTGCTTCTCTGAGTGGCAGTATAAGGAAGTGACCGAAAGGTTACAGGTTCAATTCCCAGGTAGGACACTGCATTCTACCCTTGAGCAAGCTACTTGCATTGCTTCAGTATATATCCAGCTCTGTAAATGGATACTATGTAAAAATGCAAAAAAAGAAAAGAAAAACATCCGTGTAAGTCGCTCCGGGTAAGAGTGTCTGCTAAGTGGCGGTAACATACTGTAATGAGTGTGTGATGTGCTTGATGTCCTTGGTTTGTCACTTGTCTTTCACCTCTGATAACGAGTGCTAAATAAATGTTATAAAACTACTTAACAAGAATTTGGTGCAAAAATCCATTTATTTATTAGTAGCATTCTCATGTAATTATGTCTGTATTTTCAAATCCCCACTTTCTGACCCGCCCTTAAATTCAGAGGTTAATATCAGTGATATAGCTATAGGTATGCTTTATCTCCTGGGCCAAGGTAATGTACAGTTTCCTCTTGATGCATGTTGCTCAGAACCTAACCAACAGTAACGGTACATTAATACTGGTCGTGTTCTTGTGCCATCGTCTGCTTGCTTAAAACAAAGTCGTCTTCTGCCCGCAACGGTGAATTTGCACAAGCCGTGTCACTCTCCAGAACACACCGCAGACACTCGTCCGTCCGCGACTGGCCCACACCGGTCACATGACCTGTACCGACCAATCAGAGCGGAGAGTGCAGTGGGTGAAGAGGAATGTGACACCGCCTCACGCCACTGTCGCATTGACCCAGAAGGGCTGCAGAGCTAGCCGCCTTCATCGGTCCCAGGAAGCGTGTACTTTTAAAATTTTTTATATTTTTTTTGCCCCTTCAGCAAGGCCCCCCCCTGTTGCCCCCACCCGTCGTCCTCGGCCCATGTCATTCTTTGGTCTTGTGCACCAGGGTCTCTCCTAGGGCCTCCAGGACTTCGCGCTTGTAGTCCTCGAAGTCGCCGTCTATCTGGTTTACGGACCGGGCCTCCACGACCCAGAGGTGGCACTGCGTCTCCGTGATCAGCCGGGCGTCGTGGCTCACAATGATCACGGCTGGAAGTAGAGGCAGGAGCGTCAAACAGAGCCACCGCACCGTCTCGTTCCACAACGTTCTTTACTTATACCCAGGGGGTGGGATGCAGACTGAAGCTTATTAACAGCATGCTAACTTTACAGACTGAAGCTTAGTGACAGCATGCTAACTTTACAGACTGAAGCTTAGTGAGAGCATGCTAACTTTACAGACTGAAGCTTAGTGACAGCATGCTAACTTTACAGACTGAAGCTGAGTGACAGCATGCTAACCATACAGACTGAAGCTTAATGACAGCATGCTAACTTTACAGACTGAAGCTTAGTGAGAGCATGCTAACTTTAGACTGAAGCTTAATGACAGCATGCTAACTTTACAGACTGAAGCTTAGTGACAGCATGCTAACTTTACAGACTGAAGCTGCGTGACAGCATGCTAACCATACAGACTGAAGCTTAGTAACAGCATGCTAACTTTACAGACTGAAGCTTAGTAACAGCATGCTAACTTTACAGAAACTAAATGGAAGTGCACCAACTCTGTGACTGAAGTACAATGAATTTTGAATGTGAGACGCCTCAGATACTTGCCTCCCTTGTACTCATTAATGGCTTCAGATAGGGCGTCGATCGACTCAATGTCCAGGTTGTTGGTGGGCTCATCCTGACAAAAACAATGACAAGGCTTAACGCAAGAATCCTGCTGCTATGAGTCATCACGCACGCACGCACGCACGCACGCACGCACGCACGCACGCACGCACTCGTATGTACATACCAGGATGAGCACATCAGGCTGTCGGCAGGACAGCTCGGCAAACACGACCCTGGCTTTCTGCCCACCTGCAGACAGAGACAGAGAGCAGCTTTGAAGCTGAAATCACAGCACTCAAACACCCTAGAATAACAGTACTCAGTAACACACTGCACAGTGCTGTACACATGACTCCCTAGAATAACAATACTCAGTAACACACTGCACAGTAGTAGTGTAACGATTCATGCGATGCATCGATGAATCGATTGTCAGTCCTACCGATTCAACTAAATCGATCTGCTAAAATAAATAAATAGAATGAATCGCTTTGGCTTCACCAATAATCGATATAAATGCTTTAAATCTTATGAATCGCGATTCTTAATTATGATTATTGTTTTAAGACTTAGTTTACACATTTTTTTGTGAAATGCAGCTCGGTAATCCGTAACTCTGTCATCAGCTACAGTGTTTCCCCTATATTTTTTTTCAGGCCGGGCGGTGAAAGTGTGCCATTTTGCGTAGAGGCGGAAACTATAATTACACCCTCATAATATCAGCGCTGCCATTGAAAATTTTAATTAGGCCTAACGCAGGGGTGTCAAGATCCGGTCCTGGAGGGCCGCAGTGTCTGCTGGTTTTTGGTGCGTTTAAGCACAAGTGATTAATTTAAGTCACTAATTGGCTAAGAAGTCCACACACCTTGTTCTCAATGCTTTAACTGGGTGCTGATTGAAATGAAACCACAAATACCTGTAGACACTGCGGCCCTCCAGGACTGGAGTTTGACACCCCTGGCCTAACGGGAAACCGAAGCTGTTTTGGCAAGGGTTTTTCCAGATGCTATTTTGATCATTCCCGCATTCTGCGGTAAGGGAAATATTGCAGCTACATAAAAAAATTTTTAAAAAGTTATATATAAAAAAAAAAAAGAATAATATACTTTTTTTTTTCATTAAAATTATTTATTTTCCCTCTTGTCCCGCCCAGCCAAGATAATGGTAGGGGAAACACTGAGCTAGTCAGCCTGCAAGGAAGTACCGCCAAGAGTTTTTTTTCCCCTCACCCTCTACTGGTGCATTTCACCCACCCACTCACTCACCCACCCACCCTCTCACTCACCCACCCACTCTCTCACTCACCCACCCACTCACTCACTCTCACCCACCCTCTCACTCACTCACCCACTCACCCACCCACCCACTCACTCACTCACTCACTCACTCACTCACTCACTCACTCACTCACTCACTCACCCACTCACCCACTCACCCACTCACCCACTCACTCACCCACCCACCCACTCTCTCCCCTGCCAGCATGTAGCCTATTGAAAAATGTTCAAAATAACTGAGCCATGTTTAATTACATTTTTGTATTCAGCATAAAATATTATGCAGGACTACTTTTTTTCTAGAATAAATATGTTTAATAAGTAATTCTGTTGTCTGTTTATTTTTTCACCTTTCAGAAGAATACAGATTGTCTCACTCGCATTATTGCATGTTTATTTCATGGATATAGAATTTTGGTTAAAAGTTACTGAATCGAATCGTGGTTTACAGAATCGAATCGAATCGTTCCAAAAAAAAAGAAGTGTCCTTGAATCGAATCGCCAACTACTGAATCGTTAATCGAATCGAATCGCTGTGAAGCCAAAGATTCACACCCCTACTGCACAGTGCTGTACACATGACTCCCTAGAATAACAGTACTCAGTAACACACTGCACAGTGCTGTACACATGACTCCCTAGAATAACAGTACTCAGTAACACACTGCACAGTGCTGTACACATGACTCCCTAGAATAACAGTACTCAGTAACACACTGCACAGTGCTGTACATATGCACATAAGAGCCACCCAGAGTATGATGCTGCTGTTTATCTGGGGTCAGTTACATAGTCTGCACCCCCCCCCCAGAAAACTCATTTAAAGTGCCTGATACTGACTAAAGCACTTCACAGCCGGCACAGAAATACAACAGAAGAGCCCCACGTGGGATGCAAACCAATGCCTTTCTGATCACAAACTCGTGTCCTCACCATAGCATTACAGTGCAGTCTACCGGTCACCGTGGTTGCCTGAGACCTTGGAGTTCTGTATGGTGTGCGTGCAGGGCTGGCGGCCATGGTTACCTGAGAGTTTGGAGATCTGGATGGTGTGGGCGTGGCTCTCCAGACCGAAGCGACCCAGACACTTCCTGCTGTCCTGGTAGGGCAGGTTGAAGTTGCGCTGCAGGTACTCGGTGGCCGACTCCTCCATGGTCAGCTGGTCTGCATACTGCTGGTTAAAGAACCCCACTTTCTGCAGAGAGAATCAACATCCTGTTACAGTAACCAGGACAAACATCCATATACAGTGCTACAGTAACCAGGACAACCAACATCCCTGTACAGTGCAAAAGTAACCAACCAGGACAACCAACATCCCTGTATAGTGCTACAGTAACCAAGACAACCAACATCCCTGTACAGTGCTACAGTAACCAGGACAACCAACATCCCTTTACAGTGCTACAGTAACCAGGACAACCAACATCCTGTTAGTGTAATAGTAACCAGGACAACCAGTGCACCTGGTTACATAATTTGTATCCCATTTAAAAAATGCATGTGAGGCCACATAGTTACTGTGTGTGTGTGTGTGTGTGTGTGTGTGTGTGTGTGTGTGTGTGTGCGTATTGTGAGGTGCACTCACCAATCTATGATTCTTTCTCATTTCTCCTCGAGACTGAAACACAAGACACACAATCAGTTACTGCACGTCCCATATCATACAAAACCAAACGCATGCACAATCAATTCAGAATGAGACACATATGGTGCCCGCACACACACTCATTCACTCACTCACCGGAGTTAATTTGCCTGTGAGCATTAGCAGCAGGGTACTTTTCCCCACACCGTTGGGCCCAACGATGCAAACTGGAAGAGAGACAGGGGGTAGCAGACAGCTCAGTTTCCCAATCCCATCATT
>CM056389.1:423649-451149 GCA_029718625.1 Synaphobranchus kaupii | reverse complement strand
CCGCAGGGTGCACACACTCAGTACAGAGAGACCGCAGGGTGCACAAACGCAGTACAGGGAGACACACACACTCCTTTCCTCTCTCACCTTCTCCAGTCTCTCGGTCACGCTGTCCTCTCCTTTCTCCAGAAGGATCTGCAGCCTCCGCTCCTCCTCCAGGAGTTTGAGGCGGCGTGTATCGGCCTTGAGCACCGCCTGTACCGCGGGGGGTGTCGTCCGCCATCACCTCTGGGGGGGTATTAAGGCAGTTTTACACAGAGAGGGAGGGGGGGGGGGGGGGGTGGATGGGAGAGAGGGGGTATTAAGGCAGTTTTACACAGAGAGGGAGGGAGGGGGGTGGATGGGAGAGAGGGGGTATTAAGGCAGTTTTACACAGAGGGGGGGGGGGGGGTGGATGGGAGAGAGGGGGTATTAAGGCAGTTTTACACAGAGAGGGAGGGAGGGGGGGTGGATGGGAGAGAGGGGAGATAGGGGGGTGTACCTTGTTCACAAAGAAGCACATCGATATTCGGAGGGATGCTGAGAGCTCTGTTTGCAATGTGTTTCAGAAGAGTTGTCTTCCCTTTGCTGAGAGTGAGAGATTAATTTACTGACACAGGACAGTAAACAAACACATGACACACGCATGCACAATAGTCTACTTTCCTCACAAGCATCAGGAGTACACACACACTGCCAAATATACTTCTAACAGAGAACCAAAACTATACATACATACACTGTTCAATGTAATGGTTTTTTTAAAAACAAGTTCATGATAAAACCAAAAGGAAACCTCATGAAAATATTAGCAGAGGACAGAATGACCGCCATTTCTGCTACAAAATAAATTTAAAAAATAAAATAAAACGGGAGACAGGAAACAGACAGAAGAGGGGATGCGTAGAGGAGGGCGCCCTCTGGTGGCGGAGGTGAGCACTCACCCGTTGGGGCCGACCAAACCGTAGCGCCGTCCCGCTACGACGAGGAGATCTGCGTTCACAAACAGCTCCTTCCCGTGCGCCGAGATACTGAATCGCTCCAGCTGCCCAAACACAACACTACGGCGCGTTATACCAGCGGAGCGTTACACCAGCGGCGCGTTACATCAGCAGTGTGTTACTACAGAGTCTGGACTGTTGCCCTCGGCTTGCTTTAGTGGGGTTTTACACTGCAGTCTGCTGTGGACCACATCATGCTATATGTTTTGTGGAATGTGCATCGAAATGCATCGATTTGATTTGATCCCAATGGAGCGTCTATGGTATGTTGCGGAACAACCCCTGACAAAGCGCCTTACACCGCCATCCGCCTCGCCTGAGTTCAGTTACATTCCTGTGGAAAAGTGGTGGCGGGACATACTGGAAATGTTATTAAATGACTAAATAAAAGGGAGAGAGGAGGTGAGGGGAGGAGCTAAAGAAAGGAGGTGAGGACAGGACAGAGAGGGGAGGAGCTAAAGAGGGGAGGTGAGGTTACCTTGATGTCAGAGGCGTTCTCCAGCATGGCCTGTCTGGAGGATAACTCTGCCTGTGACACCGAGAAATCCCCCTCTGTAGCGCTCTGAGCACGAACACTGGCAACCTGCCTCTCATACTCCAGCTGCAGCACAAACAGCAGCATGTTATACACACACACACACACACACACACACTACACACACATCATATTACACACACACACACACACACACACACACACACACACACACACACACACACACACACACACACACACACACACACACGTCATATTACATTACACACACACACACACACTCCTCACCTGTTTCTTCATCTTCTTCTTCTCCTTCTTGCTCATGTTGGCGTAGGGGTCGGAGTCCTTCACCTGTCCCTCTTCCCCTTCGTCACCATCATCCTCCTCATCCTGCCAGAGGCGGGGGGGGTTTACATTTTCACCAGACTGACACGGACATGTCCCATCTTATTCAGACATGACTCCCTTTGACCACCAGAGGGCGATGTCACACTCCACTTCTAACAGCCAGCAGCCGTAGCGCTCTGTACCTCTCATGTAAACAGGCTGAAGCTAAGCAGCTGAGGGATTGGTTAGCACTGGAGTGGGAGAGCTCTGCATGAGACTTCCTGTGGGGTCAGAGGTCAGGTCGTACCTTTCCTTTCTCCTCTCCATCGCTCTTCTCCTCATGCTCATCTTCCTCCTTGCGAGGCGGGCGGGCTGGTTTCCCCTTCTGAAAGAGAGAAGTAGGCGGAACGGCACGATCGGACCCAATCAACATGTGCTACACTGACCCGCGACCAATCAGAAGTGCCATTTCATGGAGACTAAAGTGTTCCGATTGTTTCATACATATTGTTAGCTCCACCCATATTAGAGTTTAGGAAACCACACCCCACCAATTACCCAAATACCCCACTCTTCAAGAGCATGTACCTTACTGTACCAATTAACCAAATACCCCACTCTTCAAGATCATGTACCTTACTGTACCAATTAACCAAATACCCCACTCTTCAAGAGCATGTACCTTACTGTACCAATTACCCAAATACCCCACTCTTCAAGAGCATGTACCTTACTGTACCAATTAACCAAATACCCCACTCTTCAAGATCATGTACCTTACTGTACCAATTACCCAAATACCCCACTCTTCAAGAGCATGTACCTTACTGTACCAATTAACCAAATACCCCACTCTTCAAGAGCATGTACCTTACTGTACCAATTACCCAAATACCCCACTCTTCAAGAGCATGTACCTTACTGTACCTTGAAAAAAAAGTATTTATGTTCACCCAACTTTACTTTTAAGAATTGTGGTAAATCAGTACAACTGTTGTGGCAAGTACCCATTTCCAAAAATCTGTGGGCATTTATCATGATTTAGACAGCTATTGTGATTTTACACTGTAAATTCACACCAATGCTCACCCATTCAGTTTTTACACTGTAAAATCACACTGACTCACCTTCTGTTGTTCCTTCTTCACATTCTGCGGCTGCTTCACTGGTTTCTCTTCCTCTTGACCCACCTCTACCTGCTGTGAGTTTGGGGCCGTCACCCAATCACAATTAAACAAGACACAACGACAATGACAAGACGTTAGTGTTCTCTACTGACCGTTAAAATGCAGACACACACACTGGTTAACATTTAGCACCTTGGGCCACTTTTAAGGATCTCAAATTGCTTCACAAAAATATAAAGAGACAGAGCGAGAAGGAGAGATGGAGGGAGGGAGGGAGGGAGAGGAATCATTTTTATTAATTATTATTTTTTTATTCTATACAACCTATTGTAATGTTTATTGTCTCTCCATGATTCTTTTAATACTGTTTTATTGCTGGTGTGATTTTGCACTTTAAATAAACTTTGATTGATTGACTTTGATAGAGGAGGAGGAGGAGAGAGGGAGAGAGAGAGGGAAAGAGAGG
The DNA here is from genome assembly GCA_029718625.1 of Synaphobranchus kaupii. NCBI lineage: Eukaryota > Metazoa > Chordata > Actinopteri > Anguilliformes > Synaphobranchidae > Synaphobranchus > Synaphobranchus kaupii. The sequence goes on along the minus strand of CM056389.1, from coordinate 447,753 downwards.
AGGGAGAGAGAGAGGGAAACAGAGGGGGGAGGGAGAGAGAGAGGGGGGGAGGGAAAGAGAGAGGGAAAGAGAGAGAAAGAGAGAGGGAAAGAGAGAGGGGGGAAGGGAGAGAGAGAGGGAGAGAGAGAAAGAGAGAGGGAAAGAGAGAGGAGGAGAGAGGGAGAGAGAGAGGGAAAGAGAGAAGGGGAGAGAGAGAGAGGGGGGGGAGGGAGAGAGAGAGAGGGAAAGAGAGAGAGAGGGAGGGAGAGAGAGAGGGGAGAGGGACTGCTCTCACCTTCTGTGCTTTCCCTGGTGTTTTCTTGTCCTTCTTCATCACCACCTTCTTTTCATCCTCATCTTTCTTTTCATCCTCATCTTTCTTCTCCTCCTCCTCATCCCTCTCTTCCTCTGATGCCTCCTGTTTGCAGAGAGAGGGGGGGTGAGATTTAAAGCATTTCCCCCACCAGTCACCCAGCTGGCTTTTTCCACGTGTGATAAATTAACCCTTCGATGAACCACCACAGCTGCGGAAATGAAGAATGAAGGGAAGGAGAAGAGGGAGAGGAGGAGGAAGGGGGGAGCAGTGAAGGAGAGAGAGAGAGAGAGAGAGAGAGAGAGAGAGGGAGGGTCTTTACCCACCTTGGTTCTCTTCATTTTAGGTTTCTCTTTAGCCTTGCCTTTTGGCACCCTCTGTCCTTCCACATCCAGATCTTTCTGAGCAACCGCCTGGATCACACGTGTACACACACGCGCACGCACACACACACACACACACACATTTTATACTTTCTCATCGGCTCACACACACAGATTGACACTGCGGAATAGTCAAATTTATATCTGCACGTGAACTCAGATCCTGTCCAATCACCTACGGCCTAATCCTCACTCTGACCAATCAAACTGCTCGAGGGCATAGCAGAGAAGGCATTCTGATTGGTGCAGCACTCTCAGGGGTGGGGTTATTGCTCATCACTGGGGTTAGTGCACGACATCGGCTCTATTGGTTATCATTAGTGGAATGGTTTCATGGGTGATAGACTTATTATTACTGTTAGTATAACACACAAGCAAACACACACACACACACACACACGCTCACTAAAGTACACACGCCAGCACAAACACATGCGTTCAGGACCGTAACACGACCGTGGATGTGGTGAGACAGACAGACAGGCGAGTGTACAGAGTGAGGACAGAGGCGGAGAAAGCAGGCAAGGGGGCGTGTCCATGCTTACAGGGGAGGGGCAACAAGACAGAGTGGGTGGAGCAGGGATGATGGGGAACAGGGGAAAGGGAAAAGTGAGTTTCAGGGGATGAGGAACAGGTCATGGTGAGCAGCACATACGTGTGGAGGTTACAGGTGAGGGAACATGTGAGCACACACGTGTGGAGGTTACAGGTGAGCACACACGCGTGTGGAGGGAACAGGTGAGCACACATGTGGTGGCCATAGCTGGCAGCTCAACAGCTTGAAGGTTAGTATTCCTGCAACAGAACTTGGGTTCAAGGTACAGTCCCATTAAAACTATTAAAAATGTAATATTGCCCAAAAACTAGACATTTGTTAAACTGCCAGTTTAAAAGGATTATTAGAATCTGAGTCTTATATTCTGGATACAAGCCCATTCACAAAGGCCAGCCTCTCAATGGCCTTAAAATCACTTCCTGTTCTGAAACGTCTACACGTCTTCATATTTTACAGCACACAATCCTCGCCCCACTCACCTTGCAGCTGCCTTTCTTGTTCTGCGGTTTTTCTTCCTCCTCTTCATCTCTACTGCCATCTTCATCTTCATCACTCTGTCCCTGACTGAGAGCAGCAAATATATTCCCACCCTGAGAGACAGAGAGAGAGAGAGAGAGAGAAAGAAAGGATGAGAGAGAGAGAGAGAGAGAGAGAGAATGAAGGGGGGATAATGATTTCATTTCCATTAATTAACATGGCGATGCATGCCATCTACAAACCAATTGTGAGAATTATCAGCCCCAGCATGGAGCAGGACATTCGCTAGTTTACATGCAGAAAAGTCGTTGGCTTGTGGCAGCCATATTGCTTTACCTAAAGATTAAGAAGATAACAATCCTGGTGACTGTTTGTGCCAAATCTTTTCACACAGAGTTAAATGGCCATTTACTGCAGACTGCAGAGTCACCCTGTAGCTATAAACACAAATGCACATGGATATTTTCATATAAAATGTGAAGTTTTAAAGTTGTAAATCCTACCTTATTTATCTTCCCTCCCATGCTGTGAACCACAACTGAAAGCAGGAAGAAGAGCAATATTAATGTGATTTTAATCATCAGTTCATAATTTTTTACCTTTCAAATAAAGCTGTCTGTGCATCATCACACCGGAGCCCCGCCCACACATTTACCAGCCTCTTCCTCTTCTTCCTCTTCATCGCTGGGCTGCACCGACAGCTTCTTCAGTCTCTGAATCACCTCTTCGTCCTCATCATCCCCCTCTCCACCTCTCCCTTTCCGCCGGTCTTTCCTCTTCTTCTGGGGCTGGTGCAGGAAGGGGTGGGGGGCAGTGTAAGTAAAGGTTGAGGAGGTGGGGGGGGGGGGGGGCTCTTTAACAGCAGTCGCCATTGTGAGCGGGCACAGAATTAAAGCCACCTGTACAGAAGATTTCTGCACAGGTAAAGGTCAGACAATAAACTCCCCCGAAAGTCCCCTTTTTGGTGTGAGGGGTTTTCTGCCCAAATGTGCATTTTTAATGAGCACGAGGCACACAAAGCAAACGTTATGGTCTGAAACCCCAGCTGGGCCCAAGTCTAAGGTGTCGTAATGGAAACGGGCAGTGATTGACAGTGATACGGCAGGTGAACATTACGTTCAAGCTGCAAACAGAATTAAGCTCATGTAAAAATACATTTTTTATTTATTTTTTATTTTACACAAATGTGACAATACAGTGTGATTTGCAACTTCAAGGGTAAAAGAAAACCTACTGTGCAGTAGTCATGCGAAACAGCCTTGGCATATTATAAGAGTTTAAAGATAAACTTATAACGAGTTGAGATATGGTGTTTGCTACTCCCGGACCTACGGTAACATTTCTTCCCAGTTCTGCCAGAGGCCTAGTCTGATGCTGGCCACATTAGCATCCAACAGGTCGCCACGATGGCCGTCAGAAAACCCCAACCTCCCGTTCACATGTACCTGCTTTCCGTGCCCCGCCTTGACAACAGGCTCCTCCTCTTTCTCCGGTTTACTATCTGTGGCCAGTTCCTCAAAGAACTGAGGGAGGGAGGGAGGGAGGGAGGAGAGAGAGAGAGAGAGCGAGCGAGAGGTTATAAAACAATAGAGACACTGACTGGCGAAGCAAAGGAGAGCATCTCCACGAAGATTCCAGAACATTTTTAAATTCCTCCTTTACTGACACCAGGACCTATATAGATTACGGAATACTCAATGCTCAATAGCGTTTCAGTTTAATAAATATTCACTCCTTTAGCAGACATATCAATCAATGAAATAGATTTACTTACAAATTATAGTTGACTGTACCACGAGTGATTATTGTCACTGTTTTTAATATAGATGACATATAAATAGTACAGGAAAATGGGGCCTGGCCATTTCCTTATGACAAACGTAGATGCAGCAAAATTATTATTTTAATCGTATCAATTAGTGTGAGACGATGTCCCTTACACGCAAACAACTTCTTGCATCTACATATTGTGTTACGATGTAATTTTTCTGTCATATTTTACTCTTGTCAACACAAACAGGCTGCAGTACATGACAGTCAGTCTGCTTGTCTTTGTGAAAGTGTAAAATGCGCCATAAAAATTAAACTAAATGGAATCGAAGGACCAAAGAACTTCGGGGGGGAAAAACTTACTGTTTTTTTCCCTTTCTTATCTTTCTTTCCTTTCTTCACCGCTTTTTCTGTTGAGAGAGAGATACACATCTTCATAATGTCGCCTTAAATTAAAGATAGCACCGTTAATAAAACTCACAACATGCCTTGTCAGTTTACTATTGTGAGGCTATCCGCATGTTGCCATCATGTAATCATCACTACATTGCAGGGGCGGAATTTATCATGCCAAAACAGGGAGAAGGCTCGCAAGGGTAGCACAAAAACAAACAGATAAACCTAACTATTGTTATGTGCTTGCCAGTTAGGTCCCAAACGTCCCGTTTTGTGAACACAGCAGTTTTGCTCACCGTTAGTCAGCAGATGAACTAACGTTACGCCACCAGCTAGCGAGTTACTTGTACACCAGTTGGCTAACGTTAGCTGTCCACGTTGGCTAGCTGACTTAGCTTCATATTGAAAGCGTAAATTGTCAAAAATTATATGCAATTACAAAAATAAACTATTGATAGACAGCGTTAGCTTACTAGAAAACTAACGGGATTCAGATGGAACTTCTTAGCAAGAATTAGCCTAGCTAATTTAGCCATCTCAGTAATGTCATTGTGTAAAATATTGTGTAATTCATTGACAGATTACATGTGTCGACTACATACGGTCAGCTGACAAGGCTATGCATGCTAGCCAGCAATAAAACTAATATAAATCGTAAATTGAATTATGAAATCCTCTTTCGTGACCCAGCTATCACACGTCATAATCTATAAGAAAGCACATACTGTCGCACTAACGTTAACTGAGCTAAACGGGACAATGTGGGATTCATCAGACCTTACTGAGCTAGCTAACGTTAGCTGCGGCAGCTGGCTACATTAACGTTACCTGTCGGCGCTGGCTCATCTCCTTCCCATTCGGCAACGTCTTTCGCTTTCTTGGGCATTTTCCGTTCTTATTTTAGTACAAAAATTATTAATCTGACTTAAACTCTATTGCGAGCCAGCTGGACAAGAGTGTCAGCGTAGCCAAAACGATGAGTAACCGGGCAAGAGTCTCACTCATGCGGGCCGATTGCTTTTCTTCCCCGCACGATTGTACAGCTACCATAGACTTCTCCATAAAAACAATTCCTAATATGCATTAGCTACATCATCACAGCGCCAAACTCCAGTCTTGAGGATAGTTGCAGTATTACAGTACATTTCACAAACACTTTTTGTTATTCACCATACTTATTATTATTCCGCCACTTTTTGAGAACCTATCTCCTCCTACACCATTCACACCATCGACACCATTCAGTACACTGGATAAAAAAGTTATTAAATAAACAAGGTATTCTCTAAATGTCGTTTACTTTAAATCCACAGATATACTTATTTCCGGGTTTCGCTGATAATACTTAGGATATTTTTAGTATACTGCGTGTCACTAAATACTATGCAGTAAGGCATACATGGTATGCTAGTACACAGGACGCAGTAGATAGGGCTCTGATTTGGACACAGGCTGTGTCCGAATCAGAGCCCTATCTACTGTGCCCTGTCTCCTGCGTACAGTGCACTCTCAGAAGTGTGCTGTTTAATGTGCACTGTTGTGCAGTCCTTGAAAAATATCCGCCATACTATTTTCCAACCGTACTGTGGAAGTGTCGTAAGCAGGTCATAAGACGTCCCACCAGCGTTGCCATGTCCGCGCCGGTTTTACAGCTAAATTGGGATACTTTCAACATGCAGTCACAGGTAAAAATGAAAAGTCGCAAAGCACGCACTTATTTTAAAAAGTAAAAATATGATGATTTCTATTTAAAATGCGTTGGTTTCGGTTAAAAATATATTTTGGGCTAGTTTTGAGTCACCATTTGGCTGGAAAGTCTCTGGCAAAATCTGGCAACCCTGCGCCTCACTCTTGTGCTGCAATGTTACATGTTCTTTTTGTTGTATTTGAAGAAAAACATCAGCGAAGCTGGGCCTCATTTTTTTTAAATGAAGCTTCACGTCATATTTATGCAACCAAAATGTTCATGTACTTCTTGAAAAGTGTGCTCCTGAATGTACTAAGCGAAACCCCGGAAGTAAGTGCATCATCCGTGTTTCAAATATACTGCTATTTGAAAGATTTTCGCCTACTCAACGACTTTCTCGTCCTATCTACTCACCAAGGCTACTCAATAATGTGGAAGAGTGCTGATTCGGACACGACCACAGCCCCGGTTACTGCAGCCCCCAAACCTGTTTTCACCCCTAAATATTGTGTTTCCATATTGCCTGTATTCTGCACAATCAGGGTCAATTTTATTTCAATTAAGTCAACTCAGGAAATTAATTTCGGTTCAATTCATAATCTGAAAAGTGCCCATAAATGTTCTATGGAGATTTTTTAATCGATTCATTTAATTTCAGTTCTGCTGTACACGCCCTGTACTCTGCTCACTTACAATGACAGAAATTCACCACTGGGCAGGGCAACCAAACCTTCTCGAAAACAGCATTTTGATCAAACCAACTAAACCACAGAAAATAGATTCAAGAGCTTGAGCAAATTATCAGTAGAGCTGTCGAGCTGTTGTTTTCTTTGAAAGGTGCTTCCCACCGGACAGTTCTGTGGGGCCTCGGGGCCTCCCAATCCCAAAATTTCCATTTCTACATCAGATGGACTACGTCAGAGGAAATGCATGTCCTTCCCACCAATCGGTGGAAAGCCGGTTTCTGAGGTTTGGGGCGTGGCTGAAATATGTTCTGGAAGTCGCGTAACGCATGCGCAGTGTGACGTTGTGCCGGGCAAGGACACAGCTAGGTAGGCAGAATGACATTTGTGTAACATCAATAGTGGCTTCGAAACTTTCATAATCAGTGTTGGATTCTGTGCGCATTAGAAGGCACATCCCCTTTTCTATTTTACTGTGCTGTCGAGGTGATTGTTGTTTTTAACTGGCTCATCGTAATCTGGGTTCCATTTGCATTTGGCAGATAGCTACCTAGCCATGTAGCTAACTGTTCGCTAGCACTAGCTAATTTAACTTAGCAATCTAAGAGGAATGCATGCATTGCTAATTAGCTTTCTCGCGAACTTCCTATCCTGTGTGCAAGCCATGTAACGTTATATGCTGTATTTAGCAGGCGGTGTGTACAGTGAGTTGGTCATTAGCTTAGCTAGAGCATGTGCTTCTTGCTACTAGCTGACTGAAGTTACTGTTCCGAAGGCATACAGTCGGTAACTTGTCTCACTCACTAGCCAAGCTTGTTGGCATGGCTGTCTTGTAAAGGTAACGTTATGTTGGATAATTCGTTAGCGGCTAAATCTTGCTTGTTATCTTAGCCAGCAGCTATATCCCGGGCAAACGTGCGAGGATCAAAGTCAATCAAACCCCAATTGAAAGTTTGATTTTGAGGAAAATGCCGTTATCTTCTTGGGTTCTTAAATACTGAAATGCCATTGCCTCCTCGCGAAAATAGTCATTCAGCTAACTATCAATATAACATTACTGGTCCTATCCTGAACCTCACAAAGTGGTCGAAAACCGGGTTGTAGGTTAACATTAACTTACTCAAAAATCAGCTGTACTGAGACCAGCTCGGTCAAAGCAAAGCCACAAGTAATTACTAGCTAGCTCGTTAGCTTCGGCACCCTGGTATTACAGCTGGCTACCCCCACTCGGCGCACGATCGGGGCTGCAGCTGGCAAACGCTGTCAGGGAGCTGGGACACCTTTTCGCGCTTCGCCACATAGCCTACGAGGGGTCAAAGTGACAAATTCACGATTTCGCTAGCGAATGTCCCACAGAAGCAAACATAGATGAACCATAACGCTCTGCTGTTTAGCGGTGAAATGTCGTGCTAGCTTAAAATTCTCAGAGGGGTAGCATGACCGTTAGGGAACTAGCTGAAAGGTTGTGGGTTCGAGTCCTTGGTGGGGTACTGCCTTTAGCCAGGTAATGTTACTTAATCTGAATCGTGTCAGTAGCTACCTAGTTGTGTAAATTGATTGTTTAAATGAAACGCTCTGGATAAAAGTTTAAAAGATGATAAACTGTGGCTAGTGTTATTCCCATTTTTATTTCGGCCAATACTAAATATCCATGATTGGTAATTTTATTGGCATGACTTTTTAACAACATGCATATTGGAATAACTATGATTCACAACTCAATGTATTTATTTGGCTTAAAAAGCGAAGGGTCAATAGTTCCAACTGATTGTTTGAATATAAGGACTTGTATCTTGTGTTTTATAGTCGTGTATGTATTTTTATTTTTACAGGAAAAAATCAAGAGAAGCAAGACAGAGAGGTGAAGGAAGAAAACCATCTTGTTCTTGGTCTCAGATTTTTGCGTGTAATGTCAGCACGTTAATTGACTAATCAGTGATTGGGGTTGCCCCTCCCCCCTGAGCTGAGCTGAATGGCTGTGTACAGAGGGGGTATTGCTTTTTGGGTGAGATGTGGGAGGAGCCATGGCTACAGGCATCCAATCAAGCGACAGTGCTGGAGCCTCACTCAGGTATGGGATCTGTTAATCAGTAATGTTTGATTAAAGGGATAGTTCGGAATTTTTGACGTCGTCTCAATTACGACTTACCCATGATGTAGTTGATTGATGGAAACCATTTTCAGATAATTCCATGCTGTCCCTTCTTTTGGACATACACACATTGCTAATGCTAGCGCAACTCTAAGGTAACTGGTAGCATCCACTACCAAACGCACTTAAACACTCCACAGTGCACCCAAAGCAAATAAAATAAGACGACAGTCTATCTGGGTTATTTTGAGTGATTATACCATCATTTTTGAAGTCAAACTATCGTTGAATCCTTTACTTTGTGCTGACCTATATTCTCTGTGGAAGTACAGCGGCGGAGCGATACTTTACGTTACCTACGAACAAAGAAAAGTAAGTAATTGTGATTTAACATAATTAACAATAAGAAATATAATTGGTACCCAAGAAAATCCTCCACTACCTCAAACACAACACACAGACCAATAAACGACAGTCAAAAATAATGACAGTTATACAGTACAAGGCTCTGGACTGTTGCACATATTGATAAACCATCAAAGTAGTCGCCAGCTGTAGATTAGCCAGGGTATCTGCCTGTAGGCTATCTGCTGTACTCCACAGTTGCCGACACAATCCGTTTTGCCGTAAAGTTACATATTTGGTAGACAACAGGTCAGCTAAACACAAACATGCTACAGAATAACACAGCATATACACACAAGCACACTGGCTACCAATTTGCAGGAAAAGTTTGACTACTTCCATGACTTCCCAATCGTGGCAACTAGTTCACGCATGCAATAATTTATTAGTTACCTGCTCGTCAGTTGTTTTCGGTGCATGAAGAAAAACAGGTGATGGCACAGCAGTCTCCTTCAGTAGAGGTTGTCCCGACTGTCCTTTTTTGATTTTCACATAGTCATCCTGCGTGAAATGGTCACTACACACTTTTAACTTTTTTAGAGTCTCAATTGGTGTGTTCACATCCATGCGAGCAGCAAGAAGCCACAGCTGTTTTCTTTGTTGATCTTCCACTGGAAATCGGTGACAACTTTGTGGTGCCCATTTTTTTGCATGATTTGAACAACCTTGAAATACACACCAAAATACCATCTTACCTGAAGCTAACAATACTACTAGTCTGATTCTTTCACACACACGCGATATTGTTGTTGGCCGGCACTACATACAGCGACAGAGCTATAGTTTACGTTACCTACTAACGTAAAGTATCGCTCCGCCGCCGTACTTCCACGGAGAATATAGGTCAGCACAAAGTAAAGGATTCCACGATACATTACATTACATTATAGGCATTTAGCAGACGCTCTTATCCAGAGCGACTTACACAACTTTTTAGCATTTTTTTTTGGAACATATTATCCATTTATACAGCTGGATATATACTGAAGCGATTCAGGTTAAGTACCTTGCTCAAGGGTACAACGGCAGTGTCCTACCTGGGAATCGAACCTGCAACCTTTCGGTTACAAGGCCAGTTCCTTAACCATTATACTACACTGCCGCCCCGATAGTTTGACTTAAAAAATTATGGTATAATCACTGAAAATAACCCAGATAGACTGTCGTCGTATTTTATTTGCTTTGGGTGCACTGTGGAGTGTTTAAGTGCGTTTGGTAGTGGATGCTACCAGTTACCTTAGAGTTGCGCTAGCATTAGCAATGTGTATATGTCCAAAAGAAGGGACAGCATGGAATTATCTGAAAATGGTTTCCATCAATCAACTACATCATGAGTAAGTCGTAATTGAGACATTATGTCCAAAATTCCGAACTATCCCTTTAACCTGCATTCCACGTAGGGGAAAATAATCTGAGAAAAAAAAAACATAACTTAGATTTTCTGTCCTTTGTTTTTTTCAGAATGTTATACTTTAATCTTACCGTTTCTGTCTCTTGGTTTCTAGACACTTGATTTGCAGCGCAGTGGTCTTTCTCGACCAATAAGCTGCTTCTCCCGGGCACTAGCTCCGCCCAGCCACCTGCGCTATCAGACTGTTCGCCAATCCCCTTGGGATTCATCGCTGCCATGCCCTGCTCGTCACATGGGGCATCAGGTCCTAAATGTGGGTTTGGAGGAGGACTGGGACGAGACCATCAGCCTATGCGTGCTGCCAGGACCTGGGGAGCATGAGGGTCAGAGCACCCTGGTGGAGGTTCATCTGCTCAGGAAGACCCGGCTAGGCGAGCTCCTGGCTTCAGGCGTCGGTAGGCCGGGCGAGTTTCTCTTCCCGCTGACCACCGTGGATGGAAGGAGGGAGGACGACATCAACGTTAGCGGAGAGGGAGAAGGAGGTGAAAGACGGAGAGATGGACAAACGAGGGTGGAGGAGTCGTTTCGGAGCCTGTTTGAGGCGGAGCGTTGTCCCGCCCCATTCATGTGGGGGTCCCAGTTCTACTGCTTCCACTCCCCAGAGGCGGAGCACTCTCCTGGGCATAGCTCCAAATCGAGCCTGAGGACTGGCCTGGACGTGCAGGCCTCAGGCCTCTCGCAGGGGCCCTCCATCTCTCACTGCAGTCATACAGAAACCCAGGGAGGAGAGGAAACGGAGAGAGAGAGAGAATGGGAGAGGGAGGAGAAACTGGCGTTGATGTACGAAAGGCTGAGGATTGAGGTGAGAGGGAGATGAACAGGTACCTCAGTGATTCCTCTTTCTTTCATAACTTTACAACCAACATCAGAGTATTTTTGGGTTATTCACTAGATAACAGCAGGCAATGAAATTAACACCCGCCACCAGCCTAATGCTGGTAAAATGTTGATTGTGGCTGGTTTTCTACTCTAGCAACCACTTTGGTAGGTAACTGACCAGGTTGTGTTATATTGCAAAAGGCAATGTGGCTGGTAAAATGTTGAAAATGGCTGGTGATTTTTAGAATCCACTAGCCACTCTGGCCAGTGGTTAAAAAAGTAAATTTAATTCCCTGGATAACGGCTATTTTCGAGTCTTAGCCGCACGGTTTTTCCTTTTCCACCATAAAACATGGTGCATGGCGCACGGTTGTTTGGGAGTTAACACAGGAGACCAACAAACAATCCAGCAAGCAAAGGCCATAACTGCACTCCGCTCAGGATGCAGCACCTAATGTGAGGGGATTGGCTCTTTTGTCTAGTTTATTATAATTCCCTGCACGTTTCCCCCAGTACCTCAGCCTCAAATCAAATCAGGAAATACAAGTATGCATTATACTCTGCAGTAAAAGGGCTTAAAAGGTTTAGGAAAAAGTAAAATATTTTACCAATATTTTGGGCCGTTGGAGAGCATCTTGTTGACAGATTAAATCTGATTATTATAGAAATGTTTATGTAATTAGGTAAAACAGATCATAGATGCAAATAAGTGGTCTCCACCTGGGGGAACAGGTAAACAGGTAAATAAATGATGAACTGAGAGAATGCCAGAGAACTACAGGAATTGTCAGGAACCTGAGTGCTTAACTGCACATTGAAAATGTCCTGCTGTTGATGTGCTGTTTCAGTGATTATTAACTCCTCCCTCTTACTGTGATATTGCAGTTGCCCAGTTTCTTTCGGAAGAATCACGACTACGGCATGTACTCCACTGACCTTGAGTTCATTAATGGACTGCTACACACTCAGACCAGGTACTACACTGTTACTACACACTCAGCCCAGGTACTACACCATTACTACACACTCAGACCAGGTACTACACCGTTACTACACACTTAGCCCAGGTACTACACCGTTACTACACACTCAGACCAGGTACTACACCGTTACTACACACTCAGCCCAGGTACTACACCGTAACTACACACCCAGACCAGGTACTACACTGTTACTACACACTCAGACCAGGTACGACACCGTAACTACACACTCAGCCCAGGTACTACACCGTTACTACACACTCAGACCAGGTATGACACGGTAACTACACACTCAGACCAGGTACTACACCGTAACTACACACCCAGACCAGGTACTACACTGTTACTACACACTCAGACCAGGTACGACACCGTAACTACACACTCAGCCCAGGTACTACACCGTTACTACACACCCAGACCAGGTATGACACCGTAACTACACACTCAGACCAGGTACAACACTAACTAAACACGCAGAACAGGTACTACACCGTTAGTACAGACTCAGACCAGGTACAACACTGTAACTACACACTCAGAACTGGTACTACACCGTTACTACACACTCAGACCAGGTATGACACCGTAACTACACACCCAGACTAGGTACTACACCGTTACTACACACTCAGACCAGGTACGACACTGTAACTACACACTCAGACCAGGTACTACACCGTAACTACACACTCAGACCAGGTACTACACCATTACTACACACAAAGACAAAGTACTATTCCTTTACTATGCCAGTACTGCACATCTAGACAACTAAGGCATGAAAACCAAAATAATGTATTTGTGTGAGGACTGTGAGCTACAGGTTAGGAGCATTTCAGTCAGAAGAGGAAAAAATTCTAAAGAAAACGCAAGAATCGCACTGAATACTGTAAGCACATAACACACAGTACTTACATGAACTACGAGGGGAAAATAGCTTGCTCTTTTAAATCTCAAATCTATGAAGACGTCATAAAGCATATTAACTGTAACAGCTGATAATTTTACCTTAAACATTGGGCATGAGTACAGAGAGGAACTCACAGGAACTATTTTGACAAGAAAGGAAGGATGGCTTGTAGAATGATTCTCCTGCCTAGTAGTAGATCTCTGGTCATGAGTGTTATTTTCCCTCCTCTACACCAGGGGGCGAGGGTGGTACCAGCTGACCCTGACCACGTGGAAGCTGCTGTGCGCCTTCTACTTCGCAGATGTGCGGCTGGAAGTGCTGAAGCTGACCAAGCACAGCGAGGACGGCACGGTGCGCGCTCGCTGGAGACTGCGCGGGCTGCCGTTCCACCTGGTCCTGCTGCGCTTCTACAGGAAGGACAAGACCCACCTGTACAGGTAAAAACACCTCGCTGCTCACCTGTACAGGTAAAAGTACCTCGCTGCTCACCTGTACAGGTAAAAGTACCTCGCTGCTCACCTGTACAGGTAAAAACACCTCACTGCTCACCTGTACAGGTAAAAACACCTCGCTGCTCACCTGTACAGGTAAAAACACCTCGCTGCTCACCTGTACAGGTAAAAACGCCTCGCTGCTCACCTGTACAGGTAAAAGTACCTCGCTGCTCACCTGTACAGGTAAAAACACCTCACTGCTCACCTGTACAGGTAAAAACACCTCGCTCACCTGTACAGGTAAAAACACCTCGCTGCTCACCTGTACAGGTAAAAACACCTCACTGCTCACCTGTACAGGTAAAAACACCTCGCTGCTCACCTGTACAGGTATTTACACCTGACTGCCCAGGTGTATGTGTCCTTAGTGTTTACCTGCACAGGTGTGCACCTTTGAGCCTGTCTGTACCTACCATATTAACCTTTCCACTCGCTCTTCCAGGACGTACGATGCCTTCTCCACCTTTTACCTGGGGCCCGACGGACTCATTCACCGACACAGGGTGGAAAAGGTGAGGCAGCCACACCTGGCAGGTGCCTCTTTTCTGCAGTTAAAGTGGCACCGTTCCACCAGCTTCCACGCTGCTGTTATCACTGAGCATTTGTTTAGCATGACTGCAGGTCACGGGACGTCCTGGAGGATTAAGTGATTTACTCTATCCTTTCCAGGTGATGGAGGCCACGCCCCCTGCCCTGCCCCGTGTGACGTCACTGCTGGCAGGAGCGCTGGTTTCCCTGGGGATCCAGGAACCCAGACTTGCCCTCAATTTCCCCTTCCTCCAGTCCTCTTTCAGAGTGGGAAGGCAATGAGAGAGAGAGAGAGAGAGAATGAGTGTGAGAAAGAGAGAGGGATAGAGAAACAGAATGAGTGTGAGAGGGACAGGGAGAAAGAGAGACTTCAGATATTAATCCTGTATGGAAATCAGAGTGAAAATCTACAGATTGAGTTTAACCCAATGACTTGAAAGTGGTTATTTTCTTCCTGCATTCACAGTAAATGTTAAAAAAAAAAATTTATTTGTAATAATAATCGAAAGCACTTCAACTCCAGACCACAGTGTGGCGCCTGTGACCTGTGTTTCCTCGGTGTCGCTCTTGCACTCCCTCTGCTGGCGAAGTGGGGGCGGTGTCCTCTGTACAATTACGCTGAATATCCCGCCTATCCACTGTTGGGTTTCTCATTAAAGAAGCCCCAGGGGTAAATTCTTGAAACACGTCTGGTAAACTCATAAATGCTCGCGTGCGCACAAACAAACAAACACGGTGACTCTGAGATGTGCTAAAATGCTACCGGTATCCTCCACAGGTTCTCTGAACTAAAATCAGCTCTGTTGTACATACTGATCACTATTCTCCACGATACTCTGTTATTCTCCAACATTACGCTTCACTCTAACGGTCTGCTCTGTCAGTTAGGGCGCTGCACTACGCTGAAATACTCGCTCTGATGGGTAAAACGGGTGTTGAAAGCAATTTAAATCAGCTTAAGTAGAAGGCCCAGTCATCGCACGGGTGTTTACATTTCGAGAAGAGTGGGGGTAGGGGGTTCCGGCCGTTAAATCGCATTCATAGGCACATGCACTCCCTGCCCTGTCCTTAACCCTAAACTGGTTTTAAGTCATGTTTGCAGAGCCAAAGACGCCATCTGGAGATGTAACTAGCTTCTAGGCCCTTTGTTGATAATTAATCACTTAGATGTAGACTATCCTTGAATTTGTCAGCATCGCAGCAAATCTAAACAGTAAGGTCTAGAGGCCAGGGACGCTCACATCTGCCCCCTACAGGCCTGGAGTCCCACTTCATTCTTCCCCTCCAATCAGGGACTGATTTAGATCAGGGTCACCAGGTGATTTAATTCCAACCAATCAGTGGCATTCACAAATCAACAGACTATCAGGTAGAAAATAAAACCAGACCCCTCCCTTCCTCTTTCTGAAGGGGTCATTTCCTGCTTGGTGTCTCCCCTGGCCCCACCCCCCTCCCCCGTGCCCATTTAATTACTGTGTAATTAACGCTGTGTCCATCACCGTAACTTCAGCTGTTTCCTGCGTGTGGACGAGCGTGTGCCCATTTTTCACACCCACCTCAAACCGCTAGCATGTGCCATGCTACACAGGAAGGCCACTGCCACATAGGAAATGCATGGTAATTAATTATGATGTAAATACAATGTAATTACATATATTTATATATAGGCTGCAGTGTGTGTGTGTGTGTGTTGCATAGCTGGCATCCCAAATGTGGACAGGGAGGTGCATAGGGCAGTGGACTCCGAAACGTAGCACAAGCACACAAAATGAGGAGTTCTGATTGGACCGGAGCTTGTCCGGGGCGGGGTTATGGTGTGGAGAGGTAGCAGGCGCAACTCCTCAACCTTAACGGTCTGTGCTGTCACTGCGATTGTTTCAATTCATAATGCTTCTATAAAATTACAAAAAAAAAATATTGTGAGCAGGGTCAGGTTAACTCCTGTATTGAATTTAAGCTCCCTGTTCATTTTGTGCGATCGCACAGGATGAACAAGCTCAGGATTGACTAGCAGGAAATGGCAGGGCTGATGGGATTGACTAGCTGGAAACAGCAGGGCCTTATGGTATTGACTGGCAGGAAACCACAGGGGCTTATGGGATTGACTGGCAGGACACAGCAGGGGCTTATGGGATTGACTGGCAGGAAACAGCAGGGGCTTTTTGGATTGACTGGCAGGAAACAGCAGGGCCTTATGGGATTGACTGGCAGGAAACAGCAGGGTCTTTTTGGATTGACTGGCAGGAAACAGCAGGGTCTTTTTGGATTGACTGGCAGGAAACAGCAAGGGCTTATGGGATTGACTGTTTTCTGTTCCCCCCCCCCCCCCCCCCTCCAGTGTAAACGGTTCTGTAACATTTGAGTGATCTTTTTGTGAGAAAACAATAAAGCATGTCGTGTTGTAACTCCCCCGGCCTCGATCAATCCTCCATCATCCTCATCATCCTCATCATCTCTGAAACCCCTGCCTGGCTTCTCTGCCTCCTAAACCTCGTCTAGTCACAAGATCTGTGGGACAAACTTGGGGGTGTGTGTGTGTGTGTGTGTGTGTGTGTGTGTGTGTGTGTGAGAGAGAGAGAGAAAGAAGACCCCAGTGTTAAAGGAGAGGTTTACCCACCAAAAATAAAACTCATACTCCCTATATACGGTATCTGTGGGAGAAACAATCGCACACCACAGAATGTTGTGATAATGATGAAGCGTTTGAGGAAGTACGCAGTTTAAAGGAGAAAACACATCGCCGCCACCCTTCATGCTAGCAAAGAGATAAAGACTTGACCACATGTACTAGTTTACCTTCTCTCTGCAGCTTGGAAAGTTCTCATGGCATGTGAACTCCATTTCCCAGTGTGCAATGCGTGACTATTGCATTGCTGTGGGAAGGGTAGAAAGAAATGCATTGTGAGAGACTTTAGTTTTGGGTAAACTGAACTGGCGGTTGGCAGGGGAAAAAATGTCATATTGTTCGTAGCTTCAAAAACATTTTAAAAAGATTTAATAACATTGCATTGACAGTACAATAAAGACAGAACAGAATACTACAGAAGGGGATCTATGGTGAAATTATGTATTGGTTCATGGCCAGAATACCTGCCAAATCAGCAATAAAGATACTCACCCTGCCCTACAGTGGCTGTCCTGTGAGTCGAGCCAAGCGTCGGACTCCATTCTGAAGGTTGCAGGTTCAAATACTTGAGTGGGATCCTTCAGCAGTCCAGTGTAGTACTGACAGGAGAATAAGGTGTAATGACACCAAAAATGGTTGGAGCTAGTAGCTACCACTAAGTCAGATTTGAACCAATCATTTAATTTTGGTGAAGATCACTGAGCTGATTGGTATAAACAAGGCAATGCAAAACTAGCTGCCCCCATTTTGGGGTCACAATGCCTCATTCTCAAATCATTACAGGACAACCCACAATCCTAAGTGCTTTTGTGAAAACCTTTCTTTACAAATATTGATACTTATTTGTATATCAGTTGAAAAATGCATTAGAGGACCATAACGATACTACTGCTAATAACAGAAATGTTTCTTGGAGTTTAAACTTCTTTATTTCAGAGTAGTTTATCATAATAAGCAAAAGAGAGAACGGCCAACACAACGGCCACATTCTTACCAGAGTAACATTAAAAACATTACTCTTTTTTCTGATTCACCTTAAATTACAACTAACCTTGACACTTATTCCATTCACTTAAAATGTTATCTTGGCATTTAATTCAAAAACAAACAAATTGGTGGGTATTTAATAAAAAGATAATAAAAAAAACGTAAATGGCCATAAATGACCTGTACAACCCCGGACTCTTGGCATAATTCAGCTTCTAAATCAGTAGTCTGACGTGGACGCCAAACCCATTAGATTACGAACCGCTTTGTCCGCTGCAGACACCATTTATTTATCTTATTAGTTTACTCATTAGAACCCTGTATAGTTTTCACCTTATTAATTTACAGACAGAACTCCAAAACTACAGCCTGATACAGTGGGGGGTTGGCGGAAAAAGTCATGGGCGAAAACTTTAAGACGGACAGTGGAATCTGGCCAACCAGCATGAGTGGTCACCGACAGGAGCCCTGACGCAGGCCAATCATGGCCAAGTTGAGCAGGTTGACGAGCAGGGTGTAGTCGTTTTCATAAAGGACCCAGGGGGTGTAATTATAACTTATTTGGTGAACACCCTCTATTGCTCTCTCTCCTTCTCCCCCTCTTTCTTTCTCCTCTTCCATCTCCTGCTCGCTCTCTCTTTCTCTCCGCCTACCTCCATCTCTCCAGCTTCAAGATACACCCTTTCTTCTGTGACAATCACGTCACAGACCTCAAGTTAACTGCCCAATTAGGGCAAAGGAAGAACAGAAAGGGGCGGGAGCTATGTTTCTGGCACAATAACAGGAGTAAGATTGGGTGATTGACAGGCAATTGACCAATACTGTTGCATACTGTCTAACTCTGCCCAATGAGAGAGGATGATTGTACGACTGACAGGAACGCCGTCCAATGAGCTAGCGGGCCTACCGGTACATCTGACAAAAGCGTTAATGGGGCATCGACAGGAAGCAGACAGTTAAGCATGGGAACACAGTTGGTGCGTGTGCGTTTGGAGCCATTTTCAGCAGACAGGACAGGTCAGAGTGATTGCCACGTGTGATGGCCAATGGGGTTAGGAGTCGGAGAAGAAAGCCCGGTGTGTGTTGGGGAAACGCTGCACACTGAAGTCTGGGTCCTCCCTTAGCCTCTTCCTCATGTCATTTTTCACCTGAGAGACAGAGAGAGAGAGAGGGAGGGAGAAAGGAAAGAAAAGGAGAGAGTGGCAGAGAGAGAAAGAGAGCAGGTTACCCAGGGGATAGTGAGAGGTAGACAGACACTTGTGGCTGGGCTGTGACTCTGCTGTGGTTGGGCTGTGACTCCAGTGGTTGGGCTGTGACTCGGCTGTGACTCTGGGCTGTGACTCTGTAGTGGCTGGGCTGTGACTCTGGGCTGTGACTCTGTAGTGGCTGGGCTGTGACTCTGGGCTGTGACTCGGCTGTGACTCTGGGCTGCGCTACCTGCTCTGTGTAAGCCTCCTGCAGCTCCGGTCTCTCCAGCTCCTCCTGCAGGCTGTCGGCGGTAGTGACAGGCCGAACGCCAGCGGAGCGCGCGGCTCGGCTCACAGCCTCAGAGAGAGAGGGGGGCGGGCCCTCCCCCTGCACAGTCTGAAATGGGGGGGGGGAGGTTTTGAGAACACAGCTGATGTTGTCAGAACGTTGTTAGTCTATAGTGTAGAGTTTTGGAACGTTGTTAGAGCATTGGCTGGGTTTGTAGTGTATATGTTAGGTTTCTGAGTTTTAGAGCATTGTTAGAGCGTAGTTACAATGTTGTAAGAGTGTTGGCTAGTGTCTGTAGTGTACATGTTAAATGTCTGAGTTTTGGAACGTTGTTAGAGCGTTGTAAGACCGTTGGCTGATGTCTGTAGTGTACATGTTAAGTATTTGAGCTTGAGAGCCTCACCTTCCTGCGTTTGGCAGGCATGCCCTGCATGTAGGCATCAGACAGAGGGGGCTGTGCCTTCATCTTCCTCTGATACAGCAGGTCCTGAGTTATAATGGGCACCCACTCCTACCACACGCACACGCACACGCACACGCACACGCACATACACACACACACACACAGGGTTACCCAGGGTACACATACACTTTAGTCCACATTATATATAAACACATTGTTAAATAATAATATTACTATTTTTTGTACATATACAAAAACGTATACAAATACTGACAGTTAATGTCAGAAAGTACAGGCAGTGTGACCGGGATATGAGAGAGAGAGGGAGAGTGATAGAGAAAGAGAGGGAGAGAGATAGAGAAAGAGAGAGAAAGAGAGAGCGTAAAAGTAAATCCTCACAGGAGGAATGGCTGCAGCCCAGGGCTCCGCCTCTCCCCCTGGCTCCTCCCTCCCTGCCGCTGCCATGGCGACGGCTCCCCTGGTCTCCCTGGCCGGCCCCCCTCCCATGGCGGCTGCGGCTGAATCCCCGGACGCCCCCTGTTCCTCTGTTTCCCGTGACGACGCCATGGCCTCCTCTGCGGTTGTGGCCGGAGTAGGAGAGAGAGTTTCCTCCATCTGTGCGGTAAAGTGTGGTAAAGTGTGGTAAAGTGTCACAAAAACTGGGAAAGTCTATGCAGAAAAGAATGGGATCTCATCTCAACCGTATTGCATGATCTTTCACTGGTATTTTAAAATGAAATTTAGGAACATCGAGAGGTTTTTGGTGAATAACCTATTTTGAGATACAGGGCTAATTTTGTGAGGTAGACCTACATTTTGACACACATTTAAAAATACGTCTACAAATGGCAAGGGGCCAGCTTTCGGCTCTCAACCTCAGCACCGCTCGGCTCAAAAAGCCAGTTTCCTCATTGGGCTCCATTCATTTTTGACAGCAAAAAAAATAAATACTTCCCCTCATATATTGACGTTAACTCTAAATTTCTTTAAAAATTGCTTATAATTTTTTTGTGGTCAAATATTTTTTACTCTACCACACAGACAAAGATATAATTTTTTTATTATTATTTATTCTGCCCTAGGTTATATTTTTGGGCGCTAGTTGGCAGCCAATTACATACTCGTAAGGCTTTGACGTGGCCGTCTTCACGTCACTTTCTGCACCGTCCTCGTTGTACATGTGACTCCAAGGACACAACTGCGCATGTGAGATGAGCGCAAAATTAAAACTTCCTGTTCAGGACGTGCTTATATACGCTAACCCTTCTCTATTGTCCAATAAGCATTCAGTCTGGTGGTTTGGAGGGCTGTGATTGGATGAAATGTAACAAAACACACTGGTAGGCGGGGCCTCAGTGCTCACCTCCACATTCTGCACCTCTGCCTGTGGCACCGCCTCTGACTCCGCCCCCTCGGTGGACTCGCTCTGTGACATCACAAACGACAACATTCCACAGAGAGAAACAGCACATACAAGTGTATGTGTGTTTGTGTGTGGATGATGTAGTGCGTGTGTGTGTGTGTGTGTGTTACCTGTGTGTGGATGATGATGTGTGTGTGTGTGTGTGTGTGTGTGTGTGTGTTACCTATGTGTGGATGATGTAGTGTGTGTGTGTGTGTGTGTTACCTGTGTGTGGATGATGTAGTGCTGAATCTGGTCCTCAGAAACAGGGTTATGTTCCAGTATGATGTGGAGTCTCATAGACATCATGCTGGTGAGCCAGTTCACCAGGCTGGGGTTCACCTCTGCAGACATCCTCCTCTACACAGACAACCCGACAGACAGACAGACAGACAGGTGGGGGCAGAAATTAATTTGTATTTGCTGTATACAAATTTGTAATCTGCCAATAAAGTGATTTGAATTTGAACGTGAGAGAAAGAGAGGGAAAGAGAGGGAAAGAGTGGAGGCAGAAAAAAGACAGAGGGAGTGAGGAAAGAAAGGAGAGGGGAAAAGGCAGACAGAGGGAGAGAGAGAGGGAGGCAGGTACAGTAGAGATAGATAGATGCTAATGATGCGGTGGTTGATGAGAGAGATGGAGGGAGGGAAGGTAGAGGATACTAACGATGCGGTGGTTGATGAGAGAGAGCGAGGGAGGGAGGGAAGGTAGATACTAACGATGCGGTGGTTGATGACGGCGGTCAGCGCTCTCTGTTCCCCTCTCAGGCAGTACAGGTTGAGGGCGAGGCACTCGAACAGACCTCGCATGCACAGCAACAACAGGCGTGGCCCAAACCTGTGGTCTGAGGAGAGACAGCGCGTACAACAGCAGTTACACCTTCTACTGAGAGACAGCGCATACAACAGCAGTTACACCTTCTACTGAGAGACAGCGCATACAACAGCAGTTACACCTTCTACTGAGAGGCAGCGTGTATAACAGCAGTTACACCTTCTACTGAGAGACAGCGCATACAACAGCAGTTACACCTTCTACTGAGAGGCAGCGTGTATAACAGCAGTTACACCTTCTACTGAGAGACAGCGCATACAACAGCAGTTACACCTTCTACTGAGAGACAGCGCATACAACAGCAGTTACACCTTCTACTGAGAGACAGCGCATACAACAGCAGTTACACCTTCTACTGAGAGGCAGCGTGTATAACAGCAGTTACACCTTCTACTGAGAGACAGCGCATACAACAGCAGTTACACCTTCTACAGAGACAGCGCATACACCAGCAGTTACACCTTCTACTGAGAGGCAGCACGTACAACAGCAGTTACACCTTCTACTGAGAGACAGCACGTACAACAGCAGTTACACCTTCTACTGAGAGACAGTGCGTACAACAGCAGTTACACCTTCTACTGAGAGACAGTGCGTACAACAGCAGTTACACCTTCTACTGAGAGGCAGCGCATACAACAGCAGTTACACCTTCTACTGAGAGGCAGCGCATACAACAGCAGTTACACCTTCTACTGAGAGACAGCACATACAACAGCAGTTACACCTTCTACTGAGAGACAGCGCATACAACAGCAGTTACACCTTCTACTGAGAGACAGCACATACAACAGCAGTTACACCTTCTACTGAGACAGCGTGTATAACAGCAGTTACACCTTCTACTGAGAGACAGCGTGTATAACAGCAGTTACACCTTCTACTGAGAGACAGCGCATACAACAGCAGTTACACCTTCTACTGAGAGGCAGCGTGTATAACAGCAGTTACACCTTCTACTGAGAGGCAGCGCGTATAACAGCAGTTACACCTTCTACTGAGAGGCAGCGCGTACAACAGCAGTTACACCTTCTACTGAGAGACAGCGCGTACAACAGCAGTTACACCTTCTACTGAGAGACAGCGCGTACAACAGCAGTTACACCTTCTACTGAGAGACAGCGCATATAACAGCAGTTACACCTTCTACTGAGAGACAGCGCATACAACAGCAGTTACACCTTCTACTGAGAGACAGTGCATACAACAGCAGTTACACCTTCTACTGAGAGGCAGCGTGTATAACAGCAGTTACACCTTCTACTGGGAGACAGTGCGTACAACAGCAGTTACACCTTCTACTGAGAGACAGCACGTACAACAGCAGTTACACCTTCTACTGAGAGGCAGCGTGTATAACAGCAGTTACACCTTCTACTGGGAGACAGTGCGTACAACAGCAGTTACACCTTCTACTGAGAGACAGCGCATACAACAGCAGTTACACCTTCTACTGAGAGGCAGCGTGTATAACAGCAGTTACACCTTCTACTGAGAGACAGCGTGTATAACAGCAGTTACACCTTCTACTGAGAGACAGCGCATACAACAGCAGTTACACCTTCTACTGAGAGACAGCGCATACAACAGCAGTTACACCTTCTACTGAGAGACAGCGCATACAACAGCAGTTACACCTTCTACTGAGAGGCAGCGCGTACAACAGCAGTTACACCTTCTACTGAGAGGCAGCGTGTATAACAGCAGTTACACCTTCTACTGGGAGACAGTGCGTACAACAGCAGTTACACCTTCTACTGAGAGACAGCACGTACAACAGCAGTTACACCTTCTACTGAGAGACAGTGTATTGTGTACAATACACAAATTCTGCGTGGAACAGTGCAGAACACAGGGCCCTGCACACCTGTGCTGGCTTTTCCTGTGCTGTACTGTTTACCTGTGCTGTGCTTACCTGTGCTGGGTTTACCTGTACTGTACTGTGTTTACCTGTGTTGTGTTTACCTGTACTGTACTGTGTTTAACTGTGCTGTACTCTTTACCTGTGCATTGCTGGGTTTACCTGTACTGTACTGTGTTTACCTGTGCAGCGCAGAATGTGTGTCGCTATGCCTGTGAACTGCTGCCTCAGGAAGGATATGTTGGTCCGAGTGATATCCACTCCTTCCCGTACTGTCACTGTAGACTGTACAGAGAGAGAGTTAATACAGTATATACTCACATACTGCACACTATAGAACATTAGCACTGTGTATTAACACACTGCATTACACAAAGAGAGGGTTAATACAGTATATACACACTGACTGACTGTACACTACAGTACATTAACACTGCACTGAGAGAGAGGGTTAATACAGTATATACACACTGACTGACTGCACACTACAGTACATTAACACTGCACTGAGAGAGAGGGTTAATACAGTATATACACACTGACTGACTGCACATTACAGTACATTAACACTGCACGGAGAGAGAGAGGGTTAATACAGTATATACACACTGACTGACTGTACACTACA
>CM056389.1:356149-413649 GCA_029718625.1 Synaphobranchus kaupii | reverse complement strand
ACAATAAAACAGCTAATTTTTACATACTTTCCAACTTTTCCCCCTAGAGTTTCTCCAATTTGTTAATTCATATGATATTTGGTCATTCATATGATATTTGATTATTAATATATTTGATATCTGGCTGTACATTTGTTAGGAGCAGATTTGAGCGGATCACTCACTCCTGTGCTGCTGCTCACTCTGGCATTTCCACTCTCTCCTACCCCTGCCATTATCTGCTGTACTGACATCTGAAGAGAGAGAGAGAGAGAGAGAGAGAGAGAGAGAGGGGGGGGGGGGGGGGGGGGGGGAGGGGGAGAGAGAGAGGGGGGGGAGGGAGGGAGAGGAGGGGGGGGGGGGGGGGGGGAGAGGAGGGGGGGTGAGGGGAGAGAGGGAGCGAGGAGAGGGGGGGGAGGGAGAGAGAGAGAGAGGGGGAGGAGGGAGAGGGAGACAGATGGGGGGGGTGAGAGGGAAGGAGAGAGAGAGGGGAGAGCGAGAGAGAGGGGGAGGAGAGGAGGGTGAGAGGGAGGGAGAGAGACTTTTGACTTTAAATATCGCTCTTTAAACCATTGTAAATTCTTTCATGTATATTTACACACATGCATACTTACTTCCTGTTTCAGGGTTCAACGGACAAACGGACACAGAGAGGTCAAGGCTGGACCACACAGAGACAGAAACACACACACACACAAACCTGCTCTGAAACTCACACACAGATATTCTCACACACTAGGGCTGGCGATATACCGCAACAATAATTGTTCAACGCAATAATGATGTGGTGTATTGTGATATATGTGGAGTACTGCCTTTCTTTTTGTCTTTGATTCTTTAATCATACATGTGCAGTAGAAAACATCCAAACTTCAGAGGGAAAAATGTCACCACTGTTATCTACTGGGAGCTGAAAGACCGGGCTGCTGATTGGCTGTCTTATCAACACCCAACCAGTGGCTTTTCTTTTCCCAGAAGCATTTCAATTATTGTTTCCATATATCCCCAAGCCCTAAAACACACACAGACTAACAAAACACAGAAACGAGGACACATTTTCACACGCACGCACGCACACACACACACACACACACACACACACACACACACACACACACACACACACACACACACACACACACACACACACACACACACACACACACACACACACACACACACACACACACACACACACACACACACACACACACCTGTATGTGCTGAGGGTCCATGATGTTGACAGGTAAGTTGAAGGTTCCCAGCATGACGTAGCTGTTGGCATTGCGGTCGTGAGGAGCTCCCTGAGCAGAGCTGGTGGAGTTGGAGGAGGGCCCCACTCCCTCTGCGCCTCCACCCGTCCCAGACACGCCCCCTGCCCCGCCCCCTGAGTGTGAGGTCTGAGGAGGGGCCCCGCTCCACCAAGTGAATGACTTTCCCATCCACATCTGAGGAGGACAAACGGAAGAGGAGGAGAGGGCGGTGATGAAGATGTTACATAGCAGTTGTGTAACAGTTGTGTAGGGGTTACATAGTAGTTACATAGCAGTTGTGTATCGGTTACGTAGCAGTTCTGTAGCGGCTATGTACAGTACTGTGCAAATGTCTTAGGCACCCTAGATTTTTTATGTAGATTTTTTCTTAGATGTTTATTTTTTGTCTTCTGCATTAGTGTGTCAGTAGAAAAGAGCAAATTGTAGATTTCCAAACATTGATTTTCCAAAAACTTAATTGAACTTTCGTCAGAGAAAAGAAGAACAAGGAGTTCTGCAACAGATGGTATGGTCTCCACAGAGGCCTGTTCTCAACATCACCGAGGCTGTCTGGGATTACCTGGACAGACAGAAGCAAGCGAGACGGCCAAAGTCTGCAGAAGTTGGCAAGTTCTCCAAAATGCTTGGAACAATCTACCAGCTGATTTTCTTATAAAACCGAACACCTAAGAGAGTTGATGCTGTTTTTTTATTGTTTACTGTTCTTTATAGTCAATTGTTTGATATTTAGAAACTTTTAATTTAATAATTTTTTTAAGGATTTTCACCTTACGGATTTTCTTTACATGTGCCTAAGACTTTTGCACAGTACTGTAGCAGTTGTGTAGCGGTTACGTAGCAGTTGTGTAGCGGTTATGTAGCAGTTACGTAGCGGTTACGTAGCGGTTACGTAGCAGTTGTGTAGCGGTTACATAGCGGTTGTGTAGCGGTTACGTAGTGGTTGTGTAGCGGTTGTGTAGCGGTTACGTAGCAGTTGTGTAGCGGTTGTACTACTCACTGTACTCAGCCAGAGTCTTGTCATCTTGTAGCACCCGGCCCTGATAGATGAGCCTCTGCTTGTCCACAGCAATCTCCACAGATGCGGCGATGTGTTCCTTAAACTCTTTCACCATCATCTGAGGAGAGGAGACTGAGCTCAAAACATCTGCAGGGATGCAGGTCAGCTACCGCAGGGGTTCCCTCGTTCCCTCACTTCATTAACAAATGCATTTTCTGTGAGCTACCACACTTCATGCAAAATAACCTGACACATTATCAAATATCTCATTCATTTTTTCTTTTAAAAAAGTCTAAATAACTCCTTGTACACAGTGCATTGCAATGAATGTATTAATTCATTCTATTGATAATACGGAGGCGCTGTTTAATTTGATTGGTGTGAATTTCAGTGGAAAATACTAGAGTTCATTTGACTTGTTGATCATCCACACTGCACCTAGGCAAAGAGTAGGAAAATTCTTTATCTAAAAACCTGACTGTAGGTCTGGGGTATGTGGGAAAAACAGAACTAAAACGGCGAGGCAACTCCACATCCTTAAGAGTGTGCGTTTGTGTGTTTCCTAACATGTATCAGCATTGCACGAACATCCGCAAGTTATCAGCAGGAGTTGATACATTAATCTGACGTCCTTGTGATGGACTGAGCTTGTCCATGGAGATGGGGAATGAGGAGGACGTCCGTACCTGTCCCAACACGGTGTAACTTCTGCTCTGGGAGTCCAGAGTCTTTACGGTCACCTCGATATGGCCCGGCTCCGCCATGCTTCACCACAGAGACAAACACAGACAGAGAGGGAGAGACTGATTAATATCACTCTCTCTATATGCACACTCTCCTCACGGCAAATACTTCGGACTGTCAGATGCAACAACGCAACGCACTCGTGTTCTGCGAAACCGACCATGCAACTCTCAACCGTACCGATCTCTGTTGGCCGATTACCATGAATTAATTTGGTTGATGTTTCAAATCTTGAAACATATTACACGTAAAATTACTTGAAAATCAAGCCCGACGTGTAACCAGCTACTGGTTTTATGTTTGTGATCAAAGACAGCTCCGCGCTGGCTAGGTTCAGAGCCAAATTTATCCAAAGTCATCTCACTATCGGCAACACTTGATTAAATATATTATAAACTAGCTGGATGTAGTGTCATCGTCGTAGCATTGCAAACATTACCTATATTCCCGTACTAATCCCAATTAGCCAGCAAAATTGCAAGCCAGTTAGCCAACTAGCTTAGTCCCCAACGTCTACGTTCAGTGTAATAAGGATTTGCCGATTACGTAAATCGTATGTCAAGATTCTTCTGGACCCAAAAAGTCCTGATGGATGATAAATTCTTGAGCCCCACGAATGAATAATAAATACTATTATTATTCCCAGTGTTGTGTTGTGCTGTCATTCCGCTTGTCTTCCCTCAAGGAGCGACATTGTCGTGAAAGGACCCCTGTGACGTAGCGCGTAGACAATAAGGTGTCTATACAGAATGCCTGAATTGTACTTTCTGTGATTTGAACTGTCTGGAATCTGGATATGATGAAAATACAACAAAGATAAAACCAGTCAAGGCAAAGGCACTAAACATATGTGTTTTGGTACATTTTTATACTCTCGATATTTTCCAGCATATTTTTCATACATTATCGTGGATTTAATTTTTTCTTGTAGTCTAGTCAATACTTAGTCATTTCCAGATAGCTTACATCTAAATATTGCACGGCCGGGGTTCCTCTGCTTTTCACAAAGACGCGGCAAACTGAAAAACGATCATGGTAAAAGAAATGTCACTGGGGCATCCTGTTAATTCTCTAAATATAATTGTAATTGTAAATGTAATTCAGGATATATTAAGGTAGGGTGGAAATTGGTTGCAGTGTTGGTATTCCCACAACCAGTATAGCTATAGGCTATACATCTTTCTTTTTTTTCAAATTCTTTAAAATCCATCTTCTGTTGAGCAAACACCCCCCCCCCCCCCCCCCCCCCCAATCTCCATACATTTGGGAGGTGTGGGGGGGGGATTTGGTGACCCCAGTTTGGAAACTCCATGTGTGCTTAAAGAAACAGAAAAGCGGGGGCGGACAGGGGGGTGGGTGGACGGGATACAAGAGCAAACACATATATTGACTCTGGCTCTGAGTGCTTCAGGAGATAAGCACTTCTCTGCGCTCACCCTTTGCTACAACACAGAAAAAAATAAAAAAAGAAGTCACAGAACAAAAAGTGCAGAGCAGTGGCTTAGCCAGACTCTTCAAATTATATGGCCAAACATAATGGTGGACAAAACTGTGGGCACATAATTAGTTTAAATATTATTAGCAGAGGTGGAAAGTCCAGGGATCAGAAAGTTAAAATCCTGCCACGTTTTTCTAACCACTCTTGATTTCACAAATTAGTTCTACCTCCTGGCTGAAGAATTGTGCTAATTAGCAAATCCAGGTGAGAACAAAATACTGAGGAGGATTTTTACTTTCTGAACCTGGACTTTCCACCTCTGCTTATTATATATTTTTAAAAAAGGTTTGGAGACACCTGGAGCCCAGAAGCATCACCCAACCCTCTGAATTGCACATTATACATATCTTCACTTCCTACTTCATCAGCTAGCTTAATACCTCAGACTGTAACCTGCTCAACCCATTTGATTATTTTCTCTGATCGATCCCTCTTCATATTTCTGTTACCATCAATTCTACCCTTACTTTACACTGGAGGATGGGGTCCCCCTCTGTAGCCCATGGGCCGGCCAGCGGAGGATGGGGTCCCCCTCTGTAGCCCATGGGCCGGCCAGCGGAGGATGGGGTCCCCCTCTGTAGCCCATGGGCCGGCCAGCGGAGGATGGGGTCCCCCTCTGTAGCCCATGGGCCGGCCAGCGGAGGATGGGCTCACCCTCTGTAGCCGAGTTCCTCCTGAGATTTCTTCCCATTGGGGAGTTTTTACCTCGTTTGCTTGCTTTTTGCGGGTTTGCATGTGGTTTCTTCTATTTATCTGTAAAGCATCTTTGTGACAGATCTCTGTAAAAAGCACTATACAAATAAAATAGAATTGAACTGGTTTACACATATGGTTTACAGTGCAGTGTAGGATATCTAATATTTAGATATAAGTAAAGTACCCCCCCCCCCCCCCCCCCCCCTCTTCTCTCTATCTATGTCGCTCTCTGTCTCTCTCTTACTCACTCACACACTCCCACAAACATCAAAGATAAGCCAGTCTTTGTCATAAATGACCCCTCTCCCCGACACTTTAACCCAATCAGGGCAGGGATCCCCTCCCTGTTAAGATATTTTATGGAGCCGCAGAAAAGGGAAGTTAGTCAGTTTTGGAGTTTGTTTGGGGAAGAAGTCATCCTTTTTGGTTCCTTGTGCGTTCCCTTTTGTTCCTGTTCAGCTGGAGGGTAAATAATATTGGCAATTTATAGCTTATCTCTTTTTACAGGTATCTTCTAAATAATGTCTGGTTTAATGTCTTCCCTTTTGTAAATTCTAAGTAGTCAGCCTACATTCCTTAGTGAATGTATGATTTCCAGTCATTATTCTAATTGACTGTTTTTCATTTAATAAAATAATTTAATCTCAAGACCTGATTTAGACTTTGTTTTGGCTTGTTGGTTGATCCACCAGGTTACTGTTCGACTTACCTATTAACAAATTTGGCGATTTAATTGATGAGTGTAATTTTTAATAATAATAATTTAATTAAATCACATAAAACTTATTTTGAATGTAGTTTAATTGAGGGGTTCTAGCACGCAATATCGCTTGTGTTCAGTATTCAGAGTGCCGAACGTTTTAACAAGGGCATTGACTGTTGGAACCGCTGGATTCAGATAATACACATTTTACCTAGTCCTCACTTAAGCGACAGCAGAGTGAGCGCATGTAAAAGGAGCGAGAGTGTATGTGTACATGTATGTGTGTGTGTATGCGTGTGTGTGTGTGTGTGTGTGTGTGTCTTGCTACAGTAATGATTTTACTGAAAGTTAATTATTGTCCACTAACACACAAAGAGGACGGCTCCATCTGCCCAAACAGAGAGATAAAACCCAGAGGGTTGGACAGCCATTGGTGTGGCGCTCACTAATAACGGCGTGTGGTAGCTTTGCAGACGGCCCAGATATGCTCGCCAAGCTGTGGTCGCTGGTGCTGTACGTGTACGGGCTGTTTCAGAGTCTGTGGCCTTGTCCTTCCCCACAACTCCTGTCTCTTCATCACCTCAACACCCAGCAGGTAAGAGTCACCAGTTCTGCATGGCACTGTACATTATCACCAAAAACAGCCGACAGTGCCTTTACCTCAAATTACTGCTGCTGCTCTTGTAATAATAATAATAATAATACATTTTTACTCTTGTAATAGTGCTAGTATTAGCAGCAGTATTGCTAGTTATAATAATAATAATAATAATAATGGTAAGGTTATTAGTATCACTGCCACATCCTTCATACACCATGACTAAAGTAGCATGACTAAAACTATTACTACTTCTGTAATTAATTAAAATATTACATTTTGAATTACGTGCCATTATTGTTTATTTTCCCCCTCTGTCCTGTAGTATGTTGGCACGTGGTATTTCATTGCAGCAGTTGGAAACCGACAATCGGACATAAGCCAGTTTACCTCAATGGACAGTACCGTCTTTGACCTCCAGAGGGCGAAAGAGAACGGCACACTTGTTATAACTGGAGCCATTCGCATGTGAGTTGCAGGTTGAGAAAGA
Organism: Synaphobranchus kaupii; assembly: GCA_029718625.1. Lineage (NCBI taxonomy): Eukaryota > Metazoa > Chordata > Actinopteri > Anguilliformes > Synaphobranchidae > Synaphobranchus > Synaphobranchus kaupii. The sequence goes on along the minus strand of CM056389.1, from coordinate 406,670 downwards.
CTGGGAATGGTTCTGGTCCTGGCGGCTTCGGCGCGCTCACAAAATCCCTGGTCCAGACACTCAGTGCTGTCACCCTATTCCTGACCGGGGGATAAACAGACGTGGGACTCCAAGTTTCTTAATGTTATCTGTATAATGCTCAGCTATGTCTATTGTGGACAGATTCAATTGAGTGGAAAACATTTAGTGTGACCATTGAGGGAGAAACCGTAGTGCACACCGTAGTTGGTTTAGCCAAGTGATAGTTTAATATGTAACCATTGTAAACTATTCTAAACCATTTCTGTTTAGTTTCTCTTAAGAGTGGTGTGGGTGTTTGGGTTATGACCCCCTCTGTGCATAGCTGCAGGTGCATTGCTGGAAGGCTTTTGTGAGGCCGTGGGCGTGGTGTGGGAAAATGTCAGGGAGTGAAACACCTAGAGTAAGTGTGTGTCCGACCGTGTCTGATTGCAGTGGAGACAGCTGCTCCTCCAAGGTCTGGATGTATCACGTGGACCCAGATAAAGACTACCTCGTTGCGGAAGGTATGTCTTCATGAACACCTTGGTCTGTTATAACATGGCACAGAAAACATGCCCTTTGTGGTATTGCCTGCCATTTGGTAAGATCAGTGAGGTCAATGAGGTATCATACATCAGCTGCTTAATCCAGACTTCCTGTGTGTGCGTGTGTGTGTGTGTGTGTGTGTGTGTGTATGTATGTGTGCATGTGTGTGTCTGTGTTGTGTGTCTATGTGTGCATATGTGTGTGCGTTTGCAGGCTGGCCAAATAGACGGACCTTGCTATGGAGTGGGGAGTGGCTAAACTGCCCTGACTGCGTTATGCTGCAGGAGACGGACCTGGGGGAGATCGAGGACGAGACAAACCGAATCTTGCTCTACGGTCAGTCCAGAGGATACACCATTCACAGAGACATATACCAACTCACACACATCATTCACAGAGACATACAGCAAATCACACACATCATTCACAGAGACATATAGCAAATCACACACATCATGCACAGAGACATATACCAAATCACACACATCATTCACAGAGACATATACCAAATCACACACATCATGCACAGAGACATATACCAAATCACACACATCATGCACAGAGACATATACCAAATCACACACATCATTCACAGAGACATATACCAAATCACACACATCATTCAGAGACATATACCAAATCACACACATCATTCAGAGACATATACCAAATCACACACATCATTCACAGAGACATATACCAAATCACACACATCATTCACAGACATATACCAAATCACATACATCATTCACAGAGACATATACCAAATCACACCATCATGCACAGATACATATACCAAATCACACATATCATTCACAGAGACATATACCAAATCACACACATCATTCACAGAGACATATACCAAATCACACACATCATTTACAGAGACATATACCAAATCACACACATCATGCACAGAGACATATACCAAATCACACACATCATTCAGAGACATATACCAAATCACACACATCATTCAGAGACATATACCAAATCACACACATCATTCACAGAGACATATACCAAATCACACACATCATGCACAGAGACATATACCAAATCACAAACATCATGCAGAGACATATACCAAATCACACACATCATTCAGAGACATATACCAAATCACACACATCATTCACAGAGACATATACCAAATCACACACATCATGCACAGAGACATATACCAAATCACACACATCATTCAGAGACATATACCAAATCACATACATCATTCAGAGAGACATATACCAAATCACACACATCATTCACAGAGACATATACCAAATCACACACATCATTCAGAGACATATACCAAATCACACACATCATTCACAGAGACATATACCAAATCACACACATTATGCACAGAGACATATACCAAATCACACGCATCATGCAGAGACATATACCAAATCACACACATCATTCAGAGACATATACCAAATCACATACATCATTCAGAGAGACATATACCAAATCACACACATCATTCAGAGACATATACCAAATCACACACATCATTCACAGAGACATATACCAAATCACACACATCATGCACAGAGACATGTACCAAATCACACACATCATGCAGAGACATATACCAAATCACACACATCATTCAGAGACATATACCAAATCACATACATCATTCAGAGAGACATATACCAAATCACACACATCATTCAGAGACATATACCAAATCACACACATCATTCACAGAGACATATACCAAATCATATACACCACTCTCACTGAGACATACACTGCCTGGCCAAAAAAAAAGTCGCACACTCTAATATTTAGTTGGACCACCTTTACCTTTGATTATGGCATGCATTAGTTGTGGCATTGTTTCGACAACCTTATACAACGTCGCAACATTTATTTCCGTCCAGAGTTTGATTCATTTTTGGCCGAGATCTTGTATTGACGACGGGAGAGTCGAACCACTCTGTAAAGTCTTCTCCAGCACATCCCAAAGACTTTCAATGGGGTTAAGGTCAGGACTCTAGTGGCCAATTCATGTGTGAAAATGATTCCTCATGCTCCCTGAACCACTCTTTCACAATTTGAGCCCGATGAATCTTGGCATTGTCGTCCTGGAATATGTCCATTGATGGAATAACCTGGTCATTCAGTGCATTTAGGTACTCAGCTGACTTCATTTTATTGCTGCATAACGTTGCTGAGCCTAGACCTGACCAATTGAAGCAACCCCAGATCATAACACTGCCTCCAGAGGCTTGTACAGTGGGCACTATGCATGACGGGTGCAACGGCGACTTTTTTTTTGGCCACGCAGTGTACTAGATAATTATGTTGTTAGTGATCATTGGTATTAAGGTAAATAATCAAAATGAGTAGTTTGGGTTTTTGGTGGCTTGCATTAATGTAAATAATAATAATAAAACGGAGATATTAGTAGTTCAAGTTTTGGGCTGAAAAAAGGACCGGTCAAACATCATTAGGCCGAGGTCAAAGCTAAACTGTCCGTAGTCCCATCAAATGCAACCACCCAACCTAAGTTTTAATGTAACCACCTGCACAAACACCTCAACAGTCACTGAACCAACTCTTGTCACATTTAATTTATCAAGCTAGCTATCACCCCTCGGGTCTGCCAGACCGGAATGTTCAGTCTCTTTGAATGCGTTCTACATGCCGTGACCCCCCGGCCCTCCCCCTCTACCGGCCCCGCCCCCTCCACGTATGTAATGTGGTGTTATTGTTCTGTGGGCTATCATATGTTCGCTGGTGTTCGTCTGTGTCATGACTTCAGGGTATCCTGAATAATACCAATAACATTATTATAACGATAACGACAGATCAGATATATCAAACTCCAGTCACGGAGGGCCGCAGTGACTGTTGTGTCCTTTCAGTCACCAGCCAATATCCATCTCTCTCTCCCTCCCTCCTCTCTCCATCAGCTCGTAATGGCTCCCTCAGTGACAGTGTGGTGAAGGATTTCCAGTCTAAATGGTCCTGTCTGGGAATGAGTGAAATCTTCTCTCTACCCCAGGAGAAAGGTCAGTAACCACGGTAACAATGACAGCCAGTAGCTCCCAAAACCACCTGGGGGGGGGGCAGAGTGGACTGGTTTTCCGGCAGTATGTAGTACTGTACGTGTGTGTCCTGGGACTGGTTTTCCCGCAGTATGTAGTACTGTACGTGTGTGTCCTGGGACTGGTTTTCCGGCAGTATGTAGTGCTGTATGTGTGTTCATGCTGATGCTGTGGTGCAGTGATGCATTCTGGGTGGGGTTCGGGATTCTGGTGGGTTAGCCTCACATAGCAAGCCAGCCCAGTGAACACACTGCAGCACAGAGCCACAAACAGCGTCCACATTTTTCAGGATGTTTTTTAGCCAATCACATTAACTCAGTGAGGGTGAGTCGAAGCTGCAGGCAGTATTTCCTCATTGCTCATCAGCGCCTCCCTGTGGCTGATAGGGCCCCTGCAGCGCCTCCTGCTTAGCTGGCGGGGTTGCAGAGCGGAAGAGAAGAGGTTGTAGGCCTACGCGCGCCCTGCCAGATCCGCAGAGGATGCTGCAGCGATGTGGGACAATAGCCAATAAAAAGTTGCATTCTGAGCCGTTCCCAGCTGGGGGAATTTCAATGGAATTGATAAGAAGAGCTGGCTGCCATGTTTTATCAGGCAGAATCCTGGGGGATTACCCAGACATCTCTGCTTCACCGAGCCCACAGTTCTAAAACAACAACGGAACTGCGGAGGTTCTGGAATTTCATAGGCTCAGTGTTCCGTGTGGGATTCAAAGCCCAGGTCAGAGGTGGGATGGTAGATGGGATGAGGAGGAGCCGTTTTCATCCGCACAAAAAACAAAAACAAAAAAAAAGAACATACATACATACATACGGTATTAGAGGAACGACAGTCAGGAAATCAAATGACTGTTTTGCATAACAACAAACTGTGGGTTCAACATTTGATGTTTGAATCTCAAGACTACAGTCGACTGTCTAAAACTTTAGTTCACAATGAGCAAAAATTTCTTCTGAAAACCTGCTCATTGGCTGATTACCCCTTTACTCTGAACTGGCCTTAAAATTGCAGAACACCACGACCATTCTACAAATCCAGCAGATCAGTTGAAATCTAGTAGAAATCTATAGAACAGTTTTTAAATTGTGGATCTAAAGAAAACAGGCTTGTAACTATAAGGAGGTGTTGCTGGGTAACCTTTGAGAACATTTTTCACCTGAAACGCTTCAGTAACAACACCCAGCTCAGTAACCAGAGAACACACAAAAATGTCACCTCTGCAAGATACAAAAGGTTGACTCGGCTCAGGAAATTAACTTATGTTAAGAACTATGGTAATTCATACATACATCACGCACACATATATGCAGTACACATAAGCATATGTAAAGTATGCGATGGTGTTTAACTTTGCGATGTTTCCCCCAGAATATTGCCCACAAGGAGCGGCACCAGTCTGACAGGTAAGATAAACCCTGAAAATGCCCTCACACTCCTTACCCCACTCTCTCGCACCTGCCCACTCTCCCTCTCCTCCCCCTCCCTCCCTCCCCCGCTCTCTCTGCATCTTAGGCAGGGGTGGGCAATTCCATTCCTGGAGGGCCATATGTATGCAGGTATTTTTAACCAATTAGCTGAACCCTAACACAGATTCACTTTTATATGAGACCACAATAAAACATTTCATACAGGTACACAAAAATAACCATGATCTAATACAAGTCATTAGTCAGCTTATCACAAAAAAATTAACCTAAATTTCAGCTCATGTAAACAATCAATTTATAAGTGATCACTACGGAAGCAGAAGCAGAAATCCCAAAACGGACACAGACAACCTTCCTCACCCCCACCTGTGCTCTGATCACTCCATCACTCTGATCACACTTAGTCTGGAATTCTGATATTCCCGTTTCGGAATCTTACAGGTTGTTGGAAACAGAGCAGGAAGTCCAACAGAGATGCAGAAACCCCGTCCGACAGCCCAGCCCAGATTAAGGGGTGCGTCAAATAAAAACATCAGCTGGATTCTGTCTCTACGGCTCTTTATTGGGACCGCCTGTACATATATTATTCATTTTCATATTTGCTCCAGGTCAGAAATGAACATCAGAAAGTTCAGTCTCAACTCAGCACGCACGCACACACGCACGCACGCACAGCCTGGTTACGTGACAAACTTGCAAATTTTAGCTTATGCGCCCGACTTGGTTTTCCTATGGGAATTTAAACAAGCTCTTACTCAGCAAGACTTTCACATATAAAATCATCGTTTATTTCTAATAATTATCTATCAAACAGACCTTGACAAATATTGAAAACTTTTATTTTATTTTTTATTTTTTTAAATCGGTGCTGAGCCATCGTACCACTGTGTCCAGTGTCAGGAGCCGTGTGTGTGGCCAGGGGCATGCTGGGTAACCCCCCCCTCCCCCTACACCTGAGAGGGTCTTAAAATGAAAATGAAGATATGAGTATTTTCCTCTCTGAGGAAGAAAAAAACTAACAAAAGTGGTTCAAGTTAGAAAGTGGAGTTCAAAACCGCTGCATACAGGAAGTGCAATTAGTTTGGTCTACTTGGTGAATATGGACAGGAAGTGCATTTAGATTGGTGGCACAGAACTATATAATAGTTCTGTGATTGGTGGACATGGTATGCACTGCCATTCTGTTGGTAACACTAACACACAACACTATTTTGAAGATACAGAAACAAAGAGCCATTCTATTAGTGAACACAGTAAGGTAGCGTCATCCTATTGGTCAATGCAGACAGGAAGTGCAATGTGATTGGAGAATAGGGTAAGGAAAGACAATGTCAGATAAGGACAGCACTGATACACTGTAGCAGAGTCAGCGCTGGATCAGTTCAGCGCCACATTCCTTCCTGTCCCGGATAAAAAAAAATTCTGGTCACGGCTACTTTATGAATACGACAAGCACAGAAAAGCTGTAAAATGTAATGAAAGCATTTTAATTCTTAAATTTTTAAGTGGTTGATTGTTTGCTGCTGCAACAATTCAGCACGCTGCTGTGTAGCCACAGGATTGGGAATCAAAGGAGGGACAGCATCTCAGGTCCTGTCGCAAAGCCCACTTTGGAGTCAAACATGCCGACACCACGGTCTGTGTTGACAAAGTGCCTCAGACTCTGTTGTAGGCATGGGCTTGGGCCCATTTCTTTACCTTATTCTCTGTGAGTAAAACACCAAACCCATTGCAGATCAAGTGTTTTGAGTAGCGATGGTGACGAAGGATCAGAGTTTAATGGCCTAATGGTCGTATACATTAAACAAGCCGAAAGGCTGGGGCATTCTTAATAAAGCATTTTCAGCCCCGTGATGCCGGCACTCAGACCTCACGGCTTTTCAGCGTTCAGTCGCGAGGGAGTTCCAAAGCCCTTTGACCTTTAGCAGGAGTCGCCAGACTCGTCCAACACGTTTTTCATCTTTGTCTGAAAGGAATTCTGCAGAGCCTCATCAGGTCTATTTCAGGTGCCAGTGTGGGGGGAGTGTGGGGGGGGTGGGGGGTGGGGCATTCGGAAAATAAAGACGTTTTAGGATCTTTTCCGAGATAGCGTGCGACGTTACGCTGATGGCAGGGACCTTCCTCTACGCCACACGCCCCCTCCATCCTTTGTGTTTCATCCCGTCATCTTCCTCTTTTTCCTCTCTCACTTCTTCTTCTTTTTCCTCTCTCACTTCTTCCTCCACTCCCCTCCTGGCCAGGAGTCCAGCCAGAGGTGAACTTCTATGATTATTATTATTTTTATACAAGTGTTATACAAGGGTATTTTCATAAAAATTCTGTTTTGTGCCATTTAAATTTTAAAAAAAACCACAAAGAAAACATTTTCAACCAACTGTGGACTTTCGAAAGAAGATTGTGTGTTTGCGTTTTTCCCGCTCGATTGCCAAACACAGAGAACTTCCAGTCTTGCAAAACATGATGTGTAAAAAAAGAAGAAGAAAAAAAAAAAAGAAGGGTCCTGCATGGACTGTGCAGAGCAGTCACATGACCGTGCCGTCTTACACCTCTCCCCCTCTCTTCTCTTCATCCCTCTCTTCTCTTCATCCCTCTCTCCTTCTATCCGAGCAGGGACAGGTAGAGGGGTGACTGGAGGAACCGGGGGGTAACAGTCCGACTCCAGGAGGTAGAGTATCCGCTTCTGGGCGTGGCTTAGGGACGAGTGGGAGGGGGCTTGCAGCAGCTGTGCCGTCAGGTCCCGAGTCTTACTGTCCAAATTCACCTGAGAGAGTGAGATAGAGAGAGAGAGAGAGAGAGAGAGAGAGAGAAGAGAGAGAGAGAGAGAGAGATATATATCATATGGGTGTGTTTTTCAGGGTGAGAGTAAGGGACAGGTGGGTGTGTTCGATTATATAAGGAGGTAGAGAAAAAAGTAAATTTTCACCGCAGAAGGAAGAAAAGGCTATTATACCTGTAGTCAGACAGGTATTGTGTGTGTGTGTACGTATATGTGTGTGCGCGTGTGTGCATCCGTGAGCGTGTGTGTGTGTGTGTGTGTGTGTGTGTGTGAGAGAGAGAGAGAGAGAGAGAGAAAGAAAGAGAGACTTACTGTCCAAATTCACCAGAGAGAGAGACAAAGGCTGTGTCTGAATACAACCCCTACACCCTTTTGAGGGCGCATATTTGTCAAAAAACTTTTCAGTGGGCGACTTTTTCTCACAAATGGGGGCACTAAAAATACCAGGATGAACCCCTTATTTCCAGAGTTTTGTTGAAATAAGGGGTCACACTCATCTGCAGAACTGCGCACTCATCCGACAATTTCAGTAAGTAACCCGGAAGTAAAAATGTAAGACATAGAGCATGCATATCTACGGTACAACAGTGGGTCATATTACAAACCACAGTTTTTCTTTTTAGAAAGCCTCTTCGTTACTCGCTACTGACAGACAGACGGACAGATAGACGGGCCCTTCCGCACCTCTCTAGGGGCCCCTGGCTGGATGTAAGATCCCGCTGACAGACAGATGGACAGACAGACGGGCCCTTACGCACCTCTCTAGGGGCCCCTGGCTGGATGTAAGATCCCGCTGACAGACAGACAGACAGACAGACGGGCCCTTACGCACCTCTCTAGGGGCCCCTGGCTGGATGTAAGATCCCGCTGACAGACAGACAGACAGACAGACAGACGGGCCCTTACGCACCTCTCTGGGGGCCCCTGGCTGGATGTATGTAGAGTAGATATCCCGGGCTCTCTTGTGCAGGGTGAAGTTTGTAGAGGAGTGTCGGAACTGCTCACAGGCCAGATAGAACTGCAGATTCTCCTCGCTGAATTCGGAGCGCAGGAACGCCCCAAACACAGACACGCCCACTGCAGGGGCGAGGGAGGGGTTAGGGTTTACCCACGCACACACAGTCACGCACACACACACTCACAGATGCACACACGCACGCACACGCACCACCCCTCACACTGACTCACTCCAGCACACACGCACGCACGCACGCACGCGCACACTCACGCACACACACTCACAGATGCACACACGCACGCACAAACGCACCACCCATCACACTGACTCACCCCAGTACACACACACACACACACACACACACAATCTGTCAAGACTACAGGTATAATAGCCTTTTCTTGCTTCTGCGGTGCAAAGGCCACTTTTCTTTCTACCTCCTTATATAATTGAACACACCCACCGTCCCTTACTCTCACCCTGAAACACATCATCTTTCTCTCTCTCTCTCTCTGTCCCCCTCCCCCTCTCTCTTACGCACATCCTCTTTTACTCCAAAGATGGATTGTGACATGTTTTGTGGTTGGAATAGGAGAGAGAGAGAGGGGCAGGTGGGTGGAGAGACAAGAAGAGAGAGAGGGTTATTACAGTACATACACTGACTGACTGCACATTACAGTACATTAACACTGCACTGAGAGAGAGGGTTTGTACAGTATATACACACTGACTGACTGCACATTACAGTACATTAACACTGCACTGAGAGAGAGGGTTATTACAGTACATACACACTGACTGACTGTACACTACAGTACATTAACACTGCACTGAGAGAGAGGGTTAATACAGTATATACACACTGACTGCACACTACAGTACATTAACACTGCACTGAGAGAGAGGGTTAATACAGTACATACACACTGACTGACTGCACATTACAGTACATTAACACTGCACTGAGAGAGAGGGTTAATACAGTATATACACTGACTGACTGTACACTACAGTACATTAACACTGCACTGAGAGAGAGGGTTAATACAGTATATACACACTGACTGCACACTACAGTACATTAACACTGCACTGAGAGAGAGGGTTAATACAGTACATACACACTGACTGACTGACTGTACACTACAGTACATTAACACTGCACTGCGAGAGAGGGTTAATACAGTATATACACACTGACTGACTGCACACTACAGTACATTAACACTGCACTGAGAGAGAGGGTTAATACAGTACATACACACTGACTGACTGCACATTACAGTACATTAACACTGCACTGAGAGAGAGGGTTAATGCAGTATATACACACTGACTGACTGTACACTACAGTACATTAACACTGCACTGAGAGAGAGGGTTAATACAGTATATACACACTGACTGCACACTACAGTACATTAACACTGCACTGAGAGAGAGGGTTAATACAGTACATACACACTGACTGACTGTACACTACAGTACATTAACACTGCACTGCGAGAGAGGGTTAATACAGTATATACACACTGACTGACTGCACACTACAGTACATTAACACTGCACTGCGAGAGAGGGTTAATACAGTATATACACACTGACTGACTGCACACTATAGTACATTAATACTGCACTGAGAGAGAGGGTTAATACAGTATATACACACTGACTGTCAAACTACAGTACATTAACACTGCACTGAGAGAGAGGGTTAATACAGTATATACACACTGACTGACTGTACACTACAGTACATTAACACTGCACTGAGAGAGAGGGTTAATACAGTATATACACACTGACTGCACACTACAGTACATTAACACTGCACTGAGAGAGCGCGTTAATACAGTATATACACACTGACTGACTGCACACTACAGTACATTAACACTGCACTGAGAGAGAGGGTTAATACAGTTTATACACACTGAATGACTGCACATTACAGTACATTAACACTACACTGAGAGGGTTAATACAGTATATACACACTGACTGACTGCACATTACAGTACATTAACACTGCACTGAGAGAGAGAGGTTTAATACAGTAAATACACACTGACTGACTGCACACTACAGTACATTAACACTGCACTGAGAGAGAGGGTTAATACAGTATATACACACTGACTGTCAAACTACAGTACATTAACACTGCACTGAGAGAGAGGGTTAATACAGTATATACACACTGACTGACTGTACACTACAGTACATTAACACTGCACTGAGAGAGAGGGTTAATACAGTATATACACACTGACTGCACACTACAGTACATTAACACTGCACTGAGAGAGGGTTAATACAGTTTATACACACTGAATGACTGCACATTACAGTACATTAACACTGCACTGAGAGGGTTAATACAGTATATACACACTGACTGACTGCACATTACAGTACATTAACACTGCACTGAGAGAGAGAGGTTTAATACAGTAAATACACACTGACTGACTGCACACTACAGTACATTAACACTGCACTGAGAGAGAGAGGGTGTTAAGTAAATGTTAAGATGGACAGGCACGGCATATGAAATCCGTAACACAGAGGAACAGGTATCTCCAGTGTCCATCACACTGGGAACGTGCTGGGACAGGTAGGAAACAACTCTGCTACCTGTGCTACAAACACACCAGCAGGTACACCACCAACAGGCAGGAATTCCATGGAAAGAATTCCAGCTATGCTTAAGCTAACAATACAAACTGTTGCACAATTATGAGAATGTCAATAATATTGCTGGGGTATATTAGGATAAGATATTGCAAAAGAACATAAAACAATATAAATGATGATAATTTTTTTTTTCATTACTGGTCTATGTTCACATACAGTATACAACAGAAGTGAGTACACCCCTGTGCAATATCAAAATGTCAAATCTCAAATGTCAAATGATTCAAAATTGTTTCACCTCTCAATAATTGCATCATTTCTAAGTTGACAAGTAGAGTGTTTCCTCTTATGAACAATCAAAAACAAATGCTTTAGAAAGACAATAGTGAAAATACAGGCCTATCTGCATGTCTGCATCATGGCTCCACATGGAAAAGAATTGCCAGAGGAATTGAAAAATCTGATTGTGTGACTTCACAAAGATGGAAAAGGATACAGGAAGATCGGTGACCAACTAAAAATCAGTGGAAACACAGTTGCAGCATAGAACGAGCCATAGTACCACCAATCAGAGCCGCAGTGGCCATCCTCCTAAAATGACGCCACGGACAGTGCGCTACTTGCACAATCTAGCTCTAAAAAAAAAGACGGGCAAGTGCTTCAGACTTGGCACAGGGGTTATCGATGGAAATCTGAGTTTCTGTGACAGCTCAGACAGTGCGAAGGACATTGCATAACGTCAACCTCTATGGACGGCGTCCAAGAAAAAAACCCTTGCTTGTTCTCCGGTCACAAAACTGCAAGATTAAACTTTGCTAAAGAACATGAAGAGAAGCCTGATAAATATTGGGAGCACATTGTTTCGGTCGGATGAGACCAAGGTAAATTTGTTCGGCTCAGATGAGGTCCAGCATGTTTGGCGTGAACCTGGCCAGGACTACCACAGTGAATGCATAGCCCCGACAGTGAAGCACGGAGGTGGGAGTGTGATGGTAAGGGGTTGCATGAGTGCAAAAGGTGTTGGGGAGATGACATTTATAGATGGCACCATGAATGCCTGTGGATATACCAAAATACCGGCTGACAAGATGACTCACAGTCTCCAGAAGTTTGGCAGAAGAGGAATATTCCAGCATGATAACGATCCAAAGCACACTGCCAAAATCACGCAAGAGAGTTTCTAAAGAAGAAAAAAGTGAAAACTATGACCTGGCCAAGTATGTCGCCTGACTTGAATCCAATAGAACACCTTTGGGGCAATAGAACACCTTTGGGGTATTTTAAAGAGAAAGGTAGAGCAACACAACCCCTCCAGCAAAGAGCAGCTGAAAAAAATTGTCTCTGAAGAATGGCAGAACATCTCTCCAGAAATTTGTGCAACACTGGTATCCTCCATGCCAAGGAGGATTGAGTCTGTCATCAAAAATAAAGGTGGACATACGAAGTATTGGAAAAAAATAAGATTTGAATCTCAGTAATGAAAGGTGTACTGACTTTTGTTGCATTGAGTTCCTACTGTGGGGCCTGTATTTTTAATATAGTCCATGTTAGTTTTTCATTTTACATAAGAGCAAATACCCTACTGTTCAACATAGAAGTAATGCAATTACTGTAAGGTGATACAATTTTGAATCATTTGACATTTAAATGATATTGCACAGGGGTGTACTCACTTCTGTTGTATACTGTATGTGAACATTTTCATGACTACAGTGACCCGACTACCAGTAATGTCAAACGATACCAGTAATGTCAAACGATAGTGTTTTGTACAGGCCACGGGAGCAACTCCTGCTGTGACAATTAACTGGCTAGGACTTGAACTTAGACCTTACACTGCCTGGTGTTTTGGTCTCGCCTCAATGGCTTCCACAACAAGGGGGGAGGGGCCTGTGTTACCACGACAATGCCCGTTTGAACTTTAACTGCCCTTAGCTTTGACAGTTAAGAAAAAATAAAACTACTCCCAGAGAGATTTAATTAATCTGTATGATTCCAAATACCAATGACAGACAACACACAGCTACAGAAATCCTGAAAGGGTCAAATCCCCCCCCCTCTCTCTCTCTCTCCCTCCCTCTCTCCAATTTTCAGAAATTTTTGTTAAACGGATTTTAGTGGCGAAATGAAAAATAAGAGTAATAAAAACCTGAACAATAAGAGTAGGGTGCTCGCCCTTTTGAAAAAAGAATGCTGTATCCATTGGCAACGCCATTTAGGTCACACCACTTCCTGGCATAACGTCCATTCACTGGGCGGGATATCAGGGTGAGAAGCGTATCGGGCCTAAAAAACTACAAAGACCACACTCACTCTTCTCCAGGTATACAGAAGGAGGCCGATTCGGAGAAAATGACTCAAAACTTTTTTTTAAATTTTTTTTTTTAAAAGGCACAAACTGAGGGTCAGCTCGTCATGCGTTTTTAAGGATGGTAAAGTCGCTTTCACAAAGCCGCTCGCAGCTGGATTCAGGGAGAATCGCGGCCTTTCCGCACGCCTGCGTGTCCGTGAGACTACACGCGCCCGCGTGCGTTTCTTCTTGCTGTCTAATGAGGCGGCCCAATGAAAAACGCTCAGCGTGAACCCGTGTAAACGTTCCGCTCAGGTGATTAAAACAAAGCGAAACGACGCTGTGATTAGTCATGCCAGCCCTCCACTTCTAACCCCTGTGTAACGGATTACTTTCACATCGGCTAAATATTCCAGCCGGTCCTCTGACCAGTGCAATGCATTGTGGGATATTGCATGTTACTCTCAAGTCCCCACCATAATGACTGAGAGGACAGCTGTCAATCAACCTGACTAACAGTGGGTACGTTTACATGCACAGCAATATCCGATTACTGGAAACGATCAGCTTACGCCAGTATTTAACTTATTGCGTTCACATGGACATAAGAAATGTGATTACTCCAAAAGCCGCGTTTACATGATTCTCTCCATAATCAGCTCTGTGGAAAACGTAACTACTAACTGCTTCCCGTTGTAAGGACAAAAATGATCCGCCCGTCAAACATTTACGTTAGCTATTATTATTATTATAGCTAGCTAGTAATTATTATAGCTATTTATTTATAGCTAATTGCTAGTAGTGGTTGATTTATATTATTGTACTAGCTAGCTTTTCCGATCTCTAAATCTGGCGAATTTCCCGAAAATTTCAGTTATTTAATGTGCTAGCCACAAACTAGCTAGTACAAACACAAGCACGTAACACTGAACAATATATTTTCACCGGTGAAATGCAAATTTAATAATAAAATTCTGGAAGTGAGATGCTGAAGGAACCCCAGGCATAGCAAATGTTGACGGGTGGAATCATTGTTATTTGTTATTTGTTATACACTGTTATTTGCTCTGGCCCCATTCCTGCTAGGCGTGGTGACGAAACTTACAGTAGACTAACGTCACTAAATCGTTGGCTATCTGAGTGGTGTCCCTCTAATAATATCGGCTATTTAGATCATTGGCACACTTTTTGGGGGACTAATCTTTTAAAAAGAGATGGTGTTCACCCCACGTGGGAGGGTTCAGCTCTTATCTCTAAAAAACTGGCCAATAGTCTTAGAAATTCAAGTCCCTGACTAATTAGAGCCAAGGCCAGGAAGCAGAACTTCTTGTCTGCTTGTTCCCCAGAACCATCAGCTAGGGTTCACCCTTTAGAAATTGAAACTGTGTCTGTCCCACGTATACAAAACCATGTCAAATCTCGCAAAAACCGTGAAGTTTGTTTTAATAATCTGATTAAGATTAAAACAAAACACAATCCTATTAGCTCAAGTGATACTACTACCATGAGAGTTGGCTTATTAAATATAAGATCCCTTAATTCCAAGGCAGCTCTTGTGAATGAATTAATCTCAGACTGCTCTCTTGATATACTATGTTTAACTGAAACATGGCTGAAAGTGGATGAAAACTTTACATTAATGAATCCTCTCCACCTGGGTTCATATATAGCCAAAACCCCCGTCTCTGTCGAAGAGGGGGTGGGGTTGCTGTTATTTATAAATCTGTCTTTCAGTCAATTCCAAAATTAGAGTATGCATTTGATTCATTTGAAGTGTTAGTTATGAACACTCAGCCAGCAGTGGTTGGTAGAAACCGCCCCTCCTCTCAGCCTATTTTACTTGTAACTGTCTATAGACCTCCTGGCCCATATGCTGGCTTTATTCATGAATTTGCAGATTTTCTTTCTCATTTAGCTGTAAGTCATGACAAAGTGTTAATATTGGGTGATTTTAACCTGCATTTTGAAAATACAGATGATCCTTTTACCTCAGCATTTACGGTCATTTTGGAATCAATTGGTTTCATTCAAAATGTTTTTGGCCCCACGCATTGTCATAGTCATACTTTAGACCTGGTCTTAAGTCTTGGTATTGACATTGTTAATGTTAAAATTCACTCGCATAATCCTATTTTGTCTGACCATTTCCTCATTACTCTGCAGTTAAAATTAGCCCATTCTGTAGAATCTGAACTCAGAACGTATACAGGTCGCACTATCACTACCTCCACTACTGAAACTTTATGCATGTGCTACCTGATTACCTTGATTTAGACACTTCATCCAGCTCCCTGTCAACCAATGATCTGGCAGAGGAATTAGCTACTGCTCTACGCAAAACCCTTGAAGTAGTTGCTCCGTTAAAAAGCAAAAAAGTAATTGAGAAGAAGCTTGCCCCTTGGTACACCGACCACACGCGGGCTCTTAAACAAAAGTTTCGGCAGCTTGAACGCAAATGGCGTTCTACAAACTGCAGGTATTCCACTTGGCCTGGAAAGAGAGTCTTAGTGCCTATAAGCATGCTCTCTCCAATGCTAGGTCCTCTTACTTTTCAAAGCTTATACAAGAAAATAAGACCAATCCCCGATTTTTATTCAGAACAGTTGCTGAACTAACTAATAATCATGCAACAACTAACCCTCAAATTCCAGTCTCATGTAGTAGTAATGATTTCTCAAATTTCTTTAGTGGTAAAATTATTGAAATTAGGGAAAAGATCACACAAGTTAGTGACCATGGTTTTGACGATATAGAACTGCCTCCTAGACACACTGAACGTCTTGAATCATTTACTCCAATACTTGAGAGCGAGCTAATTCAGTTAGTTTCTTCTTCAAAATCATCCACCTGTCTTCTAGACCCCATACCCACAAAGTTATTGAAGGAGATATTGCCTATGCTCATCAAACCAATTATTCATTTAATTAACTCATCATTGCTATCGGGCCATGTTCCTACATCCTTTAAATTGGCAGAAATCAAGCCACTACTTAAGAAACCAAATTTGGGATCCCACTGTCCTGGCCAATTATAGACCCAATTTCAAACCTCCCATTTTATCAAAGATTCTTGAGAAATGTGTAGCGCAACAGCTTTCTTCATTTTTACATACTTATAATGTGTATGAGAGGTTTCAATCTGGGTTTAGGAAGCACCATAGCACCGAGACCGCCCTTGCCCTAGTAATGAATGACTTGTTCCTCTCTCTGGACTGTGGCTGTATTTCTATTCTTGTTTTACTTGACCTGAGCGCTGCCTTTGATACTATAGACCATAATATTCTCCTCTGCAGGTTAGAAAATTTAGTTGGTCTTACCGGGCATGCTCTTATGTGGTTTAAATCTTATCTCTATGATAGATCCCAGTTTGTTAGGGTAAACAGTCAGTCCTCTGAATTTTCAAAGGTGAACTTTGGAGTACCACAAGGATCGGTCTTGGGTCCTCTGCTCTTTTCTCTTTACATGCTCCCTCTTGGGAACATTATAAGCAGACATGGTGTTAACTACCACTGCTACGTACGCAGATGACACACAACTTTATATATCAGTTAAGCCAGGTGAAGTTGACCAGTTGTCTAAACTAGAGACCTGTCTCAAAGATGTAAAGGCCTGGATGACCCAAAATTTCCTCTTATTGAACTCAGATAAGACTGAGATATTAGTATTAGGTCCCAAATCCCTTCGAGATAAATTCTTACAGCTTCCCTTAAATTTAGATTGCTTCTCTGTCTCCCCTAACAAGGTTGTTAAAAACCTTGGTGTAATTATTGATTCAGATCTCTCCTTTCAGCCCCATATTAACAATATCACAAGAATGGCCTTCTTCCACCTGAGGAATATATCTAAATTAAGGAAGGTGTTGTCCCTGGAGGATGCTGAAAAAATGGTTCATGCCTTTGTAACCTCTCGACTAGATTACTGCAATGCATTATTGTCTGGTTGCACTGGCTCAGCCCTGAATCGCCTCCAACTTGTACAGAATGCAGCCGCTAGGGTTCTTACTAGAACCAAGAAATGGGAGCACAGCAGCCCGGTGCTCAAAACTCTTCATTGGCTGCCTGTCAAATTCAGAATTGACTACAAGATTTTACTTCTAGCGTTTAAAGCTTTAAATGGCTTGGCCCCTGAATATCTGAGTGACTTACTCATTCCTTACTGGCCTCCTAGATTACTTCGCTCTCAAAATGCTGGCTATTTGAAAATTCCTATTATATCTAAAATTACAATGGGTGGCAGAGCCTTCTCTTACAGAGCCCCTTTTTTATGAATAATCTTCCCATGTATGTACGGGCTGCAGACACACTTTCTGTCTTTAAGTGTAGGCTAAAAACGTACCTCTTTAGTCAATCCTATAGTTAAGGATGTCGGGGGGGGGGGGGGGGGGGCTAACCTCTCTTTTCCTCTCTCACCCTGAGCTGCAGATTACTCCGGCCCGTCCCCCTCTCACCCTGAGTTTGCAGACTGCTCCAGTTATGCCCCTCACCCTGAGTTTGCAGACTGCTTCGGACCCGTCCCCCCTTTGGTTTGGTTTATCCTCCCGACTTCACGCAACCGGAGTCCCAGATGCATCACCCCGCCCCCTTTGAACTGATGATTGAACTGACTATTACCATTCAGTCCACCTTTAGTCTAAACCGGGCCGGCCAGCGAAGGATGGGCACCCCCTCTCTAGCCAGGTTCCTTCCGAGATTTCTTCCCACTGGGGAGTTTTTTCTCGCCACTGCTCAGTGTTTTTTTTACCTCATTTTGCTGGTTGGGGGCTATGGCCTGGTTTTTTGCTCAATTTTCCTTCTGTTTCCCTGTGCAGCGTCTTTGTGACAGTTCTCTGTAAAAAGGGCTATACAAATAAAATTGAATTGAATTGAATTGAATTTTGACGTTACACCGCCTCTTCTGCCTGACATGCGTAGTTTTAAAAAGCCGAAAGAAACCGGAGAAAGGTGTTTACATGCGCCAAAAATCGAAAGTTTGGCCAAAAAACCAGGGGTGTTAATCGGGTTTCGAAAACACGGATTATGACCTTACATTATCGGATAAAGGTGTTTACATGACCATTTCAGTAACCAGAGTATTGCCATAACCGGGTTCAGATCGGAGTATTAGTGTGCATGTAAACGTACCCAGTGACAGAGAGAGAGAGAGAATGATTGATTTTCATTCATGCCAATAAAGCCATTTGAACTTGTGAGAGAGAGACTCACCGCGACTGGCTAGTAGCGTGTCCAGAGACTCCGCCCATTTCTGCACCTCATCCCGGGTTAGCCTGGTGCTGCCGAGACCCACCTGACTCCACTGCCTAAGAAACGGGAGGCGGGACTTCTTCTCTCTGGAACTGGAAGATCCAATCAGAGAGCACCCTCAGATGGAAGCACACCCACATTTTTCAGCAAGGGGGTTAAAATTTTGGCAGTTCACTGCATAGCACCCCTGGAACACCCACCAAAATTTGAGAAAAAAATATCTCAAACATCTTATTGGACAAAGTTGAACAGTTCATATACAGTACACACCCGTATACATATACTGACAGTAGCAAAATGGCTGACATCTTGTACACACCCAGTGGTCTAGTTACCGAGAATCTATCAGAGCTGGCACAGCTGTGTGTACCCTGGAAGCAGCCATTACGGCTCTCTCTCTTCCTCCCTCTTACCTGTTCTCAAAGTCCTTGTGTTCAGAGCTGAGGTTGGTTTGGGATGAGTGTGGGCTCTGAAACAGAGGGGTTGGGGTTAAATCTATGACATCACAGCATGACATCACCAGCACTGAGACGCAGAGAAAAAAAAAAAGACGCACGTCTCTCCCTCTCACGCCTCTCTCTCTCACGCCTCTCCCTCTCACGCCTCTCCCTCTCACGTCTCTCCCTCTCACGTCTCTCCCTCTCACGTCTCTCCCTCTCACGCCTCTCTCTCTCACGCCTCTCCCTCTCACGCCTCTCCCTCTCACGTCTCTCCCTCTCACGTCTCTCCCTCTCACGTCTCTCCCTCTCACGTCTCTCCCTCTCACGCCTCTCCCTCTCACGTCTCTCCCTCTCACGTCTCTCCCTCTCACGCCTCTCCCTCTCACGCCTCTCCCTCTCACGCCTCTCCCTCTCCACGTCTCTCCCTCTCACGTCTCTCCCTCTCACGCCTCTCCCTCTCACGTCTCTCCCTCTCACGCCCTCTCCCTCTCACGTCTCTCCCTCTCACGCCTCTCCCTCTCTCTCTCCCTCTCTCTCACGTCTCTCACGCCTCTCCCTCTCACGTCTCTCCCTCTCACGTCTCTCCCTCTCTCTCTCCCTCTCTCTCTCCCTCCCTCTCACGTCTCTCCCTCTCACGTCTCTCCCTCTCACGCCTCTCCCTCTCACGTCTCTCCCTCTCACGTCTCTCCCTCTCACGTCTCTCTCTCTCTCTCTCTCTCTCTCTGAAATCAACCTAAATTTACATACATCTGAAAACATCAGTCAGTCACTCACTCACTCACTCACTCACTATGCTTCACAATGGACATTTTCCTGAGGGAATCAAAATCCAAAAATTCCTCTCATCAACCCATTTGGAGGAAAAACTGAAAATTGTTCCGAGACCCCTGAAGAGGTGATGAAGTTGAGCTCCTAAGAAACTGTGGTCAGCAGAAGAAATAATTATTATGAAGGCGATTTAAAAAACAGTCTAGTCAAGTATCTGGTCAGATTCAAGTATTCCAGCATTCCGAACACAGTACAAAGTCTTAGAGGTGCATCTTGTAGTAGTTCATCATGGTTATGATATACTGTGATCATGCCCTTCTGCTAAACTAACAAAGTGCAGCTTCACCATACAAAATGTCATAACGAGGGTATAACACCTGCTGCAATGCCAAAATCTACTCAACAGTTAAACATTAATCCAGTTCCTGTCCTGCAAGATTCTTACCTGTGACTGTAACTCATTCAAACTGAATCATACCTGTCCTAAAAAGACTCATGTTTCTAAACGGAGTTACAGACTGCATACCTATTCTAACAGCTGTATACCCATCCTAACAGCGGCATACCCATGCTAACAGCTGTATACCCATCCTAACAGCGGCATACCCATGCTAACAGCTGTATACCCATCCTAACAGCGGCATACCCATGCTAACAGCTGTATACCCATGCTAACAGCGGTATACCTGTCCAAACAGGTGCTTGAGGTGGAGCTTTGCAGACGTTAGCCGGGTCCTGGCTTGCTCCCTGCGGTGGGATCTGGAGGTGTCGGAAGCTTCTGTTGAGGAAGAGGAGAAGGAGGAAGGTTCCTCGCCCTCGCTGCTCCCCCCGCCCCCCCCCCGGGGCCGAGCTGGCTGTCGCTGTACGCCCGGCAGCTGTCGTTAAGGGCAACCACGCGCAGGTACGAGCCGCCGCCCCTCTCCACCTGCGTCAGGCCCGACACGTTCTCCGCGCTGACGCTGAACTCCTTGGTCAGCTGGGCCTTCCTCGGCGAATCATCGTCCCCTTCATCGGCCCGCGGGGGCGGTCACGTGACCGTCGTGCTCGCAGAACGCCATGTGGGGCTTGTACGTGCCGAACTGTCCATCCCGTACATAGTCCCTGTCCTGTAGGTCCGCCCGTTTCCAAGGCAAGAAGTCCAAATCCAGGAGGGATCCCTCCGAGCTGAAGCGACGCATAGTGATGGCTGGGGGGAGGGTAAGGGGGGGGCGGGCGGTAGATTGGGTAGGATAGAGGGGGGTGGGGGTGAGCTGGGATCAGTAAAAAAATAAAATAAAAATAAGAAAAAAGAAAGGATCTGGAAAAATAAAACAAAAAGGCAAGGGGATGAGAGAGAGAGAGAGAGAGAGAGAGAGAGAGAGAGAGAGAGAGAGAGAGAGAGAAAGAGAGAAAGAGAGAGAAAAGAGAGAAAGAGAGAGAGAGAAGAGAGAGGAGAGAGAGAAAGAGAGAGAGAGATCAGTAACGTTTTAGCTTTTATTCATCTCTCTGTCACAGCAGAGATGGATAAAAGCTAAGGTACGTTTGATCCAAGTTTCCAACAGGTTGGATCTTACAGCCAAAACACACACACACACACTCACTCTTAATTCCGGCTCCTCTGTACCGACATTAGGCCTACTGTTCATTTATAGATAAATGTATCATTACATATTAATGACAAACTGGCCTTGTCTTCTCGCTGGATAAGACTGTCCTTAAAATAAATAAATACAATTTAATATTCGTTAGAAGGTTTTCATTACATTGATTTCAAATGTTTACACTTCCTGCACATTGGTTTCTGCGAGACCACGGCTTGATCAGTACTACTGTTCTGCAAAACACCATAAACCCTCAACCGCTATAACTGAAGAGACTGCGTGGCATGGTTTAACAGAATAATCATGACAACAATTCTAAATGTAGGCTACTATTTAGCACTGATCGCACACATTAGCCTACTTTGGCGCCCTGTATTAACACGCGTCTAGGCCTACCACCAGTTAAATAAACGAATTAAGAATGACGTTTGGCTGAACCAATTAAATGGGATATTCTTGACATATTTTCGTTTACTTCAATTTAAAAAAAAAAAAGTTTGTAGAGCTAAGCGTGCACTTGCCTCTTGACCTTGAAATGTGTTACACGGTTTGATAATTAGGCTACTGCGGTAGGGAGACATATTTCAGTAGGGAAGTCGAGTCTAAATATAACACGGTCAGGAAAAATTATGCCTGATATCCAAGTGAGCAAATAAGGCATAAATGAGTGACTTTATGGCGACAACACTACCCTTACTTCACACGAGAACTCGAAACAGTATTTATTATTGCGCATATTAACAACGTGTTTATACTACAAATAATACGGGTTAAAAGTTTTTTTTTAAATCTCACCTTAGAGTTTATTTTCCATGTGCCCCACTGTGATTTCAAAGCCGGTTTGGACACTCCGGTTCCGCCAGTCCAATGTTTGTACGGAACGCCGGTCAGCTCGTTTCCTTGAGATCTTGCTCAGAGAGATTGACCGAGCCGAGGTCTGGCGCTCCCACTTTGACAACTTCTCTGCCTGCTTCGCTTGTTGGGCCTATATCGTAAATACGAAACAATGCATATTATGTTTCTAGGACCACAGAAGTCACATTAAACGAAAAGTGGCCTTTTTCTCCCCTTTGAAAGGACGAATATTAGTTCGATATTCTTGCGCTCGAGTTGTATTTGGTTGGAGTGAAAGAAACGCCTCTTCTCTTCGCCCCACCCAGAGTTTAAGTCGCAGCTTGTCTTTCGTCTCCTTCAGGCAACCGCAACACAGTCGTCCCAGATAATTGCTGGCACTGCCTTGGGGGGACAAGAACAGTTATTTTTATAATGTAATGCAATTTACGTCTTAGGAAAATTAATCATACGATCCACGTGCTCGACTTTAGATATAGAAAAACGAACAAAAATCTGGCGACCTAGGAATCATCCTCCTAAAATCTCATCGGATTCCAATTGTTTGCATTCCGTTGCCTACTTAAGTCTCTGTATTAGTTCCAATGGGGTGTCAGTTAATCCCCCTGGTTGAATACCGTTAAATGATAAGAAAGACGAATAACATAAACACAACAGGTTGATTGTGTTTTAAGAACTCTTGAGTTTTGTGCAGAACATGGCTACGCGTCGCGCACAATTCTGACCTGAAATTATTTGTTATTATATGGGGTGATCGGTCTTCATAAACATGTAGGCTATATTGCAAATAATTAAAATATTCAAGTTCAGAGATCTTATCTTGAATGGAGGCGGTGACTGTTCCCCCATAAGTAGCCTACTGTCTTGGGGGATAACGCAATTCAGACTGGACACCTATTTCTCCCTTTCATTAGCTAGATGGATGTTTTAAACAAAGTGGCATTTAAATACGAAATGGGGGAAATATGAATCCATCTACCTGTGGGGTTTCTACTATTGCTACCAGGGAGATATTAGAAAAAATAATGAGCACATGTGCCCATTAGTTATAAGATCCAGCCTATTCCACAGCACCAATTCTAATTCACAACTGCCATCCTATACAAGCATATTCTCATTTTAAACAGTAAAATCAGCTCCGAGAGTCTGTACACTAAATGGGGTTAAGTGACACGCTCCCCATTAATTTAATTTGAATTAATGGATATATTCCCCTTTTCCACTTAGCCTATATGTCAACGATGCTATCTAGTGCTTATTAAAGGTATTGCAACCTGTCATCTCCAAATTTCATTTGTACAGGAAGGGCGAAATACGTTTTATATGGATAATAATTACTCATTCTTAAATATTCCAGGGTGTACATGGACTTATATTTGTTTTATATATAAAATAATATTGACGATTCATATTTTATCATTCTATTTCCACACTCCAAACTGCTTCGGCCTACGTTTGGTGACCCCAGACGAATAGCAAATAAAAGTAACGTTCGGAAAGGGAAATGTGCGGTGAACACGAAAGCGTGCTCAGGGAGAACCTCCAGCGCGTGCTTAGGGAGAACCTCCAGCGCGTGCTTCTATTGTCAGCGTGTTGAGACAGCTCTTACAACGAATTTCTGCAAATAAAAGGACACGCACACAAAAAAAATGCGTCGTTGTAAATCAGTGTCATAAAATTTATTTGTGTGTATAAAATGTTTCACATGACAACCTTTATTTTAATTTAAAAAAAACATTAGAAAAAAAGAAACTAAATACAATAATAAAAATAATAAATTAATTTGTGTTAGTAAAACTTGGCAGACGTCCTGCTGTAGTTAAAGAGTGAAGCAGACTGAACGCATTTACTGCTTTTCTTCAATCTTTCCTTCAGAGTGAAAAATTCAACAGTGTTTCTCCAAGACCCTTTAACCCCTTCTTTTTTTTTTTTTTTACCAATAACCTGAGTTGTTTTGGAGTTGGTTTCTGGGAGTCACTCATCTCTCCTCCTACATCTGGTCTGCACCAATTCCTACTTTATAAACCTTCGTTTATATCTCCTTCGCTGCTAACGCCATCCCCTTTAATGTTCTGTAACATTGCCAACCCCCCACTCATTTCCTATTGTGTTCTCTTCTATCCCTACTCTCTACCCCTACTCTGATAACCTTTCTTCCCTAACCACACCCTTTATTTTCTTATCTGCATAACTCCACCCTCTTTTATGTTCCGTAACACCTCCATTCCATAAACCCTCCCATTTCCTATTCTTCTTCCTTCTACCCCCCGCCCCTTTCAACCCTTGTCACCGCCCCTGTTTTACAGATTGTGAGGAGCATTTATGTAAGCCCCACCCCCATTTCAGTTACATCCTCGGTGGAATCCCCGCCCCCTTCATAAGGTCTGAAAGGACTCTCTTGGGTAAGCTCCGCCCTCCTTATGCAGGTCACGCCCCCTCACCAGGGCCGGGTGCTTCTGTATTCCTGTTTCTGCCGCACCCACTGGGCTGTAAGGCGGGGCTCCCCCACAGTCCAGGACCAGCCTCCCCCTCTCTCTCTCTCTGCCTCCCTCCCTCCCCCTCTCTCTCTCCCACTCTCCTTCTCTGACTCCCCTGTATTCTCTCTCTCCTCTGGGGCTACGGAGGCCTGTCCCCGGGAGCTGGAGGGAGCGCTGAGAGCCAGCGCCTGGGCTGAGGGTACCGACCTGCAGAGAGAGAGAGAGAGGGAGAGAGGGAGGGATGGAGGCAGGTGGGGGGGGGGGGGGGGGGGGAGACAATGGGAGAGAATGAGAGGGAGAAAGAGAGGGAAAGCAGGAGGGAGAGATGGAGCACAGGGAAAGTGGGGAGAAAGGGATGGAAAGCATAAGAAAATGAAGGAGAGGGGAGAGAGAGAGGGAGAGAGAGAGAGAGAGAGTAACATTGAGAATGTGCCTCTTACTCCCACCAGTGCTGTGGTGTCCCAGGGTCATACTACAGAGAGGATAAAGGTTCTAATGCATGATGCACTCTCCCATTCACAACACGTATGTAACCTTGTGTGTTATTACTGCACGACTGCGGCCTGCGTGGATCTGTCTGGGAGAGCGCGCGGAGATCGCTTAATGTTCAGTGTGTGAGAGGAGCAAACCTGTCTATGTCTGTGTGTCCCAGAGCTGCTGTCTGTCCCTTTGTGTCAGCCTCTCTGTCTCTCTGCACTGGCTGCAAACCTGAAGGGTACACACGTTTACACACACACACACACACACACACACACACACACACACAAAAACTTCATCTCCCAGGATGCACTGCCACCATCACCGTGTCTGCTGGGAATGTGAGTTCTTTGTGTGATTCCCTGTCAGCATATCTTTTGTGCATGTCGCATGTGTATCGTAGGGAAAGCTGGGATGTGTGCTATATGTGTATCTACTGTGCAAAATATATGTGTTACCAAAATAACTCTGGTAAGACATTATGGAGGCCAGTTATGGAAAAGATTGACTAAATACAGTGATTGATGCCGATTATGCACTACAGTTCCCAAGTGCTACAGCATGACACAAACAAGGCTCTTTGGCATTCTGGGATATGTAGTTTTCTGACGCCTTACCGGGTAGCTTGATGGAGCTGGGTAGTTTCTCCAGCAACAGCCCGAGATCTCTGCTGTTTATATGACGACTGTAGAGGTTGTTCCTGGCAACCAGTCCCTGTTGGCTGTGGGGGGGAAAAAGAAGGGAACAGAAGAGAGGAGGGCAAAGAAGGGAGAGAGAGAAAACAGAGGAACACAACGGGGAGGCGGAGAGAGGTAACGGAGGTGAAGAAAGTAGAGAGAGGGAGAGAGGGATGGGCAATGGAGGAGGTAAAAAGGAAAGAATGGAAAGAAGACAGAACGTGTGCAGGAAGAGGTAGAAATGAAGAATGAGAAAAACGAAGGAAAAATTGAAACAGAAGAGAAAAAAATAAATCATAATTAGAAAACACAAAAAAGAAAAAACTAAATATGCTAAAGCAATAAAACTTAAAGAAAATTCATCTTAAACAACAAAATGAAGCTGAAACAATGCATTCTTTAATTAAAAATTATGATAAAAATGTCATGCAATGTCACATCCTAAGAATGACTTCCAGAAGGAACACACGCGCACACACACACACACACACACAAGCTCAATTAAACCCACAAATGCACGCGTAAGCACACGTACACCAGTGGCCACAGTCAATCTAAATGCTAAGTGGAAAGCCCTTGAACATAACTGACAAATAGACATTAAGAGCACTAACAAATGTTATTGACAGAGAACAGTCTTAAATCAGTCACCTCCTTTTAAGGACAGTCCACTTTGAGTTTTTAAGTTAACAGGGCACTGAGTGGTAACACTACATTTAGACAACATTAACTCAGACATTAACACTACATTTACACAACATTAACTCAGAAAGCACTGATGTAAGGCAGCAGAATTTATTAATGATAAACCAAGAAGTTCCAGCGTACAACCAGCCATGTTGATCAAGTCCAAATTTACAGGGAGTTAAAGTATTACGCGGAAGCACAAGCACAGCTTATTCTAGCTAGCTTATTTCTTGACCTAAAATGGGAGGGAACAGTTGTAGAAACAAATCCCAAATTTTTATCATTATTATTATTTTCTTTTAGATAATCAAAACAGCTGTGAATAACCAAAACGAATTCATAAAAATGTTCTTCCTTTCCCAAAAATAAATCATTTTTTTCCAAAAAATTCTGTAACAAATTCAAACCGTTCTTGTCACATGCTTCAAATTACAGAAGCTTTGACACAAGAATATTTAAAAATAGAAAAAATGCCGTTAATAAAAAAAAAAACTACACCAGTATCAAAAAATAAATAAATAAATAAATAAAAAGCAGAAAGCACATGTTATTTTGTGACGTTTTCCCTGTTGTTCTTGAAGTTGTTGTAGGAGGTATTCCAATGACTTGTATAAATGGGTAAATGCTATTTGAGATGTCATTGTTATCTCTGTAGCTCGTTTGAAAGACGATCAACATGGTTTACTGGACAATACCACCTCCTCCACTTCTCTCCCTCTATCTCTCCATTTCCATCCTCCTTTCTTTCTGTACCTACTCCTCATCTATTCTCTCTCCGGATCCTTCCCTGTGGTATACAACGGACTGCTCAACAGCTGCCAGTCAGGACAGTAATGAAGGTTTAAAAAACGAAGAAAAAAAAAAAATCAACCAATAAATAAACCACACCCCTTGGTCTGTCTTAGGGTTGGGCGGAAAAAAGGGTCAAAGTTCCAATGGTCAAAGGTCAATTGAAGGAGATCTGGGAGCGGTTCAGGGAGCTAAGGAGATGAAACCCCGGGAAGGAGGGAGCGAGAAAATGGGAGGATGGGAGGAGAGAGGGAAATGGAGAGGAGGAAACGTGATGGAGTTGTGTGATGAATAGCAAAAGAGAGACAGAGTTGAAGAGAGATGAAAAATAAATAAATAAAATGAAAAGGACAGAAAATATTTTTGGGGAGTCAGAGAGGTGGAGGGAGGGGGACGGGGGGGCGGAGGACAGGGGGGGAAGGGGTGGGGGGAGGGGGACGGGGGGACGGAGGACGGGGGGGAAGGGGTGGGGGGGTGTAGAAAGAGAGAAGAGGTCAGAAATGCAACAACAAGGCCAGAAAGAGGGAAGGATGGAGGGAGGGATCCTAACAGTAAACAGAGAGCAGTGAGTCTTTGTACTGCAAACAATAAAAACCGCTAATGAGAGACGGGCAAAGTTAGCCATGAAAAAACTAACTTCAGTCCTAGGAGGCTGATATATCTGCTGGTTTTGGTACGTTTCAGTACTTAAGTGGTTAATTTAAGTCACTGATTGGCTAAGGAGTCCATAAACTTTGTTTCCAAGGCCTAAACTGGACGTTGATTGAAAGGAAAGCACAAAAAACCTGCAGGCACTGCAGTCCTCCAGGACTGGAGTTAAACCTGCAGACACAGCGCCCCCTCCAGGACTGGAGTTAAACCTGCAGACACAGCGACCCCTCCAGGACTGGAGTTAAACCTGCAGACACAGCGCCCCCTCCAGGACTGGAGTTAAACCTGCAGACACAGCGCCCCCTCCAGGACTGGAGTTAAACCTGCAGACAATTTGGCCCTCAAGGACCATAGTTAAAGATTCTCTGCAAACAAGTTCAAATTTTAAAAAGTTGGCCACGTTCGGCAAATCTGCCACTTCGATAGTTTAATACTGAGCATTGGTAGCAGTATTTCACAGATATCCGCCATGATGTTTTTTCATGACTAAATGAAAACCACCAGGGGATGTTGGCAGACAGTTTGTATCTGACGTGCCTGCAGCCGTTTTCTGTGGAACAATAAAGTGCACTGCGGCTGTTTGGGGGAACGTTCTGGTCACAACGTGATCTCACAACCATATCTGGGAAAACATGGAATCTTCCCCAACATTCTGGAAGCATTTTGGACTGGAATTGCGACAGAGATGGAGGAACATTTGTATTTACCTTTAGGCTCTTATCCAGCATGACTTACACAATTATGTATTCATTTATTGTGGAAGTAAGCCGTAGGCCCAAGAAAGCCTCATATGAAATAATTAAATAATACAGTCAAGATCTAGTGGAAAAGTACTGAGATGGGGGGTTGTGAGAGGGTGCAGGATAGTTCTCTGTCAGCAAGGACAGGGCATCTAGCAGACCAGTCAAAACAGGAATGTTTTCCTCCTGTGTTCCATAACAAAGCAGGAGTTGTACTTATAGATCGTGCTGACCGAACAGGTGGGAGGAGAGTTCACAAACAATTTTATTTGATAGATCAAGAGTGCCCTCAAGCGCATAGGGTAAGAACAGGTCATATAACATATTAATGTTGTGCCTAATTTGTTATTGGATAAAATAAGATATTATGAAAAGGTGTTACCACATATGATTGGTGTATTAGCAACGTAAAGGAGGAGTTATGATATTGTAAAAACTAATGTTTGTTATTGTTCGGGGAATTCTGAATCCTCTGCGTAGGTTTGTGGTTTTCCCATGTTGAATCAACATTTGACCATTTAATAAAAGATTATACTTCTGCTATTTCCTTCATCTTTATCTTGAGTATTCTTCCACTCGAAAAACCCATCTCAAATTGAACTTAACGAGGAGGGAGTCAAAGGACTTACTTCCACAGTTGGCGAGCCAGCCAGGAGTCCAAGATCCCGGGGGGAGTACAGGAGGGAACCAACGGCGTGCGGTGTTTTTCTTCAAGTTAGAGACCGGTCAATAGTGAGAGGTAAGCAGACACCTTTTTAAAAAAAAAGTCTGCAGAGAGGAATTACCCGCACTCCGTTGGCCCCAAGTGTGGTCCTACACCGGTGACGGAGCTCCAGTGGGTGAGTGGATTAATTGAATTATATTGATTATAAAAACAAAATAGAGATGATAAATAGGTAGAAAAATTATTGTGATGAAGTAGAAATAAGCAGAAGTGACTCTGAGTGTCAAGATCTCTGAGTGAGTGTGATATTTTGTGTTTTGAGCTCTGAGTGTGATATATTTTGTGATTTGAGTTGTGAGCGCTGAGAAAAAGATGAGCTTGAAAGAAAGCCTGAATAAAAGATGAGCTTGAAAGATAGCCTGAATATGACAACACTGTGGGGGAGTACTGAACTCCAAGTTAGCTAACCAAAAACTCTGAGCAACTCTTGAGCAATATAGAGCAATTCCGGATTGTGGGTCGCGTAGAGGTTGTGTGTATGCAGCTGGATATTTTACAGAAGTGACTCGGGACAAATACCGTGGTCAGAGGAACAACGGCAGTGCCCCACCATGGAAATAATAATAATAATAAACTTTATTTATATAGCACATTTCAAACACACCTTGCCATTCAATGCGCTTTACAGAGAGATAAAAAAAATAAAAACCAACAAGATAAAGAGAAAAAAGGCAGTAGAATATATATACAGATCCTTTCCAAAAAATTAGAATATCATGGAAAAGTTGTTTTTTTCCCATAATTCCATTCAAAAAGTGAAACTTTCATAGATTATAGATTCATTACACACAAAGTGAAATATTTCTAGCCTTTATTTGTTTCATTTTTCATAATTTTGGCTTACAGCTCCAGAAAACCCCCAAAAACAGTATTTCAAGAAATTAGAATAGTGTGTCGAAAATCAGCATTTACTTCAGTTATTTCAGAGAATGAGTGGAGTGGCTTGACTCGAGGAATCCGACAGTTGTAGCCCATGTCCCGGATACGTCTGTACGTGGTGGTTTTTGAAGCACTGACTCCAGCCTCAGTCCACTCCCTCTGCATCTCCGCCAAATTTTGGAATCGTCTTTGCTTGACAATCCGCTGAAGCCTACGGTCATCTCTTTTGCTTGTGCACCTTCCCCTGCCACATTTTTCCCTTCCACTAAACTTTCTATTGATATGCTTGGACACTGCACTCTGAACAGCCAGCCTCCTTAGCGATGACCTTTTGTGGCTTACACATCTTCTGGAGGGTGTCAATGATGGTCTTCTGGCCAATTGTCAAGTCTGCAGTCTTCCCCATACTGAACCAAACTGAGATAAACTTTGCAGGTGTTTTGAGTAAATTAGATGATAGTGTGACACTCAGTCTAAAACATTCATTCTCTGAAATAACTGAAGTAAATGCTGATTTTCGACACACTATTCTAATTTCTTGAAATACTGTTTTGGGGGTTTTCTGGAGCTGTAAGCCAAAATTATGAAAAATGAAACAAATAAAGGCTAGAAATATTTCACTTTGTGTGTAATGAATCTATAATCTATGAAAGTTTCACTTTTTGAATGGAATTATGGGAAAAAAACAACTTTTCCATGATATTCTAATTTTTTGGAAAGGATCTGTATATATATATATATGTAAATATATACACACACAAAATAGCAATAAAAATAAATTAACAAAAACACTAAGAACAATAAAATAAAGAAATAAAAATGAACCTGTAACCTCCAAAATAATAATAATAATAATAATAATGTAGTTATACTACACTGCCACTCTAGAGGTCAAAAAGGTCACAGTCTGTGTTTGTGTATGGGATGAGGGGAGGGATCACCTGTGGGAGCTCACCTGGTACGTCTGGCCCTGCAGTTCAAGTTCTCCAGGTACTGGGCATGAGGGGCGGGGCTCCTGTAGGCCCCCGGGGCGGGGCCGGGCCTCAGGGGCCCATGGCTGGGAGACGACTCGACACTCTGGGAGCGAGTGTATGGAGGAGGGAGGGAGAGAGGAGGAGAGAGAGGGGCGCGGTGGGCAAACGGCCAGGGGAGAGCCCTCTGCTCCTCCCTCACCACTGAGGAAGAGGAGGATGAGGAGGAAGACAGAGAAACAATAGGAGGAGAGAATTAACAGCACTGAGAGAGAGAGTTAATACAGTATATACACACTGACTGACTGCACACTACAGTACATTAACACTGCACTGAGAGAGAGGGTTAATACAGTATATACACACTGACTGACTGCACACTACAGTACATTAACACTGCACTGAGAGAGAGGGTTAATACAGTATATACACACTGACTGACTGCACACTACAGTACATTAACACTGCACTGAGAGAGAGGGTTAATACAGTATATACACACTGACTGACTGCACACTACAGTACATTAACACTGCACTGAGAGAGGGGGTTAATACAGTATATACACACTGACTGACTGCACACTACAGTACATTAACACTGAGAGAGAGAGGATTGATACAGTATATACACACTGACTGCACACTTCAGTACATTAACACTGCACTGAGAGAGAGGGTTAATACAGTATATACACACTGACTGACTGCACACTACAGTACATTAACACTGCACTGAGAGAGAGGTTTAATACAGTATATACACACTGACTGCACACTTCAGTACATTAACACTGCACTGAGAGAGAGGGTTAATACAGTATATACACACTGACTGACTGCACACTACAGTACATTAACACTGCACTGAGAGAGAGGGTTAATACAGTATATACACACTGACTGACTGCACACTACAGTACATTAACACTGAGAGAGAGAGGATTGATACAGTATATACACACTGACTGACTGCACACTACAGTACATTAACACTGAGAGAGAGAGGATTGATACAGTATATACACACTGACTGACTGCACACTACAGTACATTAACACTGCACTGAGAGAGGGTTAATACAGTATATACACACTGACTGACTGCACACTACAGTACATTAACACTGCACTGAGAGAGAGGGTTAATACAGTATACACACACTGACTGACTGCACACTACAGTACATTAACACTGAGAGAGAGAGGATTGATACAGTACATACAGTTTTTAAGTTAACAGGGCACTGAGTGGTAACACTACATTTAGACAAGTCAAATCAAGTCAAGTTTATTTGTATAGCAAATTTTCGTACACAAGGCAACTCAAAGTGCTTTACATAAGACATAGAAAGACATTATATAAAAAGTAAATTAGAATTGAAAACAATCTTAAGTTAAAAGCAGTTTAGGAACAATGTTAATAAAAAGTTAAAACAGTTATAATAAAATGCAATACTGGTTGGGCCCACAAAACAAATACCCCAACAAACACTCCTACCACAATCAGTCTGCTACCTGCTATCTGCTACGCACCGTACAGCCTCTCTCTCTGGGTGATATTATGCCTGCCAGCTCTGCTGCAGGACTTTTGTCCCTCCTTCGAGGTATACTGCCCCTCTTTACAGAGGCCTTCTCTTTCAAGGGTTCTTTTTGGCTCTTTTACTCCGAAAAGGCAACTGCCCCTCTTTACAGAGGCCTTACTTTTGCCTGCCAGCAGCCGCTGCAGGACTTTTGCCTCTCCTGAATAGAGGACTTTGCCTTGGCTACGCCAAAAGGACTTCCTGCCACCCGTATAGTGGTCTTTTGCCCCACTTTACAGAGGACTTTTCAAGTGCTCAACAGATAACAAGCAACAACTGAACATCAGATAACAGTATTTATCTAAGTATATGCGGTGCAGAACATTAATGTTTTTAGCTTAGTTTTAAAAGTGGTTAGAGTTTGGGCATTTCTAATATCTTCTGGGAGTTTGTTCCAGCTGTGAGTAGCATAGTAACAGAAAGCTGCCTCTCCATGTTTTGTTTTAACTCTTGGAATGGTTAATAAGCCAGCATCAGATGACCTTCGGGCTCTGGGGGGTTCGTATGGCGAAAGCAGATCAGAGACATATGAAGCCCCTAGCCCATTTAGTGACTTGTACACAAGCAGCAATGCTTTGAAGTTAATTCGCTGCTTGATTGGGAGCCAGTGCAGAGACCGAAGAATTGGCGTGATATGATCGAATTTCCTTGTTTTTGTTAACACTCTAGCAGCAGCATTTTGAATAAGTTGCAGTTGGCGAATCGCTTTTTTTTTAAAAGGCCTGTAAATAAGCCATTACAATAATGCAATTTGCTGGAGATAAAGGCATAGATAAGCTTTTCTAGGTCCTGTTTAGGCATAAAGTCCCTGATTCTTGCTATGTTTTTTAGGTGGTAGTAAGCTTATTTTGTTATTAAATTGATATGGGTATTGAAATTTAATTCTGAGTCCAAGATTACACCAAGATTTCTAACCTGGGTTTTAGTCTGAAGGGACAGGGAATCAAGGTGAGCACTGACTCTCAGTCTTTTATTGTGCGTTCCGAAAACAATGATATCAGTTTTATTCTTGTTTAACTGCAGAAAATTTTGACGCATCCAGATGTTAATATGTTCAATGCATTGACAGAGCGAGTCGATTGGACCATAATCATTTGGTGAGAGAGCTATGTAAATTTGGGTGTTGTCTGCGTAGCTGTGGTAAGCGATATTATTTTTTTGTAAGATTTGTTGTAGTGGGAGCATGTACAGATTGAATAATAGAGGCCCTAGGATTGATCCTTGGGGAACACCACAAGTCATTGTAATCCGCTCAGAAGTAAAATTGCCAATGGAGACAAAATACTTTCTGTCCGCTAGATAGGTCTTAAACCAATTTAGGGTGGTACCTGAAAGTCCAACCCAATTTTCTAGTCTGTCAAGCAGAATTTTATGATCTACAGTGTCAAATGCAGCACTAAGATCTAATAACACTAAGACTGAGATTCTGAGATTTTACCAGAGTCGGTATTTAAACAAATGTCATTAAGGACCTTGATAAGGGCAGTCTCGGTACTGTGATGGGGGCGAAATCCGGATTGAAATTTGTCAAGGCAGCCATTAGAAATTAAAAAGTTACTAAGTTGCCGATGAATAACTTTTTCAATAACTTTGCCTATAAAAGGTCAGTTAGATATAGGTCTGTAATTATTTAAAACAGACATATCTAGGCTGCTCTTTTTTAATAGAGGCTTAATTACCGTGGTTTTCAAAGCCTCAGGGAAGACACCCGATTGGAGGGAGTTATTAACTATTTGAAGTAGTTCAATCGCCAGGCAGTTAAAAACATTTCTAAAAAGGTTTGTGGGTAGAATATCAAGGCAACAGGAAGAAGGTTTAAGATTTAATACAGTTTCCTCAAGAGTTTTACATTCAATGATCTCAAACTGAGTCATGTTTATCATGATATCTCTATTTGGGTGAGGAGGCAGCACTATGTAATTGTTAGAGATGGAAGAGTTAATGGCTTGTCTAATGCCTTGAATTTTATCGTTAAAAAAGGTTGCAAATTCATTGCATTTATTAACGGAGAGGAGTTTGGGAGGTGTTGGAGCTGGTGGGTTTGTCAGCCTATTGACAGTAGCAAATAGGATGCGTGTGTTGTTGTTGACGTTGTTGTTAATGATTTCAGAGAAGAATGATTTTCTGGCATTTCTTATTTCTAAATTGTAGAAATGAAGTGTCTCTTTATATATGTCATGGTGAATTTGAAGGTTTGATTTTCGCCATCTACACTCTGCCTTTCGGAACTCACTCTTCATGGCTTTTACCGACATAGCATTTCTCCAAGGAGCTTTTTGCTTACCAGAAATTAATTTAGTTCTAACAGGTGCAATAGAATCAATAATTTTACAAATTTTTGAATGAAAATGATCCAGTAGATCATTTACAGCAATTCAAGTGGGGGTTAGAGTAAGAGCAAAGGCCTCCATAAACAGTTCAGTAGCATTTTCATTGATAAACCGTTTTTTAACAGTTTCAGATCTAATATGAATATCAGGGGTTATATAGAGATCAAAGAAAACACAGCAGTGATCAGATAAAGCAACATCAGTTACAGTGACATCTGAAGTATTCAAACCCTTTGAAATAACTAAATCTAAAGTATGGCCACGATTATGAGTTGGCTCATTCACATGTTGAAACAGTTCGAAAGTATTCAGTAGGGTAGAGAGTTCTTTAGTCCATATGAATATTAAAATCACCAGCAACAAGGACATTACCCACAATGCATCCCTTCAACACAGAGTCACACAGGGAAACAATAAGGAGTAGTTTTCTGTGGCAGAACCAACAGCCAGCTGGAGCAAGGATTACCCCTGAACCAGTTATATACCGGTGTACATACCTACCTTTTAACCACAAGCACACAGAATTGGTTTAAATACACATTATAGCCACTGCACTGAGGGTGTACGTACGTACTGTCAGACTCAGGAAAAGGAGAGAAAGAGAGAGACAGACAAACGTGGGGCTCACCCTCTCTCTCCGTCAGAGAGTATGGTTTGATCTCTCCTTCCGGCTTTTTTGGGAGAGCCTTTCTCAGCTGTGCCGCTGTGTGTGAGAAAAAAAGAGCGAGAGAGAGGGAAAGAGAGAGAGAGAGGGGGAGAGGGAGAGAGCAGGAGAGAGGGAGGAAGTGAGAGACCAGTGTGAAGGAGGATTTCAAGTGGATTTGCCTGAATATAAACTCCTAAATTGTGTTGAAATGTAACTTTTCAGAACAAATCAGCTCTTTACATGCATGCACACACACACACAAACACACACACACTCACTCACACATACATACATACATACATACACTCACACAAACATATACTTTAATCTTACATAGTATACGTTCCATTGTTGCGGGAGAGGCTGTGACACTGGGTGTGTGTGTGTGTGTGTGTGTGTGTGTGTGTGGAGGGGGGGCGTTGGTGGGGGAGGGGTGATGACGATGGTTAATGGGTCGCATCTCATTTAGGAAACACAAAGGTCTGCAGAGAAAGAGAGGGAATGAGAGAAAGAGCGAGAGAGAAATCTTTAAATCTTGACTCGAAAGGTTGGGAGTTCAAACGTAAACAGAGACAGGGAGAGAGGGAGGGAGGGAGAGAGGGAGAGAGGGAAGAAAAGAAAATGGCAGGGGTCTTACAAAAAGCAGAACATCCCCTGATCCATCAGAGGTGAGGGAGGCGAGCCTGGGCAAGCGAGTGGAATGGCCATGAAAAAAATCAACACCTCACAGTGTTAAATGCAGCTTTACCTGAGTAAGATCAACACCCTACAGTGTTAAATGCAGCTTTGGCTGAGTAAAATCAACACCTTACAGTGTTAAATGCAGCTTTGGCCGAGTAAAATCAACACCTTACAGTGTTAAATGCAGATTTACCTGAGTAAAATCAACACCTTACAGTGTTAAATGCAGCTTTGGCTGAGTAAATCAACACTTTACAGTGTTAAAATTAAGATTTACCGGAGTAAAATTAACTGTCACTATGCTGAAATACAGTTTTTCCAGAGATTAATCAACCCTGTTGTAATGCAATGCAATTTTTTAAATTAATTAATTAATTAATTTTAAAGTGTGGAATTGCACTGCCAGAACAAAGTCACTGTTCTAAAAGAAAAACAAACATTTAAAAAAATAATAATAATATCCAGTGGGACGTGACAGCAGAATGGTAGTAGCATGATCATACAACGATAGCAGTGCGCTCGTAGAACGACAGTAAAATGACAGAAACATTATAGTCGTGTGATAGTAGCACAATAGCAGTGCGCTCGTAGAACGACAGTAAAATGACGGGAACATTATAGTAGTGTGATAGTAGCACGATAGCAGTGCGCTCGTAGAACGACAGTAAAATGACAGGAACATTATAGTCGTGTGATAGTAGCACGATAGCAGTGCGCTCGTAGAACGACAGTAAAATGACGGGAACATTATAGTCGTGTGATAGTAGCACAATAGCAGTGCGCTCGTAGAACGACAGTAAAATGACAGGAACATTATAGTCGTGTGATAGTAGCACTATAGCAGTGCGCTCGTAGAACGACAGTAAAATGACAGAAACATTATAGTCGTGTGATAGTAGCACAATAGCAGTGCGCTCGTAGAACGACAGTAAAATGACGGGAACATTATAGTAGTGTGATAGTAGCACAATAACAGTGCGCTCGTAGAACGACAGTAAAATGACGGGAACATTATAGTCGTGTGATAGTAGCACAATAGCAGTGCGCTCGTAGAACGACAGTAAAATGACGGGAACATTATAGTCGTGTGATAGTAGCACGATAGCAGTGCGCTCGTAGAACGACAGTAAAATGACAGAAACATTATAGTCGTGTGATAGTAGCACGATAGCAGTGCGCTCGTAGAATGACAGTAAAATGACGGGAACATTATAGTAGTGTGATAGTAGCACAATAGCAGTGCGCTCGTAGAACAACAGTAAAATGACGGGAACATTATAGTAGTGTGATAGTAGCACAATAGCAGTGCGCTCGTAGAACGACAGTAAAATGACGGGAACATTATAGTAGTGTGATAGTAGCACGCCAGTAGAGAATGAAAATATAATCAAACGTGAGGTACTGGGAGTCAACCTGAGGATGTGTGGCTCAAGGTTTGGAGATAAATGAGATGTCTCAGCGCAAAGGCTTATTTTTAACCATTTGGTCAGCCGGGGAGAAGTGATCAGATTGACAGGGGCCCCACACAAGCCAGAAATCCAGTGAGGGACTGTATAAGAGTGTGTGTCGGGTATATAGCTTTTAGATTACGAGTCCATTCAATAGTACTTGGTTATCAAGAGGCCTGCTCTGCTGACCTGACCTAGTATCTGCCTTTCCCGCTCCCTCTCCACTCCACAGGCACAAAATAGGCAATTAGGTTACGATGACTATGCGTGACCTAATATTTATCTTATATCTATGGATATAAATCTTAAAGTGGTCATGGTTTCTTGTCTCCTGTTGAGTATGTACGATTCCAATTCATTTATTCTAATTGAGGGTTTTTCCTGTAATAAAATTATTTAATCTTAAAACCTGATTTAGACTTTGTTTTGACTCATTGGTTGATCCACCAGGTTACTGTTCGACTGACCTATCAAAGAATTCAGCGATTTAATTGATGATTGTCATTTTAAATAATAATGATTCATTTAAATCCATTGAATATAATTAAATGTAGGTTCTAGCACGTGATTCCGCTTGTGTTCAGTATTCAGAGTGCTGGGCATTTTAACAAGGGTGTTGAGTGTTTGAAAGGCTGGATTCAGAAAAATAAACACATTTTTCCTTAAAACTCACTTCCCCAACACGTGATTAACAGAACAACTGAGTGAGTCAGTCCGTCCGTGAGTCAGTGAGTCAGTCAGTCAGTGAGTCAGTGGCAGTCCTATTTCCAGATTGCTTGGTTGCAGTCAAACAAAAAAACATCTATCTTCTCAAAATCAATAAATCAATCTTTAATTTTACCTGATCTGTCCCTGAAGAATCCGTCAAACACCACAAAGTTATTGACCTGGAAGGGGGAGAAGGGAGAGAGGGGGGTGGAAGAGACAGAGAGAGACACAGAGAGAGAGATAGAGAGATAGAGAGAGAGAGAGAGATCGTGAGCTCAGGGGGACAGGGTTACTTTAACAGTTTTAAGTGTTAAGTCTTTAAACGGTGTTAAATTTAGCAGCAGTAGCTGTTGTGTGATGAGTAATGTCTTTTACTCGGTTGCACAAATTCTGTAACAGAATCCTCAGTCCTGTTAGGACATGGGCACTCACGTCAGAGTCCTGGCCGTGTGCCACACCCGCTTCTTACAACTGCGCCCCTATTTCAGAGCAAACGGACCACAAATCCTTCCTGTGACAGTTTCACCTCGAAGGCTGTAGCAAAGGCCAAAACCACCCTTTTCACCGGCATTCATGAAAAGGCTCCCCCGCCCCAGCACCATTAAAAATAAATTCCAGCTTTGAATTCGAGGAGGAAAAAAATGCGGGTGTGCTGTGACATCACACTCAGATGTGGGCATGGCCTATTCACACCTCAGGTCCACAGTGATGGAGGTTTCCTCTCAAAGAAACACCACACCCACGTGAATTAAAAAAAAGTCCCCAGCTAAACTTGAATCACCTCCTTCTTATGTCTGTGTGTGTATGTGTGTGTGTGTGTGTGGGCATTCATATCCTTTACCCCAAAACAGAATCTCCCTTTGTGACATCAGTGTCAGACAGGTGTGGTCAGAGCATACCTGTATAGATCATTCTTAGGGTTTCCCCTGAAAAGCACCAGGTATGGGCAGGAAATTATGAAAAAACTTTTCTTTCTCATCTCAGTATTTAATATAGTCCCCTGAAGCTCAGGGGAAATTTAGACTTTTTATACCGTGTTGCCCAAGCAACCCAACCTCCACAACAGATATTTTACAAAATACACCCTGTAAATGTATCCCCAGTCTGATATCTGTTAAGGCTCTGTTCTAGTGTGTGGATGGGCCCCACAGTCTGGCATTGAATCTGGACTGTGCCATTACAAAATAAATAATTATACACATGTACTCCATCCTTTTTTTTGTCTGTGACCTACTTAACTCATTCAATGCCAGAGTGTTCCAGAACACTAGAATCACTGCAGTGCCCAGCCAAAATGGCTGCCAACATTCTAAATATTTAGATTGAACCCGTCAATGTTCCAACCTCAAATAAAACACACTATTTTACCCATTGAACAGAATTACTTGTTAATCATTGGTGATGTGTAGTGGTGAAAACAGTTTTCCACCAAATTGAGCTTTTGCTTGAGATTCTAAGTTGGACACAGGTGGCCAGTTTGACAGTTTTTGTTTTGACACACCATAAGTGCTTTGTATTATTCAAGTAGATTGATAAACAAAAACTGAACAAATACATATGTGACCTGCTCCATCATTTTGAATGGCTTAGAAACACATTTAGAGTTTTATACTTTCAGGGCCTGATTTACTAAGACATTTAGCAAACGCACAACCTTTTTGCAAACGCTAAACTAAAAACACAACCATTGATGTCACAAATGCAAAACAAATACCATAACCCAATTGGTCATGTTATTGGTTTTCTGTGTGCTAGAAGGTTTTGCACATGCTAAAGGTCTTAGTAAATCCGGCCCTAAAAGAGAAGAGTCTCAACTCTTCTAATTTCACAACCTGACTCGTACAATAAGTCAAGTGTCCTTCAATAAGTAGTGATCCCTATGACAGTGGTCACACCTCCTCAGACACTTTAGCACGTTAGCAAGCTTCTCACAAAGACAAGATCATTCCAGAGGTTGCATTGTTATGGATATGGTTGTAACTGCACACACAGGCTCCAAACGACTCGTTTTTGCCAACGATCATATTCGGCGATAATTCTTTTTGGGATTTCGCTGAAATTTTGAAGCAGAACCATTTATTTTAGAAATGAGGCCACATGAAGCCTTTCTGATTGGCTGATCGAACCTGAAAAAAAGGGACTGCGGACAGCTGTAACTGTTGGGTCCAAAAAAACATTTGAACTTACCTGTGGGACACTGCCCTTTAGGCCGTAATTCTTCCCAAGGAAAGACAGGAACTTGGGAGAAGGTCTGTCATAGGCCATCCGCACAGGCTCCACCCTCTTGTGCTGACCAATCAGAATGCAGGACAAACATATACACATCAGCCCTCACAAATCTTCTCAGCACAGATATGTTTTCTTCTTTGAATTTATTTTGCTGAACAATCTTCAGCACCAAAACAGGAGGAAATTACTGGCTTGTTTCACTGCTATTTACGGACTACAAAAGATTCTGAGTCACTCAGCTTTACAAATAACTTTTCATTAAAAAAAATGTTCCACAAAAAATGTATATTAAATAACCTCAACAAGCCTGGTCTCAACTGTCTCTTTTCACTCAACATTTGGCAGAAATCCAGGAGCACCACCACTCCAGAGCCAGACCACGTGTTCTACCAACATTTTTAACTTTCATCACAGGCCAGTAATCTTAGAACTCCTCCCTCATTTTCAGCCTCATCCCACACTCATCTTTCACCTCCTCTCTCCTTTTCTTCTCCTCTCTTGTTCACTCTCTGCTCTTCCCAAACGTTTTATTTCACCCTCACTCAGTTTTTTCACTCCCCCCGCAAAAGTGAACAACCGTTGGTGAACCTGTGATGTCCTCCGGTATCCCATAACACCCACTGGCCCTAAGACAGGAAGTGTCTCTCTCACCTGCAGCATGTAGCTGAAGAGCTCCAGCCCATGGCCATGCCGCTGAAGGCTCTCGGTGACAAAGAAGTCCAGAATGCAGAGAGGCTCAATCTCCACATGCGCCCCCTGCTGGTCCTGCGATGCCATTACAGGGCAGAGAATATTCATGGGTGTCAAACTCAATTTTTTTTTCCAGGGATGCATGTTACATTACATTACATTATTCATTTAGCAGACGCTTTTATCCAAAGCGACGTACAGTAAGTGCATACAGAGACATCATCAAGATCACTACAGAACAGACAAAGCACATCCTTCCCATAATGTAGCAGCTATCCCTAGCAATGAACGTCGACTGTAGCTCACAGTAAGCTGTGGGCAAATCAGCAACACCACACTTCCATTCCAAATACTATTATAAACTATAATAAAAAGACAGGAAAACACAGGGAACTAGTAAACACAGGGAACTGATATTCCTAGGTGAGGATATCAGTCAAGGTGGAGTCTGAAGAGGTGTGTCTTCAGGCCTTGACGGAATGCAGGCAGGGTTGTAGTAGAACGTAGGGGAATGGGAAGTTCATTCCACCACTGAGGAGCTAATGTGGAAAAACTTTGCAGTCGGGACAAGCGAGAGCCTTTGACACGGAAGGGGGGAAGTGCCAGTCGCCCTGCTGTAGAAGAGCGAAGTGTTCGAGCAGGAACATAGTTCTGGATTAAGTCCTGCAGGTAGGCGGGGCCTGTCCTATTGGCTGCAGTGTAGGCCAGGGTCAGAACTTTGAACCTGATCCTGGCTGCAACTGGCAGCCAGTGGAGAGACCTCAGCAGGGGGGTTACATATCTGCAGGATATTGTCATTTTCCTTTTATTCAGCAACCAATGAAGGCAGAAACCATACCCATGCAAGGCAGGGACCCTTTAGTTTAGCCAATAAATTAAATTATACACTTTAAATTCGGAAAGACACCGAAAACCAGTAGACTCCACAGCACTCCATCAGAACCGGGAATTTCAATTGTCAAATGAAAGCCCTTGGTTAACATACACAGCGCCCTTTCTGGCCTAACAATGCTACTGCTACCGTTCAAGTTCTCTCACACTTTTTCATTACTTCCTGCTTTGTGAGATACTTAATTTGGTGTTCTTTCCACTGTTCAACGGGTCCAGAAGCTTTTAGTTCTTAGTAGTTTTTTATTAGATAAACTACTTCTGGTTTTTTTAGTAAAATAAATTTATATACAATAAGTCCAATTCCTTTAAAATACACTGCGTCATGGCACAAATCCATTTCAGCATTTATGATCGCTGAATTAGCCCTTTGTGTGTCTGTGTACTCATGTGCATGTGCGTGCGTTTATGCATGTGTGCATACATGCGTACGTGCGTGTGTGCGTATAGTATACATGCATTTCTGCATTTTGAGTATCATTGCGTATCCAAAGAAAAAGGGTTAAGAACCAGGGCTCAAACTCACCAGCAGAAACAGCTTCTTGTAACCAACCTTCAGGAATCCTACTGCCACACCCCTCCCACTAGCAGGGCGAGGGGGAGGGACAGAGAGAAAGAGTCAGAGAGAGAGAGAGAGAGAGAGAGAGAGAGAGAGTAGGAGTGTTTTACTAATTATCATTTTCAAATTTATTACATTGTCATTGACATTTTTATTATTCAGGATTGTCTTAATATGTCATATTTTGCATGTTTTTTGTGTATTCTTTGACAAGACTGCTGCGGTTGTCCTGCCAATAAAAGACAATTGAACTTTGAACAGAGAGGGTGAGACAGAACTGTTATCAGACGCAACTGCTTTTAGACACTGTGGTGAAACACACTCCACTTATATATGACTAACACTGTGTCTTAATGTTTTTGCTCAAGACGCAGAAGCCATATATAACAGCACTTTAATTACCTTGTGACTCTTTGGAGAATCCGGGCATGGCAACTAGACATGCCCCTTCAGGAAATAATAAAATAATGATAAAATAAACAAAACTGATTTTTGAAACAAATCCAACTCTTTTTCAAAAACTGACAGGACTTAGTTTACATGTACATTTAGGGACTGATGAGCTGTTAGGAGTTATTAAGCACACAGCAGGCTATAGATTCTCAGTGTTTGGAAAAGCCAGGGGACATTAGGGCACCAATGACTCACCTTCAGTGCATTAAGCTCTGGAAGAGAGAAACACTATTTCCAGTCCAACTGCAGCCTCTGGAATGGTGGGGGTGGTGTGTGTGTGTGTGTGTGTGTGTGTGTGTGTGTGTGTGTGTGTGTGTGTGTGTGTGTGTGTGTGTGTGTGTGTGTGTGTGTGTGTGTGTGTGTGTGTGTGTGTGTGTGTATGTGAGTGTGTGTGTGTGTGTATGTGAGTGTGTGTGTGTGTGCACGTCTGTGCGTGTGGTGTAGGTGTGTCTGTGTGTGTGTATGGTGTAAGTGTGTGTGTGTGTGTGTGTGTGTGTGTGTGTGTGTGTGTGTGAGTGTGTGTGTGTGTGTGTGTGTGTATGTGCGTGTGGTGTCTGTGTGTGTGTGTGTGTGTGTGTGTGTGTGTGTGTGTGTGTGTGTGTGTGTGGGGTGTGGTGTAGGTGTGTGTGTGTGTGTGTATGTAAGGTGTGTGTGTGTGTGTGTGTGTCTTTCCGAACCCTGAGCAGTGAGTTAAAAGGCTTATGAGATTGTGCTGGAATTGTGCCCAGGAACATGCTTTCTGCATCAAACCAAGCTTCCTGGGTGAACTCAGCGTTCCAAGTCCAACCAAACAACTCCCTGGAGCAACTTTCTACATCCAACCAAAAACTTTCCCTGGGTTTTTATTTTTTATTTTTTACAGTTTACATCTTAAATATATTAAGACA
This sequence comes from Synaphobranchus kaupii, assembly GCA_029718625.1. Lineage (NCBI taxonomy): Eukaryota > Metazoa > Chordata > Actinopteri > Anguilliformes > Synaphobranchidae > Synaphobranchus > Synaphobranchus kaupii. The sequence continues at coordinate 361,926 of CM056389.1, read as the reverse complement.
TTTGTATATGCGTGATATTAATAGATGGATTGTGTTAATAAATAAATGATGTAGTTTTCAGAGTATGACCATGGGAAATAATCAGAAATCACACAGAGACGTTTTGCAGCTGTTGTCGGCTGTGAACGCCAGACGCAGAACTGTCCAAAAAAAGACACCGTGCTCGTCTAAATGATCCCGCCTGGGGACGTGATGTCCATCTAGCACGGGAGCACAAGACTGTCGTCCCAGAGGCTTTGCATTGCATGCTGGGTCTGTTTTCCAAACAATTGCCCCGTATAAATTTGTTAATGAATGTGCATGTGTGTGTGTCTCTTCACTCAGGGTTGTGGAGTGAGACAGGGCTGCAGCTTGAGTCCAACATTATTTAATATTTACATTAATGAATTGGCCACAATGCTGGAACAATCTGCAGCTCCTGGACTCACTCTACATGACACTGAAATTAAATTTTTATTATATGCAGACGAACTGGTTCTGCTGTCACCCACAGAACAAGGGCTACAGCAGAACCTGGCTGTCTTAGAAGAATTCTGCCAGTCCTGGGCCCTGGCAGTAAACATCAAAAAGACCAAAATAATGATTTTCCAGAATAAGGCCAGGTCTCAGAGAAGCAGATAGTTTCACCCTCTGTAACACAATTTTGGAACACACCACAAATTACACATATCTAGGTCTGAAAATCAATGCACCAGGGAGCTTTAACCTAGCAGTGAATGCACTAAAAGACAAAGCCAAAAGGGCATTTTATGCAATCAAAAGAAAGTTTTACAATATTAAAATTCCTTTAAGAATTTGGTTAAAAATAATTGACAGTGTATTACAGCCGATTGTGCTATACAGAAGGTATGGGGTCCACTTAGCCATCAAGACTATTTACAATGGGACAAAAACCCAGTGGAAACCCTGCATGCTGAATTCTACAAAAACATACTCCAGGTCCACCGAAACACACCAAACAATGCATGCAGGGCAGAATTAGGCCGTTACCCTATAATTATTAACATTCAAAAAAGAGCACAAAAATTTTGGACTCATCTAAAACAAAGCTAATCAAATTCCCTCCAATATAAGGCCTTCCAATCCCATGAGCTAAGCCTCAATAGCAGTCCTCTCAGTCAGCTGACCCTGAAACAAACAAACCAAACTAAAACTAACAATATTAATTATGGCCCATTTCAGACCAGCACTGCTTCAATTAAAATCAACCAATTAATTAATCAATCAAAAGATTTTTATTTGGAACACTGGAAGATAATGACAAAACAGCAAAACAAACTAAATTGTTACAATATGTTAAAAAAAGAAATTACAAACTGGCAGAATATCTCTCCACTGTCAGAGATATAAAGCAGAGACAGATCCTCACCAAATACAGACTAAGTGATCACAGCCTGGCCATTGAAACAGGAAGACACAAACAAACCTGGCGCCCCAAAGAGAAGAGGACATGTGATCACTGTGAGACAGGTGAGGTTGAGACAGAAATACACTTCCTTCTACACTGCCATAAATATAGAGAAATTCGGAATGATTTCCTTGAAAAAACAGCAACAATACTTCCAAATTTTGCCAAACTTTCGGATGAAGAAAGGTTACCAATTCTACTGGGTGAAGGACACACAGCCCCACTAGCTGCTTTATATATAGCAACTTGCCATCGACGCAGAAGCACAACGCCTGCAGTTAATTCATAGGTTTTGTATATCATAAGTCATACATATAACAGTATGTGTATGATGTTTATGTTTTATGTGTGGTATGTGTATATTTGCTAAAAAGTTGTTGAGTTCATTCTTATTTATTGATTATTGTTATTATTACATATGTGTGAGAGAAAAAGAGTGTGTGTGTGAGAGAGAGAGTGTGTGTGTGTGAGAGAAAAAGAGTGTGTGTGTGTGTGTGTGGGTGAGAGAAAGAGTGCGTGTGTGTGAGAGTGTGTGAGAGAGAGAGTGTGTGTGTGTGTGTGTGTGCGCGCATGTGTGTATACGTGTGAGTGTGTGTGAGAGTGAGAGAGTGCGCGTGCAGTGCATGCATGTGTGTACGTGTGTATAGGCGTGTGTCTGTGTGTGTGCATGTGTATGCATGTGTATATGTGTGTGCACGCTTATATGTGTGTGTATGTGTGTGTGAGCTCTTATATGTGTGCATGTGTGCATGCGTATGCGTGTGTATATGTGTGCGTGTGCTTGCACATTTATATGTGTGTGTGTGCATGTGTATGCGTGTGCTTGCGCATTTATACACTGCCCGGCCAAAAAAATAATATTTCGTTGGACCGCCTTTAGCTTTGATTACGGCCCGCATTTGTTGTGGCATTGTTTCGACAACCTTATGCAATGTCACAACATTTATTTCCATCCAGAGTAGCATAAGTTTTTGGCTGAGATCTTGTATTGACGACGGGAGAGTCGAACCACTCCGTAAATTGTTCTCCAGCACATCCCAAAGACTTTCAATGGGGTTAAGGTCAGGAATCTGGTGGCTAATTCATGTGTGAAAATGATTCCTCATGCTCCCTGAACCACTCTTTCACAATTTGAGCCCGATGAATCTTGGCATTGTCATCCTGGCATATGCCCATTGATGGGATAACCTGGTCATTCAGTACATTCAGGTACTTCGCTGACTTCATTTTATTGGTGCATAATGTTGCTGAGCCTAGACCTGACCAACTGAAGCAACCCCAGATCATAACACTACCTCCAGAGGCTTGTACAGTGGGCACTATGCATGACGGGTGCAATGGCGACTTTTTTTTTGGCCGGGCAGTGTATGTGTGTGTGTATGTGTATGCGTGTGTACATGTGTGTGTGTTTGCGCGTTTATATGTGTATATGTGTGCATGTGTATGCGTATGTGTGTGCGTGTGTGTGTGTGTGAGTGCATGCGTATGTGTGTGTGTGCATGTGTATGCGTATGTGTGTGTGTGTGTGTGTGTGTGTGTGCATGCGTATGCGTATGTGTGTGTGTGTGCATGTGTATGTGTGTGTGTGCATGTGTATGCATGTGTATATGTGTGTGCTTGCGCGTTTATATGTGTGCATGTGTATGCGTATGTGTATGTGTATGCGTATGTGTGTGTGTGCATGTGTATGCGTATGTGTGCATGTGTATGTATATGTGTGTGCTTGCGCGTTTATATGTGCGTGTGTGTGTGTGTGCTTGCGCGTTTATATGTGTGTGCATGTGTGTGTGTGTGTGTGTGTGTGTGTGCATGTGTATGCGTATATGTGTATGTGTGTGTATATGTGTGTGCTTGCGCGTTTATATGTGTGTGTGTGTATATGTGTGTGCTTGCGTGTGTATATGTGTGTGTATGCGTGTGTATATGTGTGTGCTTGCGCGTTTATATGTGCGTTATACCTGTTGCTCTCACCCTCCTTCAGCAGGTACAGGTGGTGCCAGTTGGACTGTAGCTTTGCAGCGCTGGTGATGGGCGCGGCCAACTGCTGTGCCTGTAGACAGCAACGACAGTCAAAGTCATAGCCACGATAACGGTTACAGTCATGGTAACGGTCACAGTAACAGTCAAAGACATGGCAACGGTCAGTCACGGTAATGGCCACATTCACGGTAACAGTCACACACAGTTCATTTATGCACCTCTATTTACCAATATGGGTCAATTGGCAAATCAAACATGACCGGACCTGGTCAAATACTTCATTTGAAATGCTGTGAAATACCAAACTGGTCAATAAAAAATAAATCTGGCAGAATACTGACAATTTTAAAAGAAAAGTCTATTTTTTGCAGGCAAAATTCCTCTTTCATGTGGCATGACAGTTAGTCACATTTCTAAAAATCTAGAAGAGCATTTTCAAATTTTACCAGAACCTAAAGAATTAAAGTATCTCAGTTATTTATTTGAGCCAGGCGTGACCCAGGCAAATCAGATTCATGGGCAGACCCACTACATGCTGTCAATGTCCTATCGTTATGAAACAATCATGTTGTTTGTTTGTTTTCTTCTTATGAAGAACAATCTTTTGATTGGATCATACGAGCCAGAACACAAAGTTTATAAAGTCTCACGCTCCCCGCCTCTCGGCACTGCGTAGTGTTATAACATCTGGGCGTGCACAAGAAAAACACTGCAAACATCGCATTTGGCCGCACCCGCTCCGTCGCGTGCATAGCAGGCCCGCGAGCCAGCAAAGCACAAACTTTGCAAGTGAGCTGCGCTGATATATAGCCTGCTGCCTAGCACAAAGTAATTCAGACAACAGAGGTCTCCTTGTACGGTATATATTCACAAATTACCTTGGCCGACGCTTTGCCAAGCTCATCTATAACTGTCGATATTAGATGCTGAGGATCAGGTCTATTGAAAGAGATAGAGAGAGACAAAGATTAAGCACAATTCACCTTTTTCCAGAAACAATATAATTGATCTATAAATGTAAGGCCGCTATTATTTTTCAAAACGAATCCTTGTCATTTAGTCCACATACAAATGGTGGCGTGGGATATGTGTGTGTGTGTGTGTGTGTGTGTGTGTGTGTGTGTGTGTGTGTGTGTGTATTCTTATTTCATCAATACCCCTACAATCACAGTTTGGTAACAGTTTCAATCATTGTTACTTAACATTACCACTAACATCGAGGAGAGGGATTAAGCGAATGACTATGGCATACGAAGACAATTGACTTGATACGAACGCACTAAACGTACACGCACAAAGTAAATGGACTATATCATGGGCGGTGGTTTGCTACAGTAAAGGGGAAACATGTACGACATTAGCCTACGTTACAGCGATGAAGTAGCAACAAAGACTTCCTTGAAGGGGCGGGGAGCGTTAGAATGTCATCATTAGTTAATGTCAAGCTAGCTAGCTAGCTATAGGTAAATATGAACGGCTAACAACAACTAGTGACTCTACTGATGTATAGCGAAACACAATGGTTATTGTTAGCTGTCCAAGTAAAACACCAATAATAGCAAGCTCGAAGCTATTTGCTGTCATGCTAACATTAGCTGGCGGCATAATGTTCAATAACATTGACATTACCTTCCTAGTGCTTTTCGCCCTGTCGTCAAATTATGATCCAGTACCGAAATTCTCTCTGGGAAAATAGCGTTTAAATCGAACGGGAATTCCATAGCCTATTCCTAATTGTATGCTAATAATAATACAAATTTAAAAAAATGCAGCGGTTGTTCTGCAAATAAACCTTTTTTATGTTTGAAAAACAACTAGCGGCACGTTAACCGTAAGAAGGATACAGCTACAGCTAATGCTCCATGCACAAATCAATGCATTGTTGCCATTTTCGCATTCTTGGTAGCCTGCTACCGAGAGCGATTTGTCGGCCGAGCGTTCCTAATAATGTATCAATGCTTTCTCTGTCTGTCCATTGTGTCGCTTTGCGAAGAGCCCTAGCGAGCAGGTTGTATCTCTGACGTAAAATAGCTAAAACAACGACCCTCAAAAACAATATGGTCTATCGCGCTACCTCGCATGGTGTATTTTTCCAGAAAATGACGCTGTTATATGTATAAAGCACACTATTTTATTCGTTTCTTCGCTAGTAAAATAAAAGGGTATCTCTGTGCTTAATAGATTTTTAAAAAATATGCGGTTCGCAGTGTGCGCTGAATTGCGCAATATTACTGTGAAATACGGCGCTGGGTTCTTCCGCTTCCTCTTGACAACGACCAAACATCCGCTCGCACGTTTACGTAGCAACGTAGAGTCAGTCGGTGTGAAGTGTGAACAGGGATGGGCAACGTCGGTAGGCCTACTGGAGGAAGGTGCCTACAAAATTCTA
>CM056389.1:348649-351149 GCA_029718625.1 Synaphobranchus kaupii | reverse complement strand
GAACGAGGAGGGACTGGGGGACGGGAACGAGGAGGGACTGGGGGACGGGAACGAGGAGGGACTGGGGGACTGGAACGAGGAGGGACTGGGGGGCTGGAACGTGGCGGGACGGGGGGGCTGGAACGTGGCGGGACGGGGGGGCTGGAAGGGGAACGGACGGGAGGGCTGGAAGGGGAACGGACGGGAGGGCTGGAAGGGGAACGGACGGGAGGGCTGGCAGGGGAACGGACAGGAGGGCTGGAAGGGGAACGGACAGGAGGGCTGGAAGGGGAACGGACAGGAGGGCTGGAAGGGGAACGGACAGGAGGGCTGGAAGGGGAACGGACAGGAGGGCTGGAAGGGGAACGGACAGGAGGGCTGGAAGGGGAACGGACAGGAGGGCTGGAAGGGGAACGGACAGGAGGGCTGGAAGGGGACTGGACAGGAACAGCGATGAGTACATCGCCCTGAAGGTGGCGACAGCGACTGCATCGCCCAGGAGGTCGGCGACGACATCATCCCGGAGGCGGGGCGGCTGGAACGGGACCGGACAGGAACGGCGATGAACGTATCGCCCTGGAGGCAGGAGGCGTCGACTGCATCGCCAGGAAGGAGGAGACGGCGACTGCATCGCCCTGGAAGCAGGAGGCGGCGACTGCGTCGCCCTGGAAGCAGGAGGCGGCGACATCGCCCTGGAAGCAGGAGGCGGCGACGACTGCATCGCCTTGGGAGCAGGGAAGGCGGGTGACGACTGCATCGCCCTGGAAGCAGGAGGCGGCGACGACTGCATCGCCCTGGGAGCAGGAAGCGGCGCCTGCATTGCTCTGGAAGCAGGAGGCGGCGACGACTGCGTCGCTCTGGAAGCAGGAGGCGACGACGACTGCATCACCCTGGGCGCAGGAGGCGGCGATGACTGCATCGCCTTGGGAGCAGGAGGCGGCGACGACTGCAACGCCCTGGGAGCAGGAGGCGGCGATGACTGCATCGCCCTGGAAGCAGGAGGCGGCGACGACTGCAACGCCCTGGAAGCAGGAGGCGGCGATGACTGCATCGCTCTGGGAGCAGGAAGCGGCGCCTGCATTGCTCTGGAAGCAGGAGGCGGCGATGACTGCATCGCTCTGGGAGCAGGAAGCGGCGCCTGCATTGCTCTGGAAGCAGGAGGCGGCGATGACTGCATCGCCCTGGAAGCAGGAGGCGGGGATGACTGCATCGCCCTGGAAGCAGGAGGCGGCGACGACTGCATCGCCCTGGAAGCAGGAGGCGGCGACGACTGCATCGCCTTGGGAGCAGGAGGCGGCGACGACTGCATCGCCTTGGGAGCAGGAGGCGGCGACGACTGCATCGCCCTGGGAGAAGGAGGGCGGCGAGGACTGCATCGCCCTGGGGAGCAGGAAGCGGCGCCTGCATTGCTCTGGGAGCAGGAAGCGGCGACGACTGCATCGCCCTGGAAGCAGGAGGCGGCGACGACTGCATCGCCTTGGGAGCAGGAGGCGGCGACTGCTGCATCGCCCAGGAAACAGGAGGCGGCGACGGCTGCGTCGCCCCTGGAAACAGGAGGCGTCGACTGCTGCGTCGCCCAGGAAACAGGAAGCGGCAACTGCTGCGTCGCCCTGGAAACAGGAGGCAGCGACGGCTGCGTCGCCCTGGAAACAGGAGGCGGCGACTGCTGCATCGCCCAGGAAACAGGAGGCGGCGACGACTGCATCGCCCAGGAAACAGGAGGGCGGCGACGTTCTTGCATCGCCCTGGAGGCAGGAGGCGGCGACGGCTGCATCGCCCTGGAAACAGGAGGCGGCGACTGCTGCGTCGCCCAGGAAACAGGAAGCGGCAACTGCTGCGTCGCCCTGGAAACAGGAAGCGGCAACTGCTGCGTCGCCCTGGAAGCAGGAGGCGGCGACGGCTGCGTCGCCCTGGAAACAGGAGGCGGCGACTGCTGCATCGCCCAGGAAACAGGAGGCGGCGACTGCTGCGTCGCCCTGGAAACAGGAAGCGGCAACTGCTGCGTCGCCCTGGAAACAGGAGGCGGCGACGGCTGCGTCGCCCTGGAAACAGGAGGCGGCGACTGCTGCATCGCCCAGGAAACAGGAAGCGGCGACTGCTGCGTCGCCCCTGGAAGCAGGAGGCGGCGACGGCTGCGTCGCTCTGGAAACAGGAGGCGGCGACGGCTGCGTCGCCCTGGAAGCGCGGCGGCGTCGCCCTGGAAGCCGGCGGGCGGCGGCTCGTCGCCCTGGAAGCCGGCGGCGGCGGCTGCGTCGCCCAGGAAGCCGGCGGCGGCGGCTGCGTCCCCTGGAAGCCGGCGGCGGCGGCTGCGTCGCCCTGGAAGCCGGCGGCGGCGGCTGCGTCGCCCTGGAAGCCGGCGGCGGCGGCTGCGTCCGCCCCCTGGAAGCCGGCGGGCGGCGGCTGCGTCGCCCTGGAAGCCGGCGGCGGCGGCTGCGTCGCCCTGGAAGCCGGCGGCGGCGGCTGCGTCGCCCTGGAAGCCGGTCGGGGGGGACGACGACGGCGTCGCCTAGGAGACTGGCTT
>CM056389.1:303142-348149 GCA_029718625.1 Synaphobranchus kaupii | reverse complement strand
GGGTCCCTCCCCAGTATGACTGATAATCTCTTTGTGTCTGTTATTTCTTTGAATTGAGGGAGAGGTATTTAAAATTTTCTAAAGTATTTTTTCTTTCAATTCTGTATATTTTTCACAATGTAGGAGAAAGTGCATCTTTGTTTCCACCTCACAAGTCTCGCAGTGACCACATAGCCTTTCATCCTTTGGTAACCATGACTGTTTATAACGGCCTTTCTCAATGGCCAGGCTGTGGCCACTGAGCCTGTACTTGGTCAGGATTTGCCTCTGCTTTGCATCTCTGACGGTGAAGAGACTCAGCCAATGTGTAATCACGTTTTAGGGTCTGATGGCAATCAAGTTTACTTTGAGTTTTGGTTGTATGGTCCCAATATTCCAAATAGGATTTTTTGGTTTGCTTCATGATTTGGTTTATTCTGATTTGTGGTGGATTACTAGCAGAGCTGATCTGAGCCCGTTTAAAATTAAAATGTGTTATTTGGTTAGTAAGCTCTCTCTCTCGGCTTTGGTTTTGACTTTTTGATTTTTGACGTAGGTAAGAGGTAATAATGGTCAAAAGATGCGAGAAAGTCGCTCTCTGACCCTCTCTCTCTCTCTCTCTCTCTCTCTCTCTCTCTCTCTCTCTCTCTCTCTCTCTCTCTCTGCCCCCCTCTCTCTCTCTCTGCCCCCCTCTCTCTCTCTCTCTGCCCCCCTCTCTCTCTCTCTCTCTCTCTCTGTGCCCCCCCCCTCTCTCTCTCTCTCTCTGCCCCCTCTCTCTCACTCTCTGTGCCCCCCCTCTCTCTCTCTCTCTCTCTCTCTCTCGCTCCATGCCCTCTGCCAGCGTCCTGTTCCTCTGTGTGGCAGCAGGTCATGTGACCTCTGTGGAAGTCGGAGGCCTTAGATGTGGTTGGTGTGGTTTGGCTGCCGACGCGCTCATGAGAACCAGAGAATGGCCACAGTGGAGAAAGCAGAAGAGGCTGTTTCTGTTCTATCACGGGGGGAGGAGGAGGGGGAGGTGGGGGGGGGGTAAGGGGGCGGGGGGAGAGTTTTGGTGAAGGACTGAGAGTATATGTGCGCAGGAGGAGGGGGGTGGGCGGTCCAAAGGGGCTTTTCTCTTCACAGGTAGAAAGAGCGGGAGAATCCCTTACACTCTGCTTCCATCACTCTCTTTCAGTTTCTTTGTCTCACACACACACACACACACACACACCTACACAGACACACACACACACACACGCACATGCGTGTACACATTCCAGATACGCACACTCTCACACACTTCACACAATTATGTGCTTGTTTGCCTTTTATATACAAATAGTCATCAAGCCTTTGTTTTGAGTTCATAATCACAGTTTTCAGGGGAAAGAAGAATATTCACTTTGGCAATGAACCCCAGGGGAAATCTTGATGTCCAACAAAACACCATCCGAGAGTTTTTTTTTTTGGCAGATATGTAATTTTGTTGTTTGCCCCACTGAAAGTGGCTTATTCATAGATACATACATCACCACCGGATACGAGCACCAGGCTGTTAAAAGCACAACACTGTACTCTCCCGTATTTCAGTACTTCAGTAAGGGTGAATTAACGCTTGATAGATATTTTTGGTGCATTGCATCACATGACACATGACTCTCTTGAGTTGTTGTTTCATAACCACAATGTTGCAGACAGAACTGAAAAAAGTTAACAAAGTCTCACGCAACACGTCAGTCTGATGAATTGAAGGCTACCTTTCTTTCTATTTGGTCTTTGCAGAGGTATAAAATCCAGGTTCAGGAAGTAAAAGTCCTCCCAGGAGGTAGAACTAATTAGTGAAATCAGCTGGCTTATTGTCATGGGTGGAAGAAACACATGGCAGGACTTTAATTTCTGACCCCTGGATTTTACACCTCTGGTTCTTTGTACTTGCAAAATAAGACAGAAAAGTAAGCTAAAAAAATCCAAGATTCTTCGCCGCTATAATAATCTCACATTTCTCTCCCCAGCCCATAGAAATCATTTCCAGAAGGAAGCCAACTGAATGGGGAAGATTCCGGTTAAATTCCCTCATTTTGAGGTGAGGTAACATTCCCCCAAACAGTCTTAGGTGTTAAGGATCCGGGTAGGGACTGGACTCAAATGCACGACTCAGAGACAGAATACAATAATGCTCGTGGGGAGAGTTTATTACTTCGCCCAAAACACCGGAAGTATAGGGAGAACAGGGAGAGGGACTGAATCCTGGGTTGGCATAGCAGAGGGAGAGCAGGATGCGGGAGACAGGGATGCGTGGCGTAGAACAGGGAGGAGGCTGCAGGCTGGCGGGTAAGCAGAACAATAGACAAAGCGTTAATTTCAGCAAGACAAAACGAGACTGTGAAGTGTTAGTTCAGCAAGACAAAGCAAGACTATGACTTAGATTCCAAAACTAGACAAGACCAGAGTTACAACGAACAAGACTTAATGAACTGGCACCAGACAAAGAACAACGGGAGAATATATAGTGAAGTCAATGAGCTAATGAGTGATTGCAGTGTGAGATTGTATGCGAGAGTGATTAAGCGGAGACAAAGACGTGAGGAATGCAAACGGGGGAAAGGAATGTGATAGGCAGAGCAATAGCGAGGGTGAATTAGGCGAAACAAGCAGGGAAACCACGCCCAGCCTGCACAACAAGGAAGACAGACAGGGAAACGTAAAAACAAGACAAGAAATGTGAGGAAAAGGGGAAAACATGGAGCACAAATAGGGATGGGGACTGGGAGGGAATGGAGAGTGTAACATTAGGAACATTTTATTTTTCTAAACAGGTTCAATGTGGCATGAACAAAATTGAAAAATAAAATCTGGACTGGACTTCACATGCTGGGAATGTTCTCAAACCCAAAAAATGTTAGCTGTCTGTTCCAACCAGCCTGTCCCCCTCTGCCTCCCCCTCCCTCTCTCTCTCCTCCACTTTCTCTCCCTCTCTCCTCCACTCTCTATTCCTCTCTCTCTCCTCCACTCTCTCTCCCTCTTTCTACCCACCCCAAAAGCACTGGGGTTCCCTCCAGTCTTTAAAAAGGAGAAATGAAGGAGGGGTCTCGGGGGCGGAGCCTGTAAGAGCGCCGTCCACATGCTCATTGAGCCGCGACTTCAGCGGTTAGAATCCGGCCGCGCGACCCTTAGTCGCAGTCTCTCCCTTTCTCTCGCTCCCTTTCTTCCTGTCTCTCTACACTTTGCTGCACAATAAAGCTGAAAAGCCCTAAAAATATAACTTTAAAAAAAGGGTTACCCCCCATCCTCCCAGGAAAGGGAAGTGAAATTTGATGTGTTTCATCGAGAGAAAAACGCAGTGAAAAAAATGAAGGGAAAAATGTAAATGAAGAGGAAACTTTCTTTTCTTTTTTTTTCTTTTTTTAGTTTTTGCGCTGGGAAAATTCACAGCTGAGGGAAAAAAAACAGCAAACAAAATGAAACACACAGGTAGTTAGAAACACACACACATGTAATTATAAACGCCCACACATGTAATTATAAATGCACACAGGTAATTATAAATGCACACAGGTAGTTATAAATGCACACAGGAAGTTAGAAACACACAGGTAATTATAAATGCACACAGGTAATTAGAGACACACAGGTAATTAGAAATGCACACAGAGCAGTTGAACAGTCACTATGGCGATCATGACTCCAGATGTTTTCTCCTCCCACTAGAGCATCTGTAAAGAGAAATTACAGTTTGTGAAATTAGTTTCCTGTGACGTGATCGGTTCTCCCATGTTTCAGCCAGCATTACATCATGGGTCAGTGGCTTACATCGCTGCCTCCAGTTGGAGCCCCACCTACAGTAAACAACATCCTGATTGGTCAGAGGAAGTATCTGAACATTGGTTTATCAGCAGAGCATACCTCTGGAACTTAGGCAGACTTATCTCACGTCACCATATCATCCTGATCAGGCTCATAGTGCTCATAATCGCTTAAGCTGTGTGGCTTCAGTTAAGCTTGTTAAGTAAGGGCTCAGTCAAACTAAGGGTTTTTGTTGCATCTCTTTATCAATTAAAGTTGTTTAAAAATGTAGTAAGAATTTTTCGAATTCTTGTTTAAAAATTTTGTAAGAATTTTCTTAGAATTAACAGAACGCAAGGTTGGTTTTCTGCCATTTGTAATTTTCCATAATGGTCCAGTTTCAGGCCTGGGATCGAATCCGGACCGTGCCGGGGCCGACTGTGGCTGCTAGCTCCACAGGGCGACGTGCAATTGGCATTTACCTCGTCCAGGGAATGGGAGGGTTCAGTCAGTTTGGGTTCCACGATCATAGCTATCTAGTGACCCCCACTGGAAGGTCAATCGGGCCCCCATAGTTTGCAGTCAAAAGCCACATATGAGAGGTCTTCATCTCACTCGACTCTCTGCGAGTTTAACTGTAGTCTGCGGTGTGAAAAAAAGCAGGTGGCGACACCACATGTTTTTTCAGAGGCGAACAGTGGACGTCTACAGTCTCCTGAGTCAGCAGTGGGGTTCGCGTGTGAACGCAGCTGCGGTGGAAGGTGATTGGCCATTCCAAATTGGGGTGGGAACTGGACACGCTCAGCCCCACGTTGGCCGCCAAATTTCTAGGAAAAAACCTGTCAGTCTATCATTTATCGCTTAAAAGTGCAATATCATTCCAAAAGAGCACATAGCACATAACCTGGGATGTCAATGAGGATCACTTTTTGTGACATCGTATGGTTTTAAGAGGATAAACCATCCCTTGTTAGACAATAAAAATGCTGCTAATTAAGGACAAATGAAACTCGCAATAATTGAGTGGTTGCAGTTGAGACTGGAACAGCACGGAGCTGGAGAGCCCCGCGCTAGGGTGGCGAAACGGTGGGAAATTGGAAGTAGGAAGGAAGGTATTGGGGACATAAAGACAGGTGTGTGCAGTGAGGTAGTGAGATTAAAAACACAGGGGGGAAGTTTGGAGTTCTGACTAAGCTGAAACTAATCTTGTGGTTTCCTGTGTTGTAATGGCAATGTTGTATGTGCAGGAGCTTTTTCACTGTAAATTTCATCGTCTAAGGTCTCAGCTAATGGTTTCATAAGAATCTCCTCTTTAATCACTTACACTTATCGTTTTTTCTGTTTCAACTGGCGGTTATATCAGCAATATTAGTAGCTGTAATAGCAATAATAGTAATCTCAGTATATTAACATTACAGAAGCAGTCGTGTTGTTATTATTCAACAGCAGTAGTAGTACTCTCCTAGTAGCAGTACTACAAACTGTTATACAGTAATGGAAATGGCAGCTGTGTGGACTATAGTAGTCTTATTTATAGTATTAGTGATTTCTGTACAGCATGTTATTGTTGTACAGTAGTAGCAGTAGCAGTAGTAGTAGCAGTAGCAGTAGCAGTAGTAGCAGTAGTAGTAGCAGTAGCAGTAGCAGTAATAGTAGCAGTAGTAGCAGTAGCAGTAGTAGTAGCAGTAGCAGTAGCAGTAGCAGTAGCAGTAGCAGTAATAGTAGCAGTAGCAGTAGTAGTAGTAGTAGTAGCAGTAGCAGTAATAGTAGCAGTAGCAGTAGCAGTAGTAGTAGCAGTAGCAGTAATAGTAGCAGTAGCAGTAGTAGTAGCAGTAGCAGTAATAGTAGCAGTAGTAGTAGCAGTAGTAGTAGTAGTAGTAGTAGTAGTAGCAGTAGCAGTAGCAGTAATAGTAGCAGTAGCAGTAGCAGTATTAGTAGTAGTAGTAGTAGCAGTAGCAGTAATAGTAGCAGTAGCAGTAGTAGTAGTAGTAGCAGTAGCAGTAATAGTAGCAGTAGTAGTAGCAGTAGCAGTAGCAGTAGCAGTAATAGTAGCAGTAGTAGTAGTAGTAGCAGTAATAGTAGCAGTAGCAGTAGCAGCAGTAGTATTATTAGCAGAATAATAGTAGTAGTTATACTAGTATTTTTACTAATATGATTAGTTAGTTAGGTCCATAAGTATTTGGACAGTGACACAATTTTGTTGTTTTGGCTCTGTACTCCAGCACATTGGATATTAATATTAAATATGATTAATATTATGATAATGATATGTTAATTTGGGGGGGGGGGGGGGGGGGGGGGGGGCTATGCATAAAAATGGCTTCAATTGCTACACCATTCACCCTCAAAACCCTCAAATTAAAGCTGAAAGTCTGCACTTTAAGCTCATAGTCACTGTTCCATTTCAAATCCAATGTGCTGGAGTACACAGACAAAACAACAAAAACTGTGTCACTGTCCAAATACTTACGGACCTAACTGTAGATAATAGTGGTAGTAACAGTGATGGTAGTATTAGTATTTGTGCTACTCTAATAGTAATAGTACTTTTGTTCTGCTATAGTATAGCAATATAAATAGTAGTTGTGGTGGTGGAAGTAAAGTAATCATAGAGCTGATTAGTAAAACACACTTGTAAATATATTGTGAATAAAAGCGGGGGTTTTTAAGTGCCCCTATTCTGATGGAGTTTTCTTAGAAATTAAGGAGGTTTAGAAAAAACACTTTGAAGTTCTAAAAGGAAAAAAACTTCCACCACAGTTGGCGTGATGACCTACCCAGGAATTCACAGCCCACAGTCATGTCTCATCACACACACACACATTATACTCACTCATGCTGTGACAAGAATTATCCTCAGGTTTCCACTACTACACACGTAATCTACTTTTGTACTTATTTGTTGCAGAATAACTTGTCCTAGCAGTAGTGGCCCTGATAGCTGAGGAGTCCTGGTCGTGTTATCGGCCTATTTTTATTTTTTATTTTTTATTTTTTTTGAGGGATGTAGTGCCCCCTTGTGGTCAATGTGGATCATTTATTAAATGTTGTCATGAAAAGCTGTTGATAAACCTTGTTATATTTTATCAGTTTTCAGGGGAACTCACAGTGCTCTTGCACTGATAGCTCCTTCCTGCAGTTCTTTGGGACAAGATCCAGGTCCTCCCTTGAACAAAGGCCCATTTGTTTCTCCAAACTTTTTAATCTCAAAGACCCGTAAAATGACCACTCTCTGGGCCCCCACCTCATTATACGAGTCACCATTTTACCACTTTCACTAAAAGCTACTTAATACACTGGTATAGTATATGGGAGCATGTCTACATTGTGATGTCATTGTATCATAGATAAATGTAAGTCTTGTAGCCACTTATTTAACAGTTATATTTAACATAACACTGCAGAGAATGTGTAAACCTGAACAAATTTAATTTAATTTTCGTGTGAAAATATTCTTAAAGAGGGAAAGAGAAGATGAGATAATGGGCTGAGATAAACATAGTCAGGAGAGCCCCGGACACTAAGAGCGTGGCCCAAATGCAACCAACCATATATGTTTGTGCGCCATTTCGATTTTGGGCCAAAAACTGCCACCAGCTACATTTATCACGCCATTTGGATTCTGGCCAAACGTGACCCAAATGCAGTTCTTGCCAATATCATAAGTTACCTGAGACATGGTCTCATAAAGGTTCTGGCAGGCAGATTCGGATGGGTTCATCGCCGGCATTCCATGGTGGTAAGTGTGGGCCAGCACTGGGTCATCATTCAGTTGCTATCTGGGAATTACATTTTCTGGATAAGATTATGTGCAGATACATACGAGATAAATGTTAGAATTTTGTCGGCACCGTCCTCCAGTAGGCCTACCGACGTTGCCCATCCCTGTTCACACTTCACACCGACTGACTCTACGTTGCTACGTAAACGTGCGAGCGGATGTTTGGTCGTTGTCAAGAGGAAGCGGAAGAACCCAGCGCCGTATTTCACAGTAATATTGCGCAATTCAGCGTACACTGCGAACCGCATATTTTTAAAAATCTATTAAGCACAGAGATACCCTTTTATTTTACTAGCGAAGAAACTAATAAAATAGTGTTTTATACATATAACAGCGTCATTTTCTGGAAAAATACACCATGCGAGGTAGCGCGATAGACCATATTGTTTTTGAGGGTCGTTGTTTTAGCTATTTTACGTCAGAGATACAACCTGCTCGCTAGGGCTCTTCCCAAAGCGACACAGTGGACAGACAGAGAAAGCATTGATACATTATTAGGAACGCTCGGCCGACAAATCGCTCTCGGTAGCAGGCTATGGAGGATTATTCAACCCTCACTTTCAAATAGCCTACATTAACATTTCTCATTTTACATAACATATAGAATAGAATCTGGCTGTCGATAGACTTTTTGAAGCAATGCCTTAATGTTCGCTTAAAGTACCGGAGCCAGGTTAAAAGTTTAAACGATCCAGTGACTCATTTGCGGTCTTTTCATTTATTTTAAGAGAGGATTTCACAACACAACCATCCAATCCAACGTTTAACCAGCCACAATGTAGCCTATCGTAGGCTACTACCAGGTTTGCAGAGGTGGAAATTCCAGGGGTCAGAAAGTAAAAGTCCTGCCGTGTTTCTTCCACCCATGAACTCACGATTTCACTAATTAGCCTAGTTAGCTCCTACCTCTTGGCTGAAGAATTGTGATAATTAGCAAATCCAGGTGATTGGAACAAATGATTGGGGAGGACTTTCACTTTCTGAACCTGGATTTTCCACCTCGCAGGTTTGACCTATAGCCTACACAGCGTAGCGCTGGCTAGCTAGCTCCGTTTCTTTCATAAAACAAGAATACTTTATAACACTGCTCAGATTCTTCATCATTTCATACCTTAAAATGTATGAGTGCCCTGAGAGCATAGTATCAAGCATACCCATCCCTATGCTATGCTCCTCCTAGTGTTCATTAAGTGCTACTGCACTAAACCTGTATGAGGCCCACCCTGCTTGCTTGACCATACCCCCTCATTTACATAGATAGTACAGTTCGAAAATGAAAACGATAATGAAAATGAAAACGATAATGAAAATGAAAATAAAAACGATAATGAAAATGAAAATGAAAACGATAATGAAAATGATAATGAAAATGAAAACGAAAATGAAAAGATTTTAATTTTAATTTTAATTTTGGGCTGAATAATCCTCCATTTTCATTTTCCATTTTCATTTTCATTTTCATTTTCATTTTCATTTTCATTTTCATTTTCATTTTCGTTTTCATTTTCATTTGAATTTTGGGTTGAATAATCCTCCATACTCATATAGTACAGCTCGAAAATGAAAATGAAAACGAAAATGAAACCGATAATGAAAACGAAAATGATAATGAAAATGAAAACGAAAATGAAAATGAAAAGATTTTAATTTTAATTTTAATTTTGGGCTGAATAATCCTCCATTTTCATTTTCCATTTTCATTTTCATTTTCATTTTCATTTTCATTTTCATTTTCATTTTCGTTTTCGTTTTCATTTTCATTTTAATTTTAATTTTGGGTTGAATAATCCTCCATAGCAGGCTACCAAGAATGCGAAAATGGCAACAATGCATTGATTTGTGCATGGAGCATTAGCTGTAGCTGTATCCTTCTTACGGTTAACGTGCCACTAGTTGTTTTTCAAAAATAAAAAAGGTTTATTTGCAGAACAACTGCTGCATTTTTAAAAATTTGTATTATTATTAGCATACAATTAGGAATAGGCTATGGAATTCCCGTTCGATTTAAATGCTATTTTCCCAGAGAGAATTTCGGTACTGGATCATAATTTGGACGACAGGGCGAAACGCACTAGGAAGGTAATGTCAATGTTATTGAACATTATGCCGCCAGCTAATGTTAGCATGACAGCAAATAGCTTCAAGCTTGCTATTATTGGTGTTTTATTTGGACAGCTAACAATAACCATTGTGTTTCGCTATTTGTTTATTTGTTTATTTCGGCATGTGTATGATCACATTGCATCACATTTCTGAAATATGCCTTTAACAAATACATTTCCTGCCGAAAAGGGATACGGGAAAAAAGCAGCCTGCTTATCAAGTCCCGCCCCAATTCCCTCACGATTTTAAATGTTCATATTATACATTTGATTAAAACAGATATTTTTAGTATCACAACAGCATAGCTAAGTTTTCTTTATAGCGAAACTGATCAAGAAGGAAAGAAAAAATAAAATAAAATAAAATACTCTAAAGTAAAACAAACCAGATTATTAAAGTCAGATTATTAAAGTCCAAATAAGTAAGTTTAAATGTACATGTCATACATTGGTCAAAACAATTTGTTTCAATGTTCATATTATACATTTGATTAAAACAGATATTTTTATTGTGAAAATTAAAGTAAAGTACATCATGACATTGTTTTCATTTCATGCTAACCCCCTATTTTTTAGACTTGATAATTTTCTACCATCTTGCATCTTATCTTACCCTTGAAAGTCTTTAAATTTGTAGACATTTTAATCTCATCATGTAAACTGTTCCAAAGTTTAACCCCCACAATGGATAATGAATGACCTCTGAGTGTTGACTTTATAGATTTTTGTTTATAAATCATATTTCCTCTTAGGTTATGTATGTCATCTCTCTTTAGAAACAGTTTCTGTATATTTACGGGTAAGAGGTTTTTGGAGGCTAAGAATAATATTTGTACAGTATTATATTCAATTATATCCTGACACTTGAGAAACTTTGCCTTAATAAACAAATCATTTGTGTGGTCTCTATATGGGACACTATATACAACTCTCATTGCCCTTTTTTGGAGTTTGAACAGTGGCTCTATAGTGTCTTTATATGTGTGTCCCCACACTTCAGCACAGTAGTTTAGGTGAGGTGTTATGAGTGCCGAGTAAATTGTCTTAAGTGAATGTTGATTGAGTAGTTTCTGCATTTTCCACAAAATAGACACGCTTTTGGCCAATTTACATTGAATTAGCTTCACATGTGGTTTCCATGTCAGGAGGCTATCGACCGTAACCCCCAGAATCTTGTGTTCGTTCACTCGTTCAATGTTGATACCATTGACATTTAAGTTTATATTTTCTTTCTGGCCTCTTTTCCCAAATAATATAAATTTTGTCTTTGAAAGGTTTAATGATAGTTTATTAATATTAAACCACGTGTGAAGCTTTGACATTTCATTATTAACTGATGTGACCATTTGTTTAAGATCAATTCCAGAACATAGGATGTTTGTGTCGTCCGCGAATAAAATTAATTTTAAAACGTCAGATACTTTGACTATGTCATTAATATATAGTAAAAATAATTTTGGTCCTAGGACTGAACCCTGTGTGACCCCACAGGTGATGTCCAGGCATGATGATATGTTGTCCCCTATCTGAACAAATTGAACTCTATTTGATAGGTAACTCTTTATCCATTGTAATGCGATTCCTCTAACTCCATATCTATACAATTTTTCCATCAATATGTTGTGGTTTATCGTGTCAAAAGCTTTTTTCAAGTCTATGAAGATGCCTATGGTGAATAGTTTCCGGTCTAGCGCGTCTTTGATAAATTCTATGGATTCTGTTAGGGCCAGTGCTGTTGAATGTTTTTTCCTGAACCCGTATTGGTTGTCACATAACAGTTTGTGTTTAACAATGAATTTATCTAATCTTACATTAAAGAGCTTTTCAATAATTTTTGAGCACTGTGGTAAAATTGAAACAGGACGATAATTTGAAAACTCCTGTTTGTCTCCATTTTTGTATAAAGGAAGAACTTTTGCTATCTTCATTTTGTCTGGAAACACGCCATTACAGAACGATAGGTTACATATATGTGTTAGTGGAGGTATGATCGCCTTTGATATCCTTTTTAACAATGTCATGTCTATCTGATCTGCGTCAGTAGATGTCTTAGCTGTGCAGTCTCTCAGTAATTCTTTCATTTCATTTTGTGTAACAGGATATAAAAATAATGACTCTTGTTTTGTCTCACTGCCCCTATCAAAGTGGTCCCACTGTAGGAGTGTGGAAGGAATGGCCTTGGCTAGCTCCGGACCGACACTAACAAAGTATTTGTTGAAATTGTCTAATGTCAACTTTTTTTCTTCGTCCCTCTTGTTGTTTATATTGAAATGATGCGAGAATGTCCTCTTGACCTTACGCCCAGAGACGGAATTTATTATTTTCCAGAGATTTCTGGTGTAGTTTATATTTTCTGATAGTAACTTATCATAATAATCTTTTTTGTGTTTCCTCAACTGATCAGTCACTCTGTTTCTGCAACGTTTGTACTTTGCATATGATTGTTCGCTCCTTTCCTTTAAAAACTGTTTATATAAGCTGTTTTTTTTTCTACAGGCGTTTTCTATTTTCTTGGTAATCCATGGCCTTATTTCTTTGATTTTTTTGCCTTTTCTCGAATTTTTGACTACCGGGCAGTGCTTGTCATATATTGAATTTATTGTGTTTAAGAAGGCCTCATACGCTTTGTTTGTGTCTCTTTCATTCAATACATCATTCCACTTTTGCTTTATCATATCTTGTTCAAAATCTTTGAGTCTCTTTTTGTTTCTAATTCTTTTTAAGATTTTTGTCACTGGATTCTGATCCAAAGTTTGTTTCCAGTCACAGATGGCGAAGACTGGAAGGTGATCAGAGATATCATTTATCAAAATACCACTTGTTATTTTTGTGTCCAGTATATTTGTATAGATGTTGTCAATTAGTGTGGCACTATGTTTAGTGATTCTGCTTGGCTGGGTAATTAATGGTCGCATTCCCCACGCATACATTGTGTTTACGAAATCCTCAATCAACTTATTATCGTTGGGATTTAATATGTCTACGTTAAAGTCACCGCATATAAAAACATTTGATTGATTCATTTTTGATAATATATCTCCCATACAATTTTTGAAAATGTCTATTTTTGAGCTAGGAGCTCTGTAAACATTGCATATAACAGTTTTTTTACCTTTTAGCGCTGAGAATTCAATTGTTACACACTCCATTACATTTTCAATGACAATTGACAAGCTTTCCATTATCTCAAAATTTATGCTCTCCTCAATAAACAGTGCAACTCCTCCACCAGCTTTGTTGGTTCTGTTCTTACACACAAAATTATACCCTTCCAGGTGGAAATCCATGCATTTCTCAACGTTAATCCAAGTTTCCGACACCGCAATGATGTTAAATGGTTTGGCAAATGTACATAGATACTCCTGTATCTGTTCAAAGTTTGCGTATAGACTCCTGCTGTTGAAGTGGATTATTGACAGCTTTCCACCCATACTAATGTTCTTATTGAATTGGTCTTCCAAGTAATATCCACATTTGTTTGTTTCATTATAATAAAAGTGTCTGTCTGGATCCACTTCTTCATTCGGGGCTTTTGATCTTGGGTTCTGGTTAGATATCATACTCCTTTTTTCATGGTCAGCAATTTTATCCATCAATTCATTCATTATAATCCGTGAAGTTTTACTTTTTGATTGTACTGAGTTCATGGCGTTTTCACATTGTTTTCACGTACCTTACTATTCATATTTCTCCAGCTCCTCCAGCGCCCTGATCAGCACCGGTCTGGTGTTTTCTGAAGACCAATTTGGTTTGATAAAAACTTTGCAGTTTGCCGTCCAGGTGTTCTGTAGTTTTTCCCCTTTCTTCAATTGACGCGCTTTCCAAGCGATGGTGGCGTTTACTTTGGTGAGATTTTCATTGATGAACACGTTGGATCCTTTCAGATTTTTACCCTGTTTCAGTAGAGCAACTTTGTATTTCCTACTTATGAATCTCAGCACCACGGCGCGGGTTTCGTTTTCCCTGCCTTCGTTAGTTTTTCTCTTGGGCAGCAGATAACAAGAATCCACGTTTGTAAGATCCATATCGATTTTTTTGGAATCAAGAAAGTTCCACACCTGTATTTCCACAGATTGAATGTCTGCCTCGTCTGTCTCCTCGTGGGACCTCGTCGCCCTGGCATAGTTCCTTGGTTTGATTCTGAGCCCTGTGATGATCACATCATTAAGTTTCCCATGCTGTTCAAGCTCCTCCACTCTGTATGTTAGAGCCTTTATTTGTTGGTCTTTCTTGATATTTTCATCTTTAAGATCTTGTAACTCCTGCATTATGTCTTTCAGTTGGATCTTGATACCTTCCAGGCTTTCCATAATTAATGCCAAGTCCGATGGATTTGAGTGACTTGTTTTAGCTGTCTTATCTGACCTTTCTGGCTTAACCATTTTCTTGATTTCAGTGATTTTTAAGCATTTGCTATATTTGCATTTGCTATATTGTTTTATTGTTTCGTCAAGCTTATCATTCCATTCTTTCCCCCCCCCAGTTCCCGATGCAGCTGTAGCCTTGAGCTGTTGCTCCTTCAGCAACCATGTATAAATCAGTAGAGTCACTAGTTGTTGTTAGCCGTGCATATTTACCTATAGCTAGCTAGCTAGCTTGACATTAACTAATGATGACATTCTAACGCTCCCCGCCCCTTCAAGGAATTCTTTGTTGCTACTTCATCGCTGTAACGTAGGCTAATGTCGTACATGTTTCCCCTTTACTGTAGCAAACCACCGCCCATACAGTCCATTTACTTTGTGCGTGTACGTTTAGTGCGTTCGTATCAAGTCAATTGTCTTCGTATGCCATAGTCATTCGCTTAATCCCTCTCCTCGATGTTAGTGGTAATGTTAAGTAACAATGATTTAAACTGTTACCAAACTGTGATTGTAGGGGTATTGATAAAATTACACACACACACACACACACACACACACACACACACACACACACACACACACACACACACACACACACACACACACACACACACACACACACACACATCCCACGCCACCATTTGTATGTGGACTAAAGGACAAGGATTCGTTTATTTTGAAAAATAATAGCGGCCTTACATTTATAGATCAATTCTATTGTTTCTGGAAAAAGGTGAATTGTGCTTAATCTTTGTCTCTCTCTCTATCTCTTTCAATAGACCTGATCCTCAGCATCTAATATCGACAGTTATAGATGAGCTCGGCAAAGCGTCAGCCAAGGTAATTTGTGAATATATACCGTACAAGGAGACCTCTGTTGTCTGAATTACTTTGTGCTAGGCAGCAGGCTATATACCAGCGCAGCTCACTTGCAAAGTTTGTGCTTTGCTGGCTCGCGGGCCTGCTATGCACGCGACGGAGCGGGTGCGGCCAAATGCGATGTTTGCAGTGTTTTTCTTGTGCACGCCCAGATATTATAACACTACGCAGTGCCGAGAGGCGGGGAGCGTGAGACTTTATAAACTTTGTGTTCTGGCTCGTATGATCCAATCAAAAGATTGTTCTTCATAAGAAAAAAACAAACAAACAACATGATTGGTTCATATCGATAGGACATTGACAGCATGTAGTGGGTCTGCCCATGAATCTGATTTACCTGGGTCAGGCCTGGCTCAAATAAATAACTGAGATACTTTAATTCTTTAGGTTCTGGTAAAATTTGAAAATGCTCTTCTAGATTTTTCATGCGTACCTGGGTTTCTCTTCAGCACGAATAAATCCTTTGCCTCACACTACCACTAGTGGGAGACGAAGGGTTTTTTGGCTGATTTGTAACTTGGGTGGGTGTGTCTTTCTCTTTCTCTCTTCTCTCTCTCTCTACTGCCCCCTTCTGTTCCCTGAAGGTCTGGTGGAGAATCACAGTACCAGTGGCTTGCCTGCGGCTGTGGTTCGAAACCAGACCGGCGGACAAGGCCGGACCGTCACCAGCGTTTGGGGCGAGGCAGGTACCAGTGGCTTGACCGCGGCCTGCTAAACCCCAACGCCGAAGCCGGGACAGCACCAGGAGGACCCCTGCCGTAAGACTCCAGCACTCCGGGATCGACACTACTGCTGCGGACGCTTGACGCCAGGAGGCCCGAGGGCCCGCAGCAGAACCAGCAGGCCAGACCCGGAGGACGAAGCTGAGGAGCAGGCAGTTGGGAGGACCAGAGCAGCGGACCCCCCCCTGAGATGGAAGGCGGCGACCCAGACCTCAACACCACCTGACGATCAACGCTTGCCGCCTGCACCAGACAGGGAGGTCCACACGCAGCGGTGTGAGGGGCCAGCCCTCGGCTGGTCCCTTTTCTGCCTGCTTTGCGTTGCTGATTTCTGGTCCGACCGGAAGGAACACCATCTCTTGAGTGCTGTCTCTGTGCTTTTCTAACAGTGCGGAGTCCGGCCTTACCTAGAGGAAGGGGGATGGCAGCCAGACCTGTACCAGGGACGCGACGCCATAACGCCGTCCGCCTGACATGGATCCAGGGGGTCGAGGAGGGAGGCGGCAGCACCGGTGTGAGCCCCCCGGCGGGACAGGGGGCCGAGGGCGCAGCTACCAGCAATCGTGCTGAACCCAACTCGACCCGAGACGAGAGTGACAGGTTTGACCCGTCTGGAGTTTAGCAGGGCAGTGCTACAGAGAGGTATGGGCTTCGTGCCAGCTGACCTCAACTGCCTGGTAAAGGTTCCGGGTCAAGGGGACATTTTTGAGATCAGTTTCAAGAACCCTAATGTACTGGAGAGGTTCTGGAACCTCTATAGAGAGGGGAAGGACAGGCGTCCCCTTAACAACTTTGCGGTCGAGCCCCTGTCCGACACGGAGAACAAAGTGGTCACTATAATGAGACTGTGCAGGACCACGATGTTTCGACGTGGTTGGGCAGGTATGGCAACATAAAATCTGACGCCAGGAGGGTTCTTGATGAGGATGGGGTGTGGACCGGGGCCAGGAAGTGGCTGGTCCAGCTAAAACCCGACCCTTATGTAGTGGGGGGGGTATGCCATATCCCCAGCACCATCACGCTGGGGTGAAATAGGGGTGTGGTGTTTTACAACGGCATGCCCAAGCTGTGCAGGAACTGCGGTGAGTTAGGTCACTTAGCCGCAGCCTGCACAGTGGTCAAGTGCAAGACTTGCGGAGGAGAGCACGAGACCAGGGCATGCCGGGACCCAAAGCCCTGTAACTTATGCGGGGAGAGTGGGCATTTCTTTTGTGACTGCCCACTCTCGTACGCTAACAGGGCTAGGAACACCGCACCTCTTCTACCATCCACTGCCCCCCGCCCACCTACCCCTACCCCTACCCCAGCACCCAGAACCAGAACACCAACCACAACCCCCCCACCACAGCCTGAAACTACCATCCCCTCACAAAACACTGCACAAGGCTCCCCAAGCACCATTGATACTGGCTCTCCTCTATACACAGATCCCTCTGAAACTCCATTACCTACACAGACAGTCACCACAGTGAAAGAGGAGCCTGACTCCGACACCCCCATCATGGTGGAGGAGTCGGACTCCTCGAGCCCAGATATAGATTCAGACAACACCATAAAATGGCAAGTGGCCAATAGGAAAAGGAAAGGTAAACATAATAACAAAATCAACAGAGCAGAACCACCTGGTCAGCCCCCAAACCCAGCAATAGTCCGCCACTCAAAACAATCAATTCACAAGATACAGCAAAAAAACACCAATATAAGGAACATCAGTCCACCAACACCCACCACCACTACTACATCAAAAAGAAACCCTCTCACGACCCATCACTTTTCATAACAGGCCCAATAATGACCGGCCAGCTCCTGGCCCCGATCCCGCACCCAACAAGAGCACTCAGCAGCTCTCCTCTCAAGGGCCCTCCGAAGCAAAGGGGGACCCTGGGGCAAAACCATCACGTCCCACTTCTCCGGAACGGAACCTGCCAGGCAGTATGGAGGGGAGACCTGGGGGCGGACCGAGTCAGGGGGTGAGTAGGCGCCTTCATAACCCGGACACAGTTATGGACCGTCTCAACAAAATCTGTCAAGATATCGCAAAAAATAATACCGGATCATATGACACAAGTAAACAATAAACACTATCATGACACTCACACTCACCACCTCAAATATACGCAGTATCAGGGACCCTAACAAACGCCACTCAATTTTCTCCACTCTACAGCAAACCCCCTCGGATGTCATCCTTCTTCAGGAGTGCAGAATTCCTTTCCGCACTATGGATGACACTCTGAGGGGGGAGTGGAGAATGGGGGACTCTCTCTGGTCCGGCTCGAACGTCGCTCGAGCCGATGGGGTCGACACATTGACCAAAAACCCCTATGTTAGAATAACGGGGAAAAACATCCTGGAAAGTGGGCGAATCCTCGTCACAGATATATGTGTCGGGGGTTCCCCACTTAGATTGGTCAATGTGTACGGCCCAACCAGCGTAGCCGAGAGGGTCTCCCTTTTCGGGAAACTCAGAACCATTATACATTGCAATATGCCGGTTGTCGTGGGGGGGGATTTCAACTGTGCCCTCAGGGATGAAGACCACAGCAGACCAAGGAAAGATCGGTCGAGCGACGAGCTGCGGTCTATCATAGAAGATTTCTCCCTCCACGACGCCGGGGGCGCCTCTCCCCCACAACATACATGGGTGAGCTCCTCTGGTGTCTCCTCTTCACGAATTGACATGTTCCTGCTCTCCCCAGGCCTGAGAGTGCACGCCTTTTCCATCCGGGCAGTGCACTACTCGGACCACCACATGGTGACCGTGTCCCTGGTCTGGGAGAAGGCCATAACCATTGGCAGGGGTCTCTGGAGAATGAACACCAGCCATCTCCAGGACCCCAAAGTGTGCCTCTCCTTCTCGAGGCGGTACCTGGAGTGGGTGAGTCTAAAACACCTTTTTGACTCCCCGATAGAGTGGTGGGAGATGGTGAAGGAGCGGGTGCAGGGCTACTTCCGGGCAGTCGGGCGGAGGAAGGCAAAGGAAAGGAGGGCGGCTTTTGACCACGCTAATGCTGCCCTCCAGAGACTGAGCCTCCTCCAGTCCCGAGGCCTGGAGGTAAGCAGCGAGATTGCACTCGCTAAACAGAGCCTCTCCGCCCTCTATCGGGAGGAGCGGAGAAAATACACCTTCCGCTCCAAACTCCAGGGCCTTGAGGAGGATGAGAAGTGCACTAGGTACTTCTTCCGCAGGGCATGGTCAAAAGCAGATAACATCTCTTCCCTCTATGACAGCAGAGGGGTGGTGGTGTCTGAAGAGGCCGAGGTCCGGGAGGTGGCCAGGGAGTTCTATGCGGGTCTGTACAGTATAAGGCCCGCAGATGGGGCTCTCATGGACACCTTCCTGGGCTGCCTGGACAGACGCCTGGGGGATGAGAGCAGGGAACCAGAGTTGAGCGCCGAGGAGCTCACCCGGGCCGTGCGCTCCCTTAATCAGCATAAAGCTCCTGGTCCTGACGGGATCCCGGCCGAATTTTATCAGGCCTTTTGGGATCTCCTGAAGGAGGACGTGGCGGAAGTCTTCAGGGCGGCGTACAGGGAGGGGCGGCTGGGGGCTTCACTGAGGCAGAGTGCGGTTGCTCTTGTCCCTAAGAAGGGCGACCTGAAGGACCTCCGGCACTGGCGGCCGATTAACCTCCTCTCAGCTGATTATAAGATCATGGCGAAGGCGCTGATGAGGAGGTTCCAACACCTGATGACATCGGTGGTCGGCCCTGACCAAACGTGCAGTATTCCAGGGAGGTCCATAAACGACAACCTGCTCCTCGTGAGGGATGTCATAATCCACTCCGGGGAGCGCGGGTCCCCCTTGGGCCTTCTCAGCCTAGACCAGGAGAAGGCCTTTGACAGGGTAAGTCATGTGTGCTTGGAGAGGGTGCTAGAGAGGTTTAATTTTCCTAGCTCCCTCCTGCGCTGGACCAAAATGTGTTTGACTGACATCTCGGGGAGGGTGGTTGTGAACAAGCAACCATCCGCCCCGTTTGCCATTAGGTCTGGCGTCAGGCAGGGATGCCCCCTAGCATCCCTCCTGTACGTCATCTACCTCGAGCCGTTCCTTCAGGCCATCAGGGGCAACCCGGGCATTGCTGGATATCCACTGCCCGGGGCCCAGGGGGAGCGGCTTAGGGTGATGGCGTACATGGACGACATTACCATCGTCGGCACAGATAGTCACTCCATCACCGTGGCTAACAAGGTGCTGGATGACTTCTGTGCAGCCACTGGCGTCCTAGTCAATAGGGACAAGAGTGAGCTGTTTCTGTCTCGGCATTGGAGGGAGCCACTAACCGTTTCTTTCCCTGTACGCAGAGATAAGATCAAGCTCCTGGGGGTGACCTTCCAGTCGGACGGAGAAGGAAGGCTGAGCTGGGAGGGAACCCTCCGCCACGTCCAGGCTAAACTCCGGAGACGGAGAGTGCGGCCTCTGACTCAGACGGGTAAGATCCTGGTCCTGAAGGCAATAGTCCTTCCCATTTTCCTCTACTTGGGGAGGGTGTTTCCCCCAGACAAGGCCACTAGTAAACTCATTACTAGAATGGCCTTTCGCTTTGTCTGGGGGAGCACCATGGAAAAATTGAAAAGAGCTACCCTCCTCAAGGAAGAGCAGAATGGGGGCAGGGGGGTTCCAGACATGGTTAACATCGTGTTGGTGCAGGGTCTGGCCACACTGGTCCAGAATACTCGGAAGGTCGAGAAGGCCTCTGGTGCCTTTGCTAGGTACTATGCCACTCCCTTCCTGAGGACGATGGGCCTGTGCGTGCTGGACCTCACCATACCGTATAGCTGGGACCCCCCATATGTATATCGAGCCCTGAGGGACTTTGCCATTGGGGCAGGATTGCCCAGGGCCGGGCAGACCTCGTGGAGCTATAAAATAATCATGGCTCATTTAAGATCAAAGGAGACCATGACACTCCCGAGGGGCAGCACGACCCTGGACCCGTCTATAATCTGGGCTAATGTCCTAAATAAATGTTTAAGCAATAAGCAAAAGGACATTGCCTGGATGTCTGCCCACATGTGTCTCCCCACCAGGTCATTTATGTTTAAGCGGCACTTGGCCCTGACCGAGCGCTGCCCCCACGGATGCACTGACTCAGAACACATCTACCACCTGTTCTGGGAGTGCTCCGTGGCCAGACGGGTCTGGGGCCTTGTTGTTTCCTCTGTCTCCCGTAACAGGTTGCTGCCTAGGTCCTCCCTGACTGCTGAGAGCGTCCTCTACGCATTCCGTGGAGGCTGCAGAACACCGGAGCTCCAGCGTCAGTGGAGGATCGTAAACACCATGAAGCAGGTCCTGTGGGAGGCGAGGAACATCAAGGTCTATCAAAAAACAACAGTAGACCTGGTCACTCTCAGGAGGAGGGCGCAAAACCTCCTCCAAGACGGCGTTATGGTTGATTTTGCGAAGGACAAGTGTCTGGCGAGAGAGAAATGGGGGGTGGACCATTGGAAAGAACTGATCATCTAGTCCACCCCCCTCCATCCCAAGGAAGAGAGAGAACTTTTGCCCGCCCAATAACCCGGGAGCGGGTTCATTTTCAATGTCTGAGTTTTTCTTTTTTGTTTTAGTGATAATTTTTTGAATGTGATGT
This sequence comes from Synaphobranchus kaupii, assembly GCA_029718625.1. NCBI lineage: Eukaryota > Metazoa > Chordata > Actinopteri > Anguilliformes > Synaphobranchidae > Synaphobranchus > Synaphobranchus kaupii. The sequence goes on along the minus strand of CM056389.1, from coordinate 326,969 downwards.
CTATTATTGTGGTGTCATGATCGTTGTACATCTATTTTAATGTAAAATTAAAAAGGGAAGGGAAAATTAAATCCCCCCCTGATAAAGAATGTCTTTTAAAATTATGTGAAATGATGTATTGAAATATATGTAAAAGAAAATATTTTTTTATTGGAAGTGCTTTTTAAAACCAATAAAAGACAATCTTCTAGATTTTTAGAAACGTGACTAACCGTCATGCCGCATGAAAGAGGAATTTTGCCTGCAAAAAATAGACTTTTCTTTTAAAATTGTCAGTACTCTGCCAGATTTATTTTTTATTGACCAGTTTGGTATTTCACAGCATTTCAAATGAAGTATTTGACCAGGTCCGGTCATGTTTGATTTGCCAATTGACCCATATTGGTAAATAGAGGTGCATAAATGAACTGTGTGTGACTGTTACCGTGAATGTGGCCATTACCGTGACTGACCGTTGCCATGTCTGTGACTGTTACTGTGAATGTGGCCATTACCGTGACTGACCGTTTTTCGCTTGTTTCCTGTTCCTTAATTCTTTGTTGATTTTATAGTTTATAATGTCTTGTTGTCTTAGCCATAGCTTACTGTGTACTATACTCAATGTTCATGACTATGGATAGCTGCTATGTTATGATAAGAAATGAGCTCTATCTGAACTGATGTCATTGACCTTCGGTATTGCTAGGTAGATAATACATGAACAATTCCTAGATAATTACGTATACAGGGAATATATTTGCAAAAAAAAACTACAATTCCCTGTAATGCATTCCTTAGCGTAAAGCAATAAAATGGCGCTGAAATGTAGTTCCGCTTGATACAACCGTAAACACACACGAAGATGCCCTCCGTTTATTGCGAATGGGATCACACTACTCACATGAACCCAACTTTTAATACTTAGATACTTCTAGACATTTATAATGTTTTCCAAATCCAACATGTTGATCATTAATAAGCAGACAGTAGTGAACAGCATGCAGTAGCCTAGTGTGAAAGCTTTGTAGGAATGAAAGCATTCCCTTTAAATACATAAAAATGACAAGGGTGTCAGCTGTATGTAAAAAAAAAAAAAAAAAAAATTTAAAAAAGAAAATAGTTAATGTAGTCTATCCCATGATCTGAGATTTTATTGGTAATTATATAAAAATAATTTTCTACCCATTTTAAATTGTTTTCATTGTAATCAATATCAGATGTTGTGGTATAAACAATTTCTAACTTTTATATGACTAAAATGATAAACATTATTACTATATGCTGTATATTGGCCATCAGGTTTTGAAAGAGAAGAGATAATTTACAATACATCAATATATAGTGTACACAATGCACTGTAAAATAAATTTTGTATTAATTCACTCAGAGACGTATTGAACTTCAGCGTCTTCAAGCTTTTATTAGCTGGACATTTAGCTTATTTAATCTAGAAAGGGTCCATCACATTACAGAAGTGTATCAACACAGACATTTATTTATTTGGCAGATGCGCTTATACAGAGCGACTTACAAGGCAAAAAGTGCATAAGTTTGCATAAAATAATAATAATAATAATAATAATAAACTTTATTTACATTACATTCATTTGGCAGATGCTTTTATCCAAAGCGACGCACAATAAGTGCATACCGAAGGTCAATGACATCAGTTCAGACATTTCTTATCATAACATAGCAGCTATCCATAGTCATGAACATTGAGTATAGTACAGAGTAAGCTATGGCTAAGACAACAAGACATTATAAACTATAAAATCAACAAAGAATTAAGGAACAGGAAACAAACGAAAAACAGTCAAGGTGGAGTCTGAAGAGGTGTGCAGGCAGTGTTTGATCAGAATGTAGAGGAGTGAACAGTTAATTCCACCACTGGGGAGCTAGGGTGGAGAAGCTCCGCAGTCCGGACGAGCAGAGCGAAGTGGTCGAGCTGGAGTTTAGTGTTGTATTATGTCTTGCCGGTAGGATGGGCTTGTCCTTTTGGCTGCAGCGTAGGCCAGGGTCAGAACTTTGAACCTGATCCTGGCGGCGACCTGCAGCCAGTGGACTGACCTCAGCAGGGGGGTGATGTGTGAAAACTTTGGGAGGAGTAATCCAGGCGTGAGATAACCATGGTCTGGACAAGAAGCTGGGTCGAGTAGGTGGTCAGGTATGGTCGAATCCTCCTGATGTTGTACAGGAGGAACCTGCAGGACCGTGCTGTTGCCCTGATGTGCTCCATGAAGTCCAGCTGGTCATCCAGGACCATCCCCAGGTTCCTTGTAGAGCGGGAGGCAGCCACCATAGTACCGTCGACAGTGATGGAGAGGGCTTGCAGTGGGGAGGTCCTGTGAGGTATGAAGCGCAGTTCCGTATTGTGAAGGTTGAGCTTCAGGTGATGAGTAGCCCTCCACATAGAAATGTCAGCCAGGCAGGCTGATATCCTCTCCTTAACCTGTTAGGTAGAGGGGGGGAATGAGAAATAGTGCTATATAAGAGAAATGTCCAATAAAAAAACAATGGTATACTGAAAAAGTACAAGTCTAAATAATACATTAACCAAAATGTCAGTAACATGGCAAGTGTTGATGTATAAATCACTGTTAACATACCCCTAAAATGCTATTTCAAAAAGCAAGACTTGCATGCTAACAATTAATTCAGGGAGCAAAGATGCAAACTAAACAGGCGAGTCTTGAGTCTACGCCAGAAGATGGTCAGAAGGGCAGAAGGGTCAAGACCAGGGGCCTCATTTATAAAAAGTGCTTTCGATCAAATTTTATCTTACGTGTGGCGTACGTAAAAAATAGTAGTGATTTATTAAATTTCAACGTGACTCCATTTGACCGTGGAAATGGTCGTAGCTCCACGTCAGGTCTTCACTTGACATACGCACATTACCTGGTGGTTATGCCAAAGTATTGTAGGCTTGAGAGCCGCGCGGTGAACGCTTATTTGGCATGGAAAATTATCGTTGTTGTTATCAGCCTACAAAATTAGTTTAATTCTAAATTGAAAAGGAAACTGATAGTGTAATTACTGAATTTTAAGTCTTCCTTACATTATATACCATTATTATTGCATTGCTTCTCAAGCTTCTGGATTTTAGAATTTTTTTTCCTGTTCATTTTAATAAGTCTTTTGTTTTATTTATCCATTGTTTTTATATATTTTACTTTAACTGTGTAATAGGATTTTGCTGTAAAAAAAGTTTTAAAATAAAATTGCATTATTATTATTATTATTATTATTATTATTATTATAATAAATAACAACAGTGCGTATTTTGTACATTCTATATCTGCTGTGTACCATGCTTGAGAGATTGTGTTGGCTTAAACTAACAACAACAAAAAAAAGTCTGCCAGTCTGCAAATATCAGGATTCCTAAATGCTTACGAAGGTAATCCCATATGCAAAAGGTCATATATGATCATACTTGCAAAGTTTATATAAAAAAGCATGTTGATTAGTAGCCTATTATATTATATATTTCTATACAATTCTTATACAATCTCTCAATGTTTTTTTATAAGGAGTACCATGTATTAGAGAATTATTTAATTTTAGCATGAAATGTACACTGCCTGACCAAAAAAAAAGTCGCACTCTAATATTTCGTTGGACCGCCTTTAGCTTTGATTATGGCGCGCATTCGTCGTGGCATTGTTTCGACATCCTTATGCAATGTCACAACATTTATTTCCATCCAGAGTTGCATTCATTTTTGGCCGGATCTTGTATTGACGACGAGAGAGTCAAACCACTCCATAAAGTCTTCTCCAGCACATCCCAAAGACTTTCAATGGGGTTAAGCTCAGGACTCTGGTGGCCAATTCATGTGTGAAAATGATTCCTCATGCTCCCTGAACCACTCTTTCACAATTTGAGCGTGATGAATCTTGGCATTGTCATCCTGGAATATGCCCATTGATGGGATAACCTGGTCATTCAGTACATTCAGGTACTCAGCTGACTAAATTTTAGTGCTGCATAACGTTGCTGATCCTAGACCTGACCAACTGAAGCAACCCCAGATCATAACACTGCCTCCTGTGGCTTGTACAGTGGGCACTATGCATGACGGGTGCAACGGCAACTTTTTTTTTGGCCAGGCAGTGTATATGCTAGCTCTCTACCACATATTTATTTTATTTAAGTTTTGTATATGGTATATGTGTTCTTTATAAGATTTTTACAGACCTTTTGCATATGGGATTTGCATATAGCATTTAGGAATCCTGTTATTTGCAGACTGGCAGACTTTTTTTTTGTTGGTTTTATGAATGAAGTTCAACCATCGAGATAAAAAAAAAGAACTGGAGGCAGCTTCCGCTTACCGGTTCCATGGATTCCTATGGGAGCTGCTCATTGGGGCACGAAGCCAATTCAGTGGTCAACCCGTCACGTCTCTGCAGTCTATGGGCAATACACACAGACAGCGCACAGAATCATGGGAATCGCAGTTCATTACAGAAGTTAACGGGGAGACGCGGTTGTTTCCATTACAGATATGCTCGGTTTTCTCATGTTATACGTCTCAAAAGAACCGAAAACGACACGCTCTGATGGCTAGCTCACAAGCTAAATCCATTAATAATCATATTGCAGCCTATGCAGTATGTACTGATCTGAACAGACCTAGCTAACTTCAGCTAGTATAACGCAAGTAATAGCCTACAAGACTAGCCTATAAATAGCAACCCACACAGATAAAGCAGAGACGAAGAAGCTCGAGAATTATACATCATATTGCATTAAAATACAATTACGAAATAAGAAAGGTATTCTGTGAATGTACTATAACGATGAGTATAAACTATAAGTACAATACCGGCAGCTTACCCATTCGCTTTATTTGACCCTGAAATAAAAATGGTGGATCTCCGTTTTGTCTCGTAATTCATCGGAGAAAATCGTAAAGTCACGTGGTGTGTAATCTCTGATTCGTAAAATAAGTACGAATTTTCGGGGACTGGAATTTCATAGAATAGATACGAATGGGCTGTGAGACCAGGTTGTATCCCCTGATATTTAATTATTTCATTTCAGTCGCCCTAGAAGGGAAATAGCAAACTGTCCAAGATAAATTATGTTTAAGTATCTTCACTTAAAGGATAGCCTAATCCTTATTATACATTTTTTTCAGACGTCCGATCATCTTTTTTACCCATCTTTCATTTGTCCCTTTTTTGGCGATGTTACGTTCCACGTGTGTGCCTGTGTCTCTCGTTCTTCTCTGTCATTTTCTGCAGGAGTCCATCACCATTGGTCCATTCTGCTGTCTATCATCATCACACCAATAACTCTATGTCCCGCCTCCACCAATCAGAGCTCCACACCATTCTGGCTCCTCCAATCAACAGCTACCCCTCTTTATTTAAACCCATGACTTCCAGTTTTTGCTGTCTGCCATTTTTGTTGTATTTTTCTTCCTGCTTACCCCTTACGACTTGTTTGCTAACGTTTTTGTTATTTGAACTGTTTTGTCTTGTGTTTCATGTGGCCACGATGAGGACTTGGGACAGGGTAAGAGAGAAGCCTCTGTATACTTGCACACTTAGTTTTTAGTACTGTTTAGAGACACTAGTTTAGGAGTGATTGCCACCCACTGTATTTCTGTTTGGTTAGCTAGAGTAGAGAGTTAGGTTTTGTCTTGGTTGTGAATATAGGTACCTCATTTAGACAGCGTTTCTCTTTTTGGTTTCAGCTAGCATTGTTTTGTTTTATTGAGTTCTTTTCGTTCGCAACACTCAGGACCCCTGACCTCAGTTGTGTGTCTTGTGCTTTGTCTTGTGTGTACTGTAAATATTGTAAGTAATTATATATATATATATATTTCACCAGTAAAAAGCCTTTCACTTAGCAGTCCGGTTTTGCAGTACTTTATTATTCTTGCACAATTGCACTACACTTAATATCACCCGGTCACAAATAAAACGTTACACGCCCCAGGTACCCCTAGACCAATTGGGGTTAACACAGCGATCACAAGGCGAACGCGCCAAAGTAGGTCTTGCCATTCAGAAATTCTAGTGAGGGAAGGAGCTGTTCACCGGTGACCGTGCGCAGCCGATCGCCCTCCAACAGGCTAAAGACGGCCCCCAGGTAGACGGCGTCATGCCAGCGCTTGTCCGGTCCTCCCGTGACCTTCAGGCACGCCGAGCGTGTGGAGGTTAGCAACGCCTTCCAGCTGTCGTACAAATCGGAGTAGCACTCCACCGCGTGGCTGACATGCAGCATCTTGCCGGCATCGTGGTCGCCCTTCTTGGTGTGACACGGCACGTTGAATGAGGCCTGGCTGTAGACGAAGTACAGCCCCGAGCGCGGGATCACTATCTCATTGTTGCTCAGCTTCAGGCCCCCCTGGAAGAAGGCGAGGTCAGAGTTGAAGCTCCACGTCACCTCAGAGGTGTTGGCCTTGTTATATACACCTGAGAGAGAGAGGGCCTAGTATTAATACAGGTAATATACAACAAACACAGTGATACAGTTAATTATCTATACATGCTAACTGACTGCACACTACAGTACATTATCACTGCACTGAGAGAGGGTTAATACAGTATATACACACTGACTGCACACTACAGTACATTAACACTGCACTGAGAGAGAGGGTTAATACAGTATATACACACTGACTGACTGCACACTACAGTACATTAACACTGCACTGAGAGAGAGGGTTAATACAGTATATACACACTGACTGACTGCACACTACAGTACATTAACACTGCACTGAGAGAGGGGGTTAATACAGTATATACACACTGACTGACTGGACACTACAGTACATTAACACTGCACTGAGAGAGAGGGTTAATACAGTATATACACACTGACTGACTGCACACTACAGTACATTAACACTGCACTGAGAGAGGGGATTAATACAGTATATACACACTGACTGCACACTACAGTACATTAACACTGCACTGAGAGAGAGGGTTAATACAGTATATACACACTGACTGACTGCACACTACAGTACATTAACACTGCACTGAGAGAGGGGGTTAATACAGTATATACACACTGACTGACTGGACACTACAGTACATTAACACTGCACTGAGAGAGAGGGTTAATACAGTATATACACACTGTCTGCACACTACAGTACATTAACACTGCACTGAGAGAGAGGGTTAATACAGTATATACACACTGACTGACTGCACACTACAGTACATTAACACTGCACTGAGAGAGGGTTAATACAGTATATGCATACTGACTGACTGCACACTACAGTACATTAACACTGCACTGAGAGAGGGTTAATACAGTACATGAACACTGCGCTAGGCTACATTAGCACGGCAGTAACAAAACGTTTCTCATCTCACCTTCTAAATGAATGGCGGCTTTATCCATCCCAGCGAGCTGCCTCAGTTTGAGTTGCATACCTGCACAAGGACACAGAGAGAGGAGAGAAGGGGTTAAAACACATGAGAACGGCACAGAGAGAGGAGAGAAGGGGTTAAAACACATGAGAACGGCACAGAGAGAGGAGATAGGGGGCCCTATCTTACACCCGGCGCTAAGCGGCGCTAACCCAAACGCAAGTGTCTTTGCTATCTTACACCCGGCGCATGGTTCATAATAACGCCTTGCGTTCACGTCCTTTAACTACCATGTATTCTTGCGCCCACTACAAGTGAACTGGGCGTGTTGGTCTTAAGATGAGGAGTGGCCAGGATTCTTTCTGGCGTATTGCTATCTTGAGCCAGCAGAAAGCACTTGCGCTAGAACCACCACAAACCTGGTCTAAAGTCATGTCGCAGTTGTTTACATGTTATTTTAACGACGCATATAAGTGCGTCTACATAGGCGTGTGCACAACCCGCATACCCTCCTGTCTGTTACACACAGGGGCGTGCACAAGCATGACTAAAATATCTAGATCACAATGTGAAATATTATTATTGTGTAGGCTATATCAAAAATGCATAATAATAAAAGGTTCCATAGGTCCACATAACTTTCCCTCAGCGAAGGGAAACGATGCCACATTACATTGCTCTCAGCCCACTCCATCAACATCCAGGCGATGTGCGATGGTACGGTACAATGGCTATCCATTAAAAATGAGCTGATAACACCTCTATCAAGCCTAATGCGCCAATTGTCATTTACACCTAATGCGTGAATTGTCATTCAATGGAAAACGACGGACATTTGAGTTTTGAAAATGCGCTTCAGATGTCATTACAATACAGCTCTGTTTATCTAGGAATACAGCCTGTAAGTAAATAGAATGGTTTGTGACTGAAAAAAGTTAAAAACCTTGTCCAGTGAATATTGCTTTTATTGTTTTTCAAATAGCCTAGGCTACAGCGGGTTCGCTGTGCATAAGGTTTTTTTCGATAGCCTATGGTTAAAAAACGGAGCTAAATATCACCATGTTAACTGAATTGTAACCTTAGCTATTCTTCGTCCTTCATATTTTTTAAATTACAGTGGCAACGTTTCCATACCCTCAGCTTATTAAAACCCCGCTGATTTCACCTGTTATTCCATAACTGAACAAAAGATTTTAAAGAGAACTAAGCGTCTAATTATAAACGAAAACAAATTTGCAGCACGTTACAATTAATTCACAATTAATTTTAATACCATGTGCGCTTTACATGAGCAGGTCTGTTTCCCCTGCTGTAAATCACACTTTTAACGGTCTTCCTGGGAAAGTGGATTGTTTTAAAGCATTACGCTACCAGTAAAAAAAAGGTTGGTCACATTTCCATAAGCAGGACATTATAAAACAAGGGAAAATATGTATGAACCTATGGGTTGCCAACCTGACAGCTTTATTGTATTTATTGTCATCAAGGCAAAATAACGTTATTTATTTTATTAATCAAAATTAGAATGCAGGTAATGAACTTTGGATGAAGCTTGAACATGAGTTCATTGCTTCATTGCATAATCAAACGAAATTCGTTCAACAAGCCGGCTAATTTGATGTTTTCTAAGATGAGACGGAAGCCATTGGTAGCTTATTCTCAGCTGTTGCAGGTGCCTTTAACGAAATTTAACCGCATATATTTTGTAAAATAACAGCACTGTCGGAAATGACCGGGAACTCATAATGGTTTGTCCGAATTATATTTATCATAGGCTACTAGTGATCCATATATCCTATTCCTTGATCGCACTAAACACGAAAGGGCATGTCTGTTTCGCCATCCTATAAGCAATCCGCCGAGGTGGAAAAGCAGGCTTTTAAAGGGAATGGGATATGACATTTTGATTGGTTTATTGCATGTCACGCCCAAGACACACCTATAATTAATGAAGAGACTAGGTTCAGCCCACTTGCACGCTGCGCCGTGCTTAGCGCCCAAAAAACAAGCCGTTAAAATAGCAAAAGTGGACTTGGACACGCCCTAAATGGACTTTACGCCATGCGCTTAGACCAAGCGCCAAGATCGCCAGGATAGGGCCCAAGGGGTTAAAACACATGAGAACATCACAGAGAGAGGAGATAAGAATAGACTTGGAAGTCTTGTTAAAATGGCCAGTAAGATTTCAGGGAGGAGCCAGGCCAAGCTCTTGGACATTCATAACAGGCAGGTCCTTAGAAGGGCTAATGCTATTTTGGACTCCCAGGACCATCCACTCCTGAAGGAGTTTAAGCTTTTGCCCTCAGGACGTCGTTTCAGGGCACCCGTTAGGAGGACTAAGAGATTCCACGTCTCCTTCATCCCAAGTGCCATTGATATGCTTAATAGCAAATAGCACTCTGGCTGCATTCTTTGCACTTTCCCTTGCACACTTGCATATTTGCACTCTTGTACATGTGTACTTGGTATGAATTCCCATTCCCTGCTCTAGCTCTGTAATTTATTGTGTTACTGTGTCGTTGATGTTGTCTTTTTGTATTCTGTTTTTATGTGAACCCTGGCTGCAAAACAAATTTCCCCTGGTGGGACAATAAAGATAACCTTGAACCTTGAACCTTGAACCTTAAGGGTTTAAAACGCATGAGAACGTCACAGAGAGAGGATATAAGGGGTTAAAACACATGAGAACGGCACAGAGAGAGGAGAGAAGGGGTTAAAACACATGAGAACGTCACAGAGAGAGGAGAGAAGGGGTTAAAACACATGAGAACGGCACAGAGAGAGGATATAAGGGGTTAAAACACATGAGAACGGCACAGAGAGAGGAGAGAAGGGGTTAAAACACATGAGAACGGCTCCCCGTGGCGTTCTGTAAGGGACGGCGATGGTTTTAAAGAGGAAGAAGGGCTGTAAGGTGGGCACAGGAAGTGATAGAACTTACCACTTCCTCCTTGGCTCTGGTCTGGGTTGTGCATGTGTGAGGTGAGGAGGACGGCGGCGGCGACACACAGGGACACGGCTATCGCCACGGAGACCCATCGCCATAGCCGCCGCTCATCCCGTTGGGTCTCTGGCCCCGCCTCTACGTCCCGCAGACAGATCTGAGGCTCTCCTCTCGCTGCTTCCATCGTCTCGAGGTTTTCAGTCGCGGGGTGTTCCACGCCTTTACCGATTGGCTCTCTTCTCAGGAGCCAGAAAAGGAAGAACTAACCGTAAAAACGGCAGAATTAAAACGCAGAGTCTGGTCGCTGTGGCGGCTCCGTCCGGCAGGCCAATGAGAGGAGGCGATGCGTTTGCGTTTAGTCTCAGGTAGCTCTCCGCAGCAGGCTGATGTGATGAGTGTGTGTTTGTGTGTGTCTGCGCAGAGAGCTGTGCTGCTCAGGAGTGAGTTGCAGAAGTATATATAGACACATTGTATATACGTATATACACAGGGGGAGGGGCTATATGACATGAGGGAAACCTAGAGCTACCACAGAACTCCTTTGCACACACACACACACACACACACACACACACACACACACACACACACACACACACACACAAATACACACATACAAATACACATACAGAAACATACACACTTACACACACACTAATACACACATACAGACAGGCACACACATGCACACACACACACACACACACACACACACAAATACGCACATACACACTTACACACACAAATACACACATACACACACACACACACACACACACACACATAAATGCACAAACACACACATAGACAAACAGACACTCAAACACAAACACATATAAGACACTTGCTCACACACACTCACATATAAAGAGATACTCACAAATTACACTTCCATACACAAACACACACACACAGACACCCAGACCAACAGATACTCAAACACAGACACATATAAGACAATTTTGCTTAGGATACAGACATACACTCACTCACACATAGATAAACAGATACTCACAGGATAGGCACAAATTACACTTCAACAAACACCTACACATTCTCCCTCAGCGTGCAGTTTTTCAGCCGCATTCTGCTTCTAATGTCCCTTTTTTCAAAGGAGGCGTCTCTCCTGTTTGAGAAAGTTTAACTTAGTGAGGATGTTTTACTGCTTGTCTACCTTGCCGGGGCCTTTGGTGGAAGATATGTCCTGTTAGACTACTTACCTCTGGGGCTGTATTACATTACATTCATTTCATCCAAAGCGATGTACAATAAGTGTATACCGAAGGTTATTGAAGCAATTACAAAACAGATCAGACGAGGCACATCTTTCTCATAATGTAGCAGCTATCCATAGTAATGATCATTGAACATAGTACACACAGTAAGCTATGGGTAATTAGCTATACATTATAAACAATAGAATCAAACAAGTTAAACAGGAAACAAGCAAAAAACAGGAAACAAGTGCTATGAAAATGGATTAGATTGGTAAGTCAGTCAAGGTGGAGTCTGAAGAGGTGTGTCTTCAGACCAGGACGGAAAGCGGGCAGTGTTTGAGCAGTACGTAGGGGAGTGGGGAGTTTGTTCCATCACTGGGGAGCTAGGGTGGAGAAGCTCTGCAGTGGTGATGAGCAGAGCGAAGTGATCGAGCTCGAGTGTAGTGCTGGATTATGTCCCGATTAGGGGCGCTACGAGAGCGGCCCCTAACGGCGCTACGGCGGCCCCTAACGGCACTACGGCGGCCCCTAACGGCACTACGGCGGCCCATAACGGCACTACGGCGGCCCATAATGGTCCTCAAAAGAGCTTCAAAATAACAATTTTAAGGGGGCCACAGAGACTGCATTTGCACAGGGCCCAGAATCTGGTGCCACACCCCTGGTGGTGGACGTTCAGCAAGAGGATGAGCTGATTAGTGACCTGGCCCTGCTGCCACCAGACCGCTGTTGCCCACGGCAACATGTGCCTTTACTTTCTGTGTTGTTAAAGACTGGGGCCTATTACTACAAAACCCCTATGGGAGAATGCAAGCAGCTCTGTGTGGAGCAGTGGTCAGAGCAGCAGTGTGGAGCAGTGGTCAGAGCAGCAGGGTGGAGCAGTGATTAGAGCAGCAGTGTGGAGCAGTGGTCAGAGCAGCAGGGTGGAGCAGTGATTAGAGCAGTAGTGTGCAGCAGTGGTCAGAGCAGCAGTGTGGAGCAGTGGTTAGAGTAGCAGTGTTCAGCAGTGGTCAGAGCAGCAGAGCAGCAGTGTGGATCACTGGTCAAAGCAGCAGTGTGGAGCAGTGGTCGGAGCAGCAGTGTTGAGCAGTGGTCAGAGCAGCAGTGTGAAGCAGTGGTCAGAGCAGCAGTGTGGAGCAGTGGTCAGAGCAGCAGTATCCCATTTGGGATTTAAACCTGCAAGCCCAGTTTGCTCACCATTACACTATACAGTATTTCCCTTACAAGCAGTGGACTATTGTGAACAGAGTGCTTTCCAGCATCTTGTATCAGCATGATTAGATTATTCAGCAGAGTGAATCTTATAAGCAGTGTGTGATTTGTGTGTGCGTAGTCAGCTTGCAAACCTGGAGTTTCTTATATTTGATTTTAAATCAGGATTTTTATTTTATTGGAATGTCTCTGACATGCTTTTGCACCCAGAGCACAACAAACAAATTAACATAAACCGTTCACAAATACTTCAGTCTCTTTAGAGTTTTAAATAAGAAAAATACAACCAATAAATAGGATCAATATGAATAAATTAATAAATACAAAATAAATAAATAAATAAATATATTCATGAACAAATAAATAAATAAATACATAGAAAAAGCGCTATACTACACAAGCTAGCGCAGAAGCCAGAACTTTAGGGAATCGAGGTTGTGTTTAAGACCCTGTACCCATCAATGCTTCAGTCAAACATCGTTCTGACTTAGTTTTCAGTGCATATGAAACACTACAGTGACTTAGTGCAGACCCAGCTGCACAGAAAAACAACAAGAAAACAAGACGTTACTTCTACCTAATGCGGCATTACTTAAACACTGCAAGGTTTACACACTCTGTACCTAGTGCTGCAGTACTTAAACACTGCAAGGTTTAAACACTCTGTACCTAGTGCTGTAGTACTTAAACACTGCAAGGTTTACACACTCTGTACCTAGTGCTGCAGTACTTAAACACTGCAAGGTTTACACACTCTGTACCTAGTGCTGTAGTACTTAAACACTGCAAGGTTTACACGCTCTGTATTTTAACATTCTTTCATTACACAGATGTATGAGGAAAATATGTCAGAAGGCACTTTAGAATGAAACTTATCTATTTGCACATTTGTTTGACAGGGTTTAAGGACTGAGTTTAACCATTTGATCAAATTTGGAGGTGGGAGATGTGAAAGCACCCTGGGAAACAGGTGGAGGTGAGCGTGCACCAAACCCTGCAGAAAATGACCAAGCCTGTGCCTGATCAATAGCCTCATACACACCACAAATAACCCTGTAGCAAAGGCTCATGGGAGTTTATAAAACTTAATAATAAGTTAACTATGAAAAATTACAGTAATGTACTGTAATGCACAGACCACAACCACTACGGTTGGTCTAATTCTAGTCACTGAAGAGGACTATTGTTTTAATGTAAAGCAATTAGCTTTCAGTCTACATCTGTGAGAGAAACACTGCAGCGTGTCAATAACCTGTCAGTTCTTTCTTTGCTGTTGCATTTTCTCTTCAGTAAAGTCGTTACAAAGTAACTATTAACCTATATAATATATCACATATTAGCCTAATACTGTGTAGGAGGTGAGGAATTGGGAAAGTTAAAAATTTACATGTATTCCAATTTTAGCCAGGCAGGAGATTCCTTTGTGTATTGAAATGTGAAACATCATTTAAAATAAAAAATAAAAAAGTGTATACATCAGAGGAAGTAATTTCCCCAGGCTCCTTGGGCTATTGTGAAATTTTTTCCATTTGTAAATAACCAAACCATCTGCCCACACCGCCTCCTACCTTCCTGGAGGGGGAAGCTGTGTTGGTGCAGGGGAGCTGTTGGGAAAACCCCAGGTTGTGCAGAGCCGGTCGAGACTAGCAGGGGAATCCCCTCCCCGGTAGTGTATTGGGCTAGCTAAGGAGGGACATGCAATTTAATATGACCAGCATTCCTATTCTGTTTCAGCTGATCAAGCCTTTTATATATGTTGGACTGAAATATTAATATGCATGTGTAATTAATTTATATGGCAACATAACTGTATCCCATCTGGGATTTGAACCCGCAAGCCCAGTTTGCTACCATTACACTGTATTTCCCCGCTACTGCTTAATCTTACAAGCAGTGGACTATTGTGAACAGAGTGCTTTCCAGCATCTTGGATCAGCATGATTAGATTATTCAGCAGAGTGAATCTTATAAGCAGTGTGTGATTTGTGTAAGCATAAGTCAATTTCTTATATTTGATTTTAAATCAGGATTTTTATTTTAATGGAATGTCTCTGATGTGCTTTTGCACCCTGAGCACAACAAGCAAATAAAGATAAACAGTTCACAAATACTTCAGTCTCTGAATCGTTCACAAATACTTTAGTCTCTGAACTATTCACAAATACTTTAGTCTCTGACCTATTCACAAATAGTTTAGTCTCTGAACCGTTCACAAATACTTCAGTCTCTGAACCGTTCACAAATACTTCCTTCTCTGAACCGTTCACAAATACTTCCGTCTCTGAACCGTTCACAAATACTTCAGTCTCTGAACCGTTCACAAATATTTCAGTTTCTTTAGAGTTTTAAATAAAAAATACAACAAATAAATAGGATCAATATAAATAAATAAATAAATAAATAAATAAATAAATAAATAAATAAATAAATAAATAAATAAATAAATAAATAAATAAATAAATTCATGAACAAACAAACAAATAAATAAATGGAATATAGAAATGGAATGTGTACAATCAGAATAAAAATAGCACTGTACAGAAGCCAGAACTTTAGGGACATGAGGTCTCTCTCTATACTCCTGTATCAATCATTACTTCAGTCAAACATCGTTCTGACTTAGTTTTCAGTGCATATGAAACACTACAGTGGCTTAGTGCAGACCCAGCTGCACAGAAAAACAACAAGAAAACAAGACGTTACTTCTACCTAATGCGGCATTACTTAAACACTGCAAGGTTTACACACTCTGTACCTAGTGCTGCAGTACTTAAACACTGCAAGGTTTACACACTCTGTACCTAGTGCTGCAGTACTTAAACACTGCAAGGTTTACACACTCTGTACCTAGTGCTGCAGTACTTAAACACTGCAAGGTTTACACACTCTGTACCTAGTGCTGCAGTACTTAAACACTGCAAGGTTTACACACTCTGTACCTAGTGCTGCAGTACTTAAACACTGCAAGGTTTACACACTCTGTACGTAGTGCTGCAGTACTTAAACACTGCAAGGTTTACACACTCTGTACCTAGTGCTGCAGTACTTAAACACTGCAAGGTTTACACAATGTACCTAATGCGGCAGTACTTAAACACTGCAAGGTTTACACAATGTACCTAATGCGGCAGTACTTAAACACTGCAAGGTTTACACAATGTACCTAGTGCTGCAGTACTTAAACACTGCAAGGTTTACACACTCTGTACCTAGTGCTGCAGTACTTAAACACTGCAAGGTTTACACGCTCTGTATTTTAACATTCTTTCATTACACAGATGTATGAAGAAAATATGTCAGAAGCCACTTGCCTGATCAATAGCCTCATACACACCACAAATAACCCTGTAGCAAAGGCTACCTATGTTAACAGTTAACTATGAAAAATTACAGTAATGTACTGTAATGCACAGACTACAACCACTACGGTTGGGCTAATTCTAGTGACTGAAGAGGACTATTGTTTTAATTTAAAACAATTAGCTTTCAGTCTACATCTGTGAGAGAAACACTGCAGCGTGTCAATAACCTGTCAGTTCTTTCTTTGCTGCTGCATTTTCTCTCCAGTAAAGTCGTTACAAAGTCTTTCACAAAACTCACAGAACTCTTAGTCTGTGCGTGTCTGTGTGTATATATATTTAACTTTAACACTTGTATGTTTACTGGAATAAATTAGTTAAAGTCGTGCTATACCCTGATATTTAATTATTTCATTTTAGTCGCCCTAGAAGGGAAATAGCAAATTGTCCAAGATAAATTATGTTTAAGTATCTTCACTAATCCTAATCCTTATTATAAATTTTTTTCAGACGACCGATCATCTTTTTTTGCCCATCTTTCATTTGTCCATTTTTTGGCGATCACAAGGCGAACGCGCCGAAGAAGGTCTTGCCATTCAGAAATTCTAGTGAGGGAAGGCGCTGTTCACCGGTGACCGTGCGCAGCCGATCGCCCTCCAACAGGCTAAAGACGGCCCCCAGGTAGACGGCGTCATGCCAGCGCTTGTCCGGTCCTCCCGTGACCTTCAGGCTCGCCGAGCGTGTGGAGGTTAGCAACGCCGTCCAGCTGTCATACGAATCGGAGTAGCACTCCACCGCGTGGCTGACATGCAGCATCTTGCCGGCGTCGTGGTCGCCCTTCTTGGCGTGACACGGCACGCTGAATGAGGCCTGGCTGTAGACGAAGTACAGCCCCGAGCGCGGGATCACTATCTCATTGTTGCTCAGCTTCAGGCCCCCCTGGAAGAAGGCGTGGCCAGAGTTGTCGCTCCACATTACGTCTGAGGTCTTGGCCTTGTTATATACACCTGAGAGAGAGAGGGCCTAGGGTTAATACAGGCAATATACAACAAACACAGTGATACAGTTAATTATCTATACATGCTAACTGACTGCACACTACAGTACATTAACACTGCACTGAGAGAGAGGGTTCATACAGTATATACACACTGACTGCACACTACAGTACATTAACACTGCACTGAGAGAGAGGGTTAATACAGTATATACACACTGACTGCACACTACAGTACATTAACACTGCACTGAGAGAGGGTTAATACAGTATATACACACTTACTGACTGCACACTACAGAACATTAACACTACACCGAGAGAGAGGGTTAAGACAGTATATACACACTGACTGACTGCACACTACAGTACATTAACACTGCACTGAGAGAGAGGGTTAATACAGTATATACACACTGACTGTACACTACAGTACATTAACACTGCACTGAGAGAGAGAGGGTTAATACAGTATATACACACTGACTGACTGCACACTACAGTACATTAACACTGCACTGAGACAGAGGGTTAATACAGTACATGAACACTGCGCTAGGCTACATTAGCACGGCAGTAACAAAACGTTTCTCATCTCACCTTCTAAATGAATGGCGGCTTTATCCATCCCAGCGAGCTGCCTCAGTTTGAGTTGCATACCTGCACAAGGACACAGAGAGAGGAGAGAAGGGGTTAAAACACATGAGAACGGCACAGAGAGAGAAGAGAAGGGGTTAAAACACATGACAACGGCTCCCCGTGATAGAACTTACCACTTCCTGCTTGGCTCTGGTCTGGGTTGTGCATGTGTGAGGTGAGGAGGACGGTGGCAGCGACACACAGGGACACGGCTATCGCCACGGAGACCCATCGCCAAGGCCGCCGCTCGTCCCGTTGGGTCTCTGGCCCCGCCTCTACGTCCCGCAGACAGATCTGAGGCTCTCCTCTCGCTGCTTCCATCGTCTCGAGGTTTTCAGTCGCGGGGTGTTCCACGCCTTTACCGATTGGCTCTCTTCTCAGGAGCCAGAAAAGGAAGAACTAACTGTAAAAACGGCAGAATTAAAACGCAGAGTCCGGTCGCTGTGGCGGCTCCGTCCAGCAGGCCAATGAGAGGAGGCGATGCGTTTGCGTTTAGTCTCAGGTAGCTCTCCGCAGCAGGCTGATGTGATGAATGTGTGTTTGTGTGTGTCTGAGCGTGTCTGAGCAGAGAGCTGTGCTGCTCAGGAGTGAGATGCAGAAGTATATATACGCACATTGGACAGCCCATTACAGGGAGAGGGAAACTCCATTCTTATGTCACTCATACTGAGAGAGAGAGGGGGAGGAGCTATATGACATGAGGGAAACCTAGAGCTACCACAGAACTCCTTTGCACACACACACACACACACACACACACACACACACACACACACACACACACACAATACAGACATACAAAAACGCACATGCACACACATACTCACACACAAATACACACATACAGAAATGCACATGCACACACATACACACACACAAATACACACACACACACACACACACAAATACACACTTACACACACACATACACACGCACAAATACGCACATACACACACACACACACACACACACACACACACACATAAATGCACAAACACACACATAGACAAACAGACACTCAAACATAAACACATATAAGACACTTGCTCACACACACTCACATATAAAGAGATACTCACAAATTACACTTCCATGCACAAACACACACACACACACACACACACAAACTCACACACACACACACACACACACATCACACACACACACACACACACACACACACACACACACACACACACACACACACACACACACACACACACACACACACAATTCTGCTTAGGATACAGACATACACTCATTCACACATACTAGATAAACAGATACTCACAGGATAGGTACAAATTACACTTCGACAAACACCTACACACACACACACACACACACACACACACACACACACACCCATGTCTTCCCTCATGATGGAAAATCCTGCTCTTTTCTCCTTTCTTTACCTTTTCCTTTATTTCAGGTTCCCCATTTTATTTCCCTCCAAATTCTTCTGTTATTTTTGTTACACTGAAACGAAACCAAATTGAAACCAAATTTTCACTTTTTTTTTGTGGGGTTTCCTTTATCTCAACCTCATTTTCACTTTAATTTCGATGCACTTTTTTCTCCCTCCTCTCCCTCAGCGTGCAGTTTTTCAGCTGCATTCTGCTTCTAATGTCCCTTCTTTCAAAAGAGGCGTCTCTCTTGTTTGAGAAAGTTTATCTCACTGAGGATGTTTTACTACTGTTTGTCTACCTTGCCGGGGCCTTTGATGGAAGATATGTCCTGTTAGACTACTTACCTCTGGAACTGTATTAAATGACATTCATTTCATCCAAAGCGATGTACAATAAGTGTATACTGAAGGTTATTGAAGCAATTACAAAACAGATCAGACGAGGCACATCTTTCTCATAGTGTAGCAGCTATCCATAGTAATGATCATTGAACATAGTACACACAGTAAGCTATGGGTAATTAGCTATACATTATAAACAATAGAATCAAACAAGTTAAACAGGAAACAAGCAAAAAACAGGAAACAAGTGCTATGAAAATGGTCCTAGATTGGTAAGTCAGTCAAGGTGGAGTCTGAAGAGGTGTGTCTTCAGACCACGACGAAAAGCGGGCAGTGTTTGAGCAGTACGTAGGGGAGTGGGGAGTTTGTTCCACCACTGGGGAGCTAGGGTGGAGAAGCTCTGCAGTGGTGACGAGCAGAGCGAAGTGATTGAGCTCGAGTGTAGTGCTGGATTATGTCGAGCAAGTAGGAGGGGCCTTTATGTCTTATAAAATACTCACTGATGTCCCCCAGGAAGATTAAACGTAAATATGCTATGCAGCAAAAATGGTGGTGTACATTTAAAACCCTAGGGTGTTAATACGAGACCATGGACTTATATAAACACCCTAGCATGTTAAATGTACACCAGCAGTGTTAGATATACACTGGCATTTTTGCTGTGTACAGTGTTTTTAAACAGTTGCTTTGCCAGTCTACACCTGGGAGTAAAACTCAAAGAATCTCACCAAAAAGGTGTTCACGTATAAAATGTTGAACTGATCTGTTATTTAAATGTTGTTTACTTTCTGTTGAGTATTTTTTTTTCAAATGCTAACAACTGTTCTTATAACACGTAATTATTTTATAATTTCCCAGCCATGAAGCGGCCGGCTGGGGGCCCTCTGTCGGCATGCCGGCATTTTGCAAATCAGCAAACGATTAGCCCCTAACGGCACTACAGCGGCCCATAACGGCGCTACGGCGGCCCATAACGACTATATCTTACACCCGGCGCAAAGCGGCGCTAACCCAAACGCAAGTGTCTTTGCTATCTTACACCCGGCGCTGGGTTCATTATAACGCCTAACGCTTACGTCCTTTAACTAGCATGTATTCTTGCGCCCATTACAAGTGAACTGGGCGTGTTGGTCTTAAGATGAGGAGTAGCCAGGATTCTTTTTGGCGTATTGCTATCTTGAGCCAGCAGAAAGCGCTTGCGCTAGAACCACCACAAACCTGGTCTAAAGTCATGTCGCAGTTGTTTACATGTTATTTTAACGGCGCATATAAGTGCGTCTACATAGGCGTGTGCACAACGCGCATACCCTCCTGTCTGGTACACACAGGGGCGTGCACAAGCATTACTAAAATATCTAGATCACAATGTAAAATATTATTATTGTGTAGGCTATATCAAAAATGCATAATAATAAAAGGTTCCATAGGTCCACATACCTTTCCCTCGGCGAAGGGAAACGATGCCACATTACATTGCTCTCAGCCCACTCCATCAACATCCAGGCGATGTGCGATGGTACGGGACAATGGCTATCCATTAAAAAGGAGCTGATAACACTTATATCAAGCCTAATGCGCGAATTGTCATTTATACCTAATGCGTGAATTGTCATTCAATGGAAAACTCGCGCACTGCAATAGACTGACTTTTGAGTTCTGAAAATGCGCTTCAGACGGTATTACAATGCAGCTCTGTTTATCTAGGAATACAGCCTGTAAGTAAATAGAATGGTTTGTGACTGAAAAAAGTTCAAAACCTTGTCCAGTGAATATTGCTTTTATTGTTTTTCAAATAGCCTAGGCTACAGCGAATTCGCTGTGCATACATAAGGTTTTTTCGATAGCCTATGGTTAAAAAACGGAGATAAATGTCATCATGTTGACTGAATTGTAACCTTAGCTATTCTTCGTCCTTCATATTTTTTAAATTACAGTGACAAGGTTTCCATACCCTTTGCTTATTAAAACCCCGCTGAACTAAGCGGCTAATTAGAAATGAAATTTGCAGCACGTTACAAAATTAATTTACAATTAATTTTAATGCCATTATCTGCATGTGCGCTTTACAGGAGCAGGTCTGTTTCCTCTGCTGTAAATCACACTTTTCACGGTCTTCCTGGGAAAGTGAATCGTTTTAAAGCATTACGCTACCAGTAAAATAGGTTGGTCGCATTTCCATAAGCAGGAATTATAAAATAAGGGAAAATATGCTAAACCTATGGGTTGCCAACCTGACAGATTTATTATATTTAGTGTCATCATTAAGGCAAAATAATGTTATTTATGTTATTCATCAAAATTAGAATGCAGGTAGCCTATAATGAACTTTGGATGAAGCTTGAACATGAGTTCATTGCATAATCAAACAAAATTCGTTAAACAAGCAGGCTAATTTGGCATTTTCTAAGGTGAGACGGAAGCAATTGGTCGCTTATTCTCAGCTGTTGCAGGTGCTTTTAACGAAATTTAACCGCATATATTTTGTAAACAGCACTGTCAGGAATTACCGGGAACTCATAATGGTTAGCCCGAATAATATTGATCATAGGCAACTATTGATCCATATAGCCTATTCCTTGATCGCACTAAACACGCACGAGCATGTCTGTTTCGCCATCATAAGCAATCCGCCAAGGTGGAAAAGCAGGTTTTGAAAGGGAATGGGATATAACATTTTGATTGGTTTATTGCATGTCACGCCCAAGACACACCTATAATTAATGAAGAGACTAGGTTCAGCCCAGTTGCACCTTGCGCTGTGCTTAGCGCCCAAAAAACATGCCGTTAAAATAGCAAAAGTGGACTTGGACACGCCCTAAATTGACTTAGCGCCATGCGCTTAGACCAAGCGCCAAGATCGCCAAAATAGGGCCCCTGGAGTTTCTTACGTATATTTGATTTTAGCACAGCAGTGTGGATAGTGATCAGAGCAGCAGTGTGGAGCAGTGGTCAGAGCAGCAGTGCGGAGCAGTGGTCAGAGCAGCAGTGTTGAGCAGTGGTCAGATTGTGAACAGAGTGCTTTCCAGCATCTTGTATCAGCATGATTAGATTATTCAGCAGAGTGAATCTTATAAGCAGTGTGTGATTTGTGTGTGCGTAGTCAGCTTGCAAACCTGAAGTTTCTTATATTTGATTTTAAATCAGGATTTTTATTTTATTGGAATGTCTCTGACATGCTTTCCACCCAGAGCACAACAAACAAATTAACATAAACCGTTCACAAATTCTTCAGTCTCTTTAGAGTTTTAAATAACAAAAATACAACCAATAAATAGGATCAATATAAATAAATGAATAAATACAAAATAAATAAATAAATACAAAATAAATAAATATATTCATGAACAAATAAATAAATAAATAAATACATAGACAAAGCGCTATACTACACAAGCTAGCGCAGAAGCCAGAACTTTAGGGAATCGAGGTTGTGCTTAAGCCCCTGTACCCATCAATGCTTCAGTCAAACATCGTTCTGACTTAGTTTTCAGTGCATATGAAACACTACAGTGACTTAGTGCAGACCCAGCTGCACAGAAAAACAAGAAAACAAGACGTTACTTCTACCTAATGCGGCATTACTTAAACACTGCAAGGTTTACACACTCTGTACCTAGTGCTGTAGTATTTAAACACTGCAAGGTTTACACGCTCTGTATTTTAACATTCTTTCATTACACAAATGTATGAGGAAAATATGTCAGAAGGCACTTTAGAATGAAACTTATCTATTTGCACATTTGTTTGACAGGGTTTAAGGACTGAGTTTAACCATTTGATCAAATTTGGAGGTGGGAGATGTGAAAGCACCCTGGAAAACAGGTGGAGGTGAGCGTGCACCAAACCGTGCAGAAAATGACCAAGCCTGTGCCTGATCAATAGCCTCATACACACCACAAATAACCCTGTAGCAAAGGCTCATGGGAGTTTATAAAACTTAATAATAAGTTAACTATAAAAAATTACAGTAATGTACTGTAATGCACAGACTACAACCACTACGGTTGGGCTAATTCTAGTGACCGAAGAGGACTATTGTTTTAATGTAAAGCAATTAGCTTTCAGTCTACATCTGTGAGAGAAACACTGCAGCGTGTCAATAACCTGTCAGTTCTTTCTTTGCTGTTGAATTTTCTCTCCAGTAAAGTCGCTACAAAGTCTTTCACAAAACTCACAGAACTCTTAGTCTGTGCGTGTCTGTGTGTATATATATTTAACTTTAACACTTGTATGTTTACTGGAATAAATTAGTTAAAGTCGTGCTATCCCCTGATATTTAATTATTTAATTTCAGTCGCCCTAGAAGGGAAATAGCAAACTGTCCAAGACAAATTATGTTTAAGTATCTTCACTTAAAGGATAGCCTAATCCTTATTATACATTTTTTTCAGACGACCGATCATCTTTTTTGCCCATCTTTCATTTGTCCCTTTTTTG
>CM056389.1:225642-298142 GCA_029718625.1 Synaphobranchus kaupii | reverse complement strand
CAGAGCAGCAGTGTGGAGCAGTGATCAGAGCAGCAGTGTGGAGCAGTGATCAGAGCAGCAGTGTGGAGTAGTGATCAGAGCAGCAGTGTGGAGCAGTGATCAGAGCAGCAGTGTGGAGCAGTGGTCAGAGCAGCAGTGTGGAGCAGTGGTCAGAGCAGCAGTGTGGAGTAGTGGTCAGAGCAGCAGTGTGGAGCAGTGATCAGAGCAGCAGTGTGGAGTAGTGATCAGAGCAGCAGTGTGGAGCAGTGATCAGAGCAGCAGTGTGGAGCAGTGATCAGAGCAGCAGTGTGGAGTAGTGATCAGAGCAGCAGTGTGGAGCAGTGATCAGAGCAGCAGTGTGGAGCAGTGATCAGAGCAGCAGTGTGGAGTAGTGATCAGAGCAGCAGTGTGGAGCAGTGATCAGAGCAGCAGTGTGGAGCAGTGGTCAGAGCAGCAGTGTGGAGCAGTGGTCAGAGCAGCAGTGTGGAGCAGTGATCAGAGCAGCAGTGTGGAGTAGTGATCAGAGCAGCAGTGTGGAGCAGTGATCAGAGCAGCAGTGTGGAGCAGTGATCAGAGCAGCAGTGTGGAGTACTGATCAGAGCAGCAGTGTGGAGCAGTGATCAGAGCAGCAGTGTGGAGCAGTGGTCAGAGCAGAAGTGTGGAGCAGTGGTCAGAGCAGCAGTGTGGAGTAGTGGTCATAGCAGCAGTGTGGAGCAGTGATCAGAGCAGCAGTGTGGAGCAGTGGTCATAGCAGCAGTGTGGAGCAGTGATCAGAGCAGCAGTGTGGAGTAGTGATCAGAGCAGCAGTGTGGAGCAGTGATCAGAGCAGCAGTGTGGAGCAGTGGTCAGAGCAGCAGTGTGGAGCAGTGGTCAGAGCAGCAGTGTGGAGCAGTGGTCAGAGCAGCAGTGTGGAGTAGTGGTCATAGCAGCAGTGTGGAGCAGTGATCAGAGCAGCAGTGTGGAGCAGTGATCAGAGCAGCAGTGTGGAGCAGTGGTCATAGCAGCAGTGTGGAGCAGTGGTCATAGCAGCAGTGTGGAGCAGTGGTCAGAGCAGCAGTGTGGAGCAGTGGTCAGAGCAGCAGTGTGGAGCAGTGGTCATAGCAGCAGTGTGGAGCAGTGGTCATAGCAGCAGTGTGGAGCAGTGGTCATAGCAGCAGTGTGAAGCAGTGGTCATAGCAGCAGTGTGGAGCAGTGGTCATAGCAGCAGTGTGGAGCAGTGATCAGAGCAGCAGTGTGGAGCAGTGGTCATAGCAGCAGTGTGGAGCAGTGGTCATAGCAGCAGTGTGGAGATGCGTCATGGATCTTCTGCAGCTTCTCTGACTCTATATCACTTCCTTCCTCTCTGAAAATAGGCCGCAGCCACAGAGACAGAAAAAAAGACGTCTCTCCTCCAACTTATGATCGCTGCTCTTTCTGCTTCTCTCTCTCTCTAGCTCACTTTTTCCTCTCCTCTCCTGCATCTGCCTTTCTCTCCTTCCCCTTCTCCACTTCCTGCAAATCCATCCTTGCTCTCTTCATCTGTAACATGACCTTATATGGCATTTGGGCACCGTTTGTCTGAGGGGAGAAGGCCTGCAGCATCATAATCTTTCGTTAAAAAAATGTTAAAAAAAAAGATTTTACAAAAGAAGAAACATTAATTGCCTCAGATTGAAAGTCCTCCCTGTTTTTTTATAGTCCATTTTTTTATGTCAATTCATATTTGGTGGCAGGGCAGGTCTAGGGAGGAGGGTTAGGATGACGACGAGTCTTGCTGGGTTTGAAATTTTAAAGAATAAGTTGTGCTCCAGTATTACGAGAGGCTTGTTCCAAACCCCCCCCCCCCCCCCCTGCCTGTAACGGGTAACTCCTTCTGGTTTTCAACTTGATTGCGGTCTAACCACTCCCCCCTTTTGGCGTCACCATCAGCGGAGGAGTCCGTCAGCGAACTGGGACAAACCCACCAACGCGTGGAAAGAGTGCAGCGGTCCTGGCATTGGTAAAAGAGCCGTTTAGGAACCCTGGGTAAATTAAGACAAAAAAAAAATCTATGACTCAAAATGGTCGTTACCACAGGTGGGTGCAACCAGGATCAATCCCCATTCATTATTTAATTCACTCGATCATTTGCTTGATCGTACATGTGTTTGATAAAATCACGAGCTGCACACTGTGGACTGCGTGTGTTTCCTTTGTAAAAGTGTTTTACTCTTTATACAGGCGTGAACCTGTATTTTTGTTCAACAGATTAATTGACACACTGCAGGACTGCAGTTACACACCCCTGTTCTATTACAATAACAGAATGGCAGAATTGAGTGATTAAATATGCTGTGCTGCCTTCATACAGGTTCGAGCCTCCTGAATACATGAATAAAGAGCACGCATTGCATTGCGGGAAAATGAGGCTGTTGGAGGGAATTAACCTAATTTTCCTGACTTGCTTTCCAAAGTGATGTAACTTCTGAGAAACCTTTAATTTGTCTAAAGGTCTTTGCCTCAAAAGTGTGTACACTGATTATTTTTTCATATAGCCTTTGTGGAAGGATTAACAGAATATTACTTTTTTCATTTTTAGAATTTATTGTTGAAGTCACAGCAGGGGGGTTATACTACAAAGCAGGAGTACTGAGTAAGACCCAGAACCCTCCTAAATCTTGAACATTGATCAATGTAAAAACAGCTCAGTAATCCTGCTTTGGGTTTTACTCAGTGCAGTTATCCAGCTAACTCAGTAATCCTGCTTTGGGTTGCACTCAGCGCAGTTATCCAGCTAACTCAGTAATCCTGCTTTGGGTTGCACTCAGCGCAGTTATCCAGCTAACTCAGTAATCCTGCTTTGGGTTGCACTCAGCGCAGTTATCCAGCTAACTCAGTAATCCTGCTTTGGGTTGCACTCAGCGCAGTTATCCAGCTAACTCAGTAATCCTGCTTTGGGTTGCACTCAGCGCAGTTATCCAGCTAACTCAGTAATCCTGCTTTGGGTTGCACTCAGCGCAGTTATCCAGCTAACTCAGTAATCCTGCTTTGGGTTGCACTCAGCGCAGTTATCCAGCTAGCTCAGTAACCTGCTACGTAGTTCTGGGGTAGTATAACCCCTGACCATGCATTTCCAAAGCAAAACAAGGACAACAACAATAACAGGATCGTAGCAGCCTCCTTGTGGACTGGATCCCATGTACAGAGTGATGTCTGTGACTAACGTTGACTATGAGGAAATGAACAGAGAACAAAGAAAATGGCTATTCATAGAACCGTGGGAATGCAATACAAGTTAGTCAAAGTATTTATTTTTTCACAAAAACAGTTTCGAAAACTACATTTTTGATGATTTCTGAGGTTGCCAAACATTGCTTGCGGCCCCTTCAAACCTATCAGTAATTAAATCAGTCCTTCAGCTAATCCATCAGTCTAATGTACCACCTATTGTCTTGGGCAAATATTCTTTCAGCAGTATCAAGCACATACCCAATTCTGAAATAATAAAAACACAGAAAAATATAATACTAATGGTTGGGTCTATGAAATATATAGAAATATATTGTATAACAGTAACTGGAGTCTGACACTCTTTAGCATTTAATACTTTGTATTGACCTCAGCACATGGCATGTTATAATCACTGGTTAATCATGAGGGCTCAATGTGGTGACCTAATTTTGTCACTGGCAAATGAGGGAAGTCGCGGGTATTCACAGTTTCATTCATAGATTTCCAGCAGCCCCCCCCCCCCCCCCCCCCCCCCCCAATACTCCTGTAGCCCCTTGAGGGGCGAATCACTTTCCCCAAATTTGCATATTCATTGCAGGTTAGTAATAATGAGCATTATGGTCTCATTATGAAGCAAACATTCCACAGGCCCTGGGACATGCTTTTGGTGTGAAACCAGTTTCATGTCATATCAAATGTGTCACTGGGCCCGTGGAAGGATGCTGTCATAACTCAGACTGTCCCCTGGAGGAAGTACACCACATTCTACCCACAATCCCTCTCTCCCTTCATAATATATCACACATTCTTGAGAATTGGGACACATCATGTCCTACCAAAAAAATATTTTTCTGGTGAAAATTTACATTTAAGCGTTTCATGCATGAAATATAATTAATTTCATTTTTATTTGGACTAATTAAATTTTTATCTTCTATACCTGCCAAGGGCCAATTTAAACAATTAAGAAAATGTGTTAGAAGCGTTCATAGCCTAAAACTAACCATTCCTACTGATAACACAGGTGTGATAATTAACTTTTATAATCCTCTTTGTTTTAAAATGTAATTTTTATGGAAATGTTGGCTCTTGAAATGTCAACACCATCAGATTTCTATAAAAATTTTATGAAAAAGTCATACAAATGGTCATAAGGACCCCTATCTCACTATATAGTTAGCCATATCATAAGGACCCCTGACCCCTGACCCCTGTCCCAGTCTGTAGTTTCACAGGGTTATGTGTCCTCTGTTTTTAAAATTTTTGGAAAAACAAATCAGCAGTGGATCAGCAGTGTCTGAAATATAACAGGTCAACTCCATCACCCTTCTAAATCAAAACAAAGTAAGAATTATGGTTTTCACTTACATTAAGAATCCTCTTAGCAACGGAGAAAAATCAAATGGCTACTCACTACAGCTATGCCATGAAATGAGAAAATATATAGCATTTTCACAACTCTGTAAGATGCCTATTTTTATTATTATTGTTATTTATTATTTTATCTGACGGAGTATTTCTCTTTAGTAATTGAATCATGTTATTGAAATCAGCAATTTAATTTCTATTAAGTTATTTAAATAGTATTAAATCATTAATACATAGTTTTTTTTAACTGAAACATCTTCTCCATTTAGTGAACCTAGCTTTTTGTAATGAGAGTCCTGTGTGAATGTTAGGAATAGCAAAAAAAGTGCTATTTAAGAACAAATGAAATCACTGGGAGATGGCCCCTATACAGGGTTTAATAGCCAAGGCTTTGATCTACAAAATTAGTTTAATTCTAAATTGAAAAGGAAACTGATAGTGTAATTACTGAATTTTAAGTCTTCCTTACATTATATACCATTATTATTGCATTGCTTCTCAAGCTTCTGGATTTTAGACTTAATAAGTCTTTTGTTTTATTTATCCATTGTTTTTATATATTTTACTTTAACTGTGTAATAGGATTTTGCTGTAAAAAAAAGTTTTAAATAAAATTGCATTATTATTATTATTATTATTATTATTATTATAAATAACAACAGTGCATATTTTGTACATTCTATATCTGCTGTGTACCATGCTTGAGAGATTGTGTTGGCTTAAACTAACAACAACAACAAAAAAGTCTGCCAGTCTGCAAATATCAGGATTCCTAAATGCTTACGAAGGTAATCCCATATGCAAAAGGTCATATATGATCATACTTGCAAAGTTTATATAAAAAAGCATGTTGATTAGTAGCCTATTATATTATATATGTCTATACAATTCTTATACAATCTCTCAATGTTTTTTTTATAAGGAGTACCATGTATTAGGGAACTATTTTACACTGCCTGGCCAAAAAAAAAGTCGCACACTCTAATATTTTGTCAGGCCGTCTTTAGCTTTCATTATGGCGCGCATTCGTCGTGGCATTGTTTTGACAACCTTATGCAACGTCACAACATTTATTTCCATCCAGAGTTGCATTCATTTTTGGCCGAGATCTTGTATTGACGATGAGAGAGTCAAACCACTCCGTAAGGTCTTCTCCAGCACATCCCAAAGACTTTCAGTGGGGTTAAGCTCAGGACTCTGGTGGCCAATTCATGTGTGAAAATGATTCCTCATGCTCCCTGAACTACTCTTTCACAATTTCAGCCCAATGAATCTTGGCATTGTCATCCTGGAATATGCCCATTGATGGGATAACCTGGTCATTCAGTACATTCAGGTACTCAACTGACTAAATTTTATTGCTGCATAACGTTGCTGATCCTAGACCTGACCAACTGAAGCAACCCCAGATCATAACACTGCCTCCTGTGGCTTGTACAGTGGGCACTATGCATGACGGGTGCAACGGCAACTTTTTTTTTGGCCAGGCAGTGTATATGCTAGCTCTCTACCACATATTTATTTTATTTAAGTTTTGTATATGGTATATGTGTTTTTTATAATATTTCTACAGACCTTTTGCATATGGGATTTGCATATAGCATTTAGGAATCCTGTTATTTGCAGACTGGCAGGCTTTTTTTTGTTGGTTTTATGAATGAAGTTCAACCATCGAGATAAAAAAAAAGAACTGGAGGCAGCTTCCGCTTACCGGTTCCATGGATTCCTATGGGAGCTGCTCATTGGGGCACGAAGCCAATTCAGTGGTCAACCCGTCACATCTCTGCAGTCTATGGGCAATACACACAGACAGCGCACAGAATCATGGGAATCGCAGTTCATTACAGAAGTTAACGGGGAGACGCAGTTGTTTCCATTACAGATATGCTCGGTTTTCTCATGTTATACGTCTCAAAAGAACCGAAAACGACACGCTCTGATGGCTAGCTCACAAGCTAAATCCATTAATAATCATATTGCAGCCTATGAAGTATGCACTGATCTGAACAGACCTAGCTAACTTCAGCTAGTATAACGCAAGTAATAGCCTACAAGACTAGCCTATAAATAGCAACCCACACAGATAAAGCAGAGACGAAGAAGCTCGAGAATTATACATCATATTGCATTTAAATACAATTACGAAATAAGAAAGGTATTCTGTGAATGTACTATAATGATGAGTATAAACTATAAGTACAATACCGGCAGCTTACCCATTCGCTTTATTTGACCGTGAAATAAAAATGGTGGATCTCCGTTTTGTCTCGTAATTCATCGGAGAAAATCGTAAAGTCACGTGGTGTGTAATCTCTGATTCGTAAAATAAGTATGAATTTTCGGGGACTGGAATTTCATAGAATAGATACGAATGGGCTGTGAGACCAGGTTGTATCCCCTGATATTTAATTATTTCATTTCAGTCGCCCTAGAAGGGAAATAGCAAACTGTCCAAGATAAATTATGTTTAAGTATCTTCACTTAAAGGATAGCCTAATCCTTATTATACATTTTTTTCAGACGACCGATCATCTTTTTTGCCCATCTTTCATTTGTCCCTTTTTTGGCGATGTTACATTCCACGTATGTGCCTGTCTCTCTCGTTTCTGCAGGAGTCCATCACCATTGGTCCATTCTGCTGTCTATCATCATCACACCAATACCTCTATGTCCCGCCCCCACCATTCAGAGCTCCACACCATTCTGGCTCCTCCAATCAACAGCTACCCCTCTTTATTTAAAGGTTTGAGGCATTCTTGCCAAGCTCCTCTGGGTCGAGGACTGATGCACGACTGAAGGTCCGTTTGGCCCGTCTTCAGCTGGAGGCCCAGGAAAAGGCTCGGGAGTTGGAGGCCCAGGAAAGAGCTCAGAAACTGGGGTTCGAACATAAGCTGGCAATACGCAAACTAGAACTTGAGGGAGAGACTAAACTCAAGCTGCGGCAGTTGGAATTACAGAACGTCACTGCGCAGCCTGTTGCATCCACACCCGCCTCAGATAGGCTCACACCACATACTGAGTATTATGATGTGAGGAGACATGTTGCTCTTCCTCCCTTTCGGGAGACAGAGGTGGATTCCTACTTCAGCACGTTTGAGCGACTTGCTGCTGCTCTCCACTGGCCTAGAGAAATTTGGACAACATTAGTACAGTGCAAATTAACTGGTAAAGCACAGGATGTCATTGCTACTTAGTCACTAGAAGATAGCTTAAAAACTATGATGTGGTGAAGGCTGCTGTGCTTCGTGCCTACGAATTAGTGCCGGAGGCATATAGGCAAAAGTTTTGCAATCATAGAAAAACCCTGACTCAAACCTTTGTTGAGTTTGCTAGAGAGAAAGGTGTTTTGTATGATAAGTGGTGTGCTGCTAGCAAGGCTACAGATTTTAATTCTCTCCGAGAATTAATGTTATTGGAAGATTTTAAAAAGTGTACACCAGAGCGTTGTGTGGTTTACTTAAATGAGCAGAAAATTACCACCTTAAATGAAGCTGCCATCTTTGCTGACAAGTTTACCATCACGCATAAAGGAGTGTTTGTATCTTCCCGTGAAAAGCCTGCTGATGCCGCCCCACCAGTTAGCTCACAGCCAAAACATACGCGATCTTCCCCGGTTCGTTCCAAGGAAACCCGCGAGTGTTTTTACTGCCATAAAGCAGGCCATGTTATTGCCGATTGCTTCCTATTAAAAAAGAAAAATTCAAGTCCACCAAAGCCTACTGGTTTTATCAGAGCAGTCTCTGAAACTGCTCAGTCCTCCAATAGCTGCGAGAGAGGTGACGTTAGCTACGAACCATTCCTATTTGACGGTTTTGTGTCCATATCAGCTAATATTCAGAAACCAGTTAGAATTTTACGAGACACTGGTGCGTCACAATCTTTCCTGTTGGCTGGGGTCTTGCCCTTATCCGATGAAACTTCCTGTGGTGCAGACGTAATAGTGCAGGGAATCAAAATGGGTTTCATAACTGTCCCACTGCATAAAGTGTATATTAAAACCGATTTGGTCTCTGGATGTTTTAAGGTAGCTGTGCGTTCTGCTTTGCCAGTTCCAGGTGTAGCCTTCATCATGGGGAATGATATAGCAGAAAATGGCCTGTTATTCCGAAAGTGGTCTTCCGCTATTGCGGCTGGTATGGACTGGGGCGTGGTTGGCCAGATAGTGGTGCCTACAGTTTACCGTCAACAAGTGCTGTCCTTGGCTCATGAGAACCCATGGTCTGGTCACTTAGGTGTCACGAAAATACCTAAACACTCTGTTATAGGTTTCTTTTGGCCTGGGCTAAAGTCCACTGTTGTGCAGTACTGTAGGACATGCCACACTTGTCAGATTACTGGTAAACCCAATCAAGTCATTCCTCCTGCCCCTCTCTGTTCGATACCTGTAATGGACGAACCGTTTCAGCGTGTCATTGTAGATTGTGTGGGGCCACTCCCCAAAACTAAATCTGGTAATCAGTACTTACTTACGATTATGTGCGCCGCTACTTGATTTCCCGAGGCTATTCCTCTTCGTACAATTACTGCTAAATCAGTAATAAAAGCTTTGACTAAGTTTTTTTCTACTTTGGGTTTTCCAAACGTCCTGCAGACAGACCAAGGTTCGAATTTTCTTTCTAGAATATTCAAACAGGTTTTACAGTCTCTGTCCATTACGCACAAAGTTTCCAGTCCCTACCACCCGAGACGCAAGGCGCACTTGAGCGCTGGCATCAGACATTTAAGTCTGTCCTCCGTAAATACTGTTTAGCCACAGGGAAATGTTGGGATGTGGGTGTACCATTTGCCCTGTTTGCCCTTAGAGAAACCGTACAGGAATCACTCGGTTTTAGCCCTGCAGAGTTAGTTTTTGGTCATACTGTGCGAGGTCCCCTGAAAGTTTTAAAGGAACAATTTATGTCTGATTCACCTCCCAAGTCCAATGTGCTGGATTACGTCAGTCAGTTCCGAGAGCGTTTGCATCATGCTTGCTCTCTTGCTAAGGAAGCACTTTCCTCATCTCAGAGTGCTATGAAACGCCGTTATGATGAGAAGGCTGTTTTCCGTTCTTTTAAACCAGGAGATCAAGTCTTAGTTTTGCTGCCTATCCCCGGTTCCGCTTTATCCGCTCGTTTTTCTGTTCCTTATGTTGTAGAGGAGAAGCTTAGTGACAGCAATTATATAATTCGAACTCCTGACCGCAAACGTCAGACGCGTGTATGTCATGTTAACATGGTAAAATTATATCATGAAAGAGAAACTCCTCAGTTGGCACATGAGGAAAAAGTTGTAAGTTGTAAGTTCAGTCTCAGTAGTTTCCCGTCTTCCTAAGGCTGAGGATGAAGATGGTCTTTTGCAGTACTCAGAAATGCCCCACAGCAGTGCGCTAGGTTGCTAAATTCGGAAATTATAGCAGACCTGTCTTCCCACCTTGCCCACTTGCCCGAAGAACAAAGGTCTGATATTATACAGTTAATTGAACACTATGCAATGCTCTTTAGCGACACTCCTACTCAGACTTCGATAATAAAGCATGACATAAATGTGAATACTGCTGCACCCATTTGGCAGCATCCCTATCGACTCAATACTGCCAAGCGTGCGGCAATGAAAACCGAGGTACAGTATCTTTTAGATAATAAATTAGCCAGTCCTAGCTCTAGTCCCTGGAGTTCTCCATGTCTGTTGGTCCTGAAACCGGATGGAACTTCCAGGTTTTGTACGGACTTTCGTAAGGTAAATGCAGTTACTGTACCCGACTCCTACCCTCTTCCTAGGATGGAGGACTGTATTGATAACATTGGCAAGGCAAAGTACGTAAGTAAACTTGACCTATTAAAAGTCCCCATAACACCACGTGCTTCGGAAATCTCTGCTTTTGTAACCCCTGATGATTTCCTACAATATAATGTCCTAGCTTTCGGAATGCGTAATGCACCCGTCACCTTTCAAAGGTTAATCAACGTTGTATTAGCAGGTGTTCCTAATTGCAACGCATACCTCGATGACTTGGTGATATATACTAATACATGGTCAGAACACCTACACGTCTTGAGACTTGTGTTTGACAGGTTAGCAACGTCTTCGCTAACTGTCAATCTTGCCAAATGTGAATTTGGTAAAGCGACCATCGCCTACTTAGGCAAGCAGGTTGGTCAGGGAAAAGTTTGTCCGCTAAACACAAAGATTATGGCCATTACCAGTTTTCCCGCACCCACGAATAAACGTGAGTTGCGAAGGTTCATAGGAATGACTGGGTATTACCGTAGTTTTTGTAGAAACTTTTCTTCGGTTGTAGCTCCATTAACCAAGTTTACTGTAAGACAGTTTGTTTGGTCTTCAGATTGCCAGCATGCTTTTGAGTCTGTTAAAGCCTTGTTGTGCAGTGCCCCAGTGCTTACCGCTCCGGACTTCACGCTACCATTTAAATGAAAGGTAGACGCCAGTGCATTGGGAGCTGGAGCTGGAGCTGGAGCTGGAGCTGTAGCTGTGCTGTGCTGTGCTGTGCTGTGCTGTGCTGTGCTGTGCTGTGCTGTGCTGTGCTGTGCTGTGCTGTGCTGTGCTGTGCTGTGCTGTGCTGTGCTGTGCTGTGCTGTGCTGTGCTGTGCTGTGCTGCTTCAAGAAAGCACAGACGGACTTGATCACCCCGTTTGTTTTTTTTCTCGGAAGTTCACAAAGCCTCAGCTTAGATACTCCACCATCGAGAAGGAAGCGCTAGCATTGTTGTTGGCTTTACAGCACTTTGAAGTATATGTTGGGTCTAGCTCTGTTCCTGTAGTGGTTTACACTGACCATAATCCTTTGGTATTTCTGTCACGCATGTACAACAATAACCAGCGATTAATGCGCTGGTCCCTTATCGTCCAGAATTATAACTTGGTTATTAAGCACAAAAAGGGGATTGATAATGTATTAGCCGATGCACTGTCACGCGCATGAAATGTAAAGAGAAAAAAAAAAGTATTTGTATTCTCCCTAATCATTTTTGTTGCTTCTGTTGTTGGAACTAACTTAAGTTCGTTCTTATGGGTGGGAGTGTTACGTTCCACGTGTGTGCAGGGTTGCCAGGTCCTGCTGAAATTTCCAGCCCAAAATCAGCTCAAAACCCGCCCCAAATGTCCTAAAACTAGCCCAAATATAATGATGTTCCATTTAGGTGTTTTAAAGGGATACTTCAGTTTGGTTAGCTGTAACCAAAGCCATAGGCTGTAACCAATACTGGCTGTAACCATTCGTTTCCATTAGCATTGCTACAAAATGCAAACAAGCTTACAGTGGACGTTTCTCAAGAACCTTGGGAAGTGCGATATCAAACCGAAAATATATATTTTTTTAAAAGGAAGTATTCATTTAATAGAGATCATATTTGAACATTCTTTATTTTCCCTCCTTTTTTGTTTAACAGCAAAATGTATTGAGTATGCCTATTTTTAAATGTCTTGAATGTTGTTACTTTATTCAAAAAGAAACTATGCTCATAACAACAACAAAAAGCTTAATTCAGTATGTACTTTAGAATTTATTTTATTACTGTGGACCCCCAGTAGCTGAAACAGCACACTTAGCACACTTACAACCCTTTTTGTTATTTGAACTGTTTTGTCTTGTGTTTTGTGTGGCCACGATGAGGACTTGGGACAGGGTAAGAGAGAGGCCTCTGTTTACTTGCACACTTAGTTTTTAGTACTGTTTAGAGACACTAGTTTAGGAGTGATTGCCACCCACTGTATTTCTGTTTGGTTAGCTAGAGTAGATACTTAGGTTTTGTCTTGGTTGTGAATATAGGTACCTCATTTAGACAGCGTTTCTCTTTTTGGTTTCAGCTAGCATTGTTTTGTTTTATTGAGTTATTTTCGTTCGCAACACTCAGGTCCCCTGACCTCAGTTGTGTGTCTTGTGCTTTGTCTTGTGTGTACTGTAAATAATTATATATATATATATATATATATATATATTTCACCAGTAAAAAGCCTTTCACTTGGTAGTCTGGTTTTGCAGTACTTTATTATTCTTGCACAATTGTACACATTAAGTGTAGTGCATGGCCGCAGCTCCGGCCCCGCCTCCACGTTCCGCAGACAGATCTGAGGCTCTCCTCTCACTGCTTCCATGGTCTCGAGGTTTTCAGTCGCGGGGTGTTCCACGCCTTTACCGATTGGCTCTCTTCTCAGGAGCCAGAAAAGGAAGAACTAACCGGAAAAACGGCAGAATTAAAACGCAGAGTCCGGTTGCTGTGGCGGCTCCGTCCGGCAGGCCAATGAGAGGAGGCGATGCGTTTGCGTTTAGTCTCAGGTAGCTCTCCGCAGCAGGCTGATGTGATGAGTGTGTGTTTGTGTGTGTCTGTGCAGAGAGCTGTGCTGCTCAGGAGTGAGTTGCACAGAGGGGGAGGGGCTATATAATATTTTTTTGTGGGGTTTCCTTTATCTCAACCTCATCTTTTTTCACTTTAATTTCGATGCACTATTTTCTCCCTCAGCGTACAGTTTTTCAGCCGCATTCTGCTTCTAATGTCCCTTTTTTCAAAGGAGGCGTCTCTCCTGTTTGATAAAGTTGAACTCAGTGAGGATGTTTTACTGCATGTCTACCTTGCCGGGGCCTTTGATGGAAGATATGTCCTATTAGACTACTTACCTCTGGAACTGGATTACATTACATTCATTTCATCCAAAGCGATGTACAATAAGTGTATACCGAAGGTTATTGAAGCAATTACAAAACAGATCAGACGAGGCACATCTTTCTCATAATGTAGCAGCTATCCATAGTAATGATCATTGAACATAGTACACACAGTAAGCTATGGGTAATTAGCTATACATTATAAACAATAGAATCAAACAAGTTAAACAGGAAACAAGTGCTATGAAAATGGTCCTAGATTGGTAAGTCAGTCAAGGTGGAGTCTGAAGAGGTGTGTCTTCAGACCACGACGGAAAGCGGGCAGTGTTTGAGCAGTACGTAGGGGAGTGGGGAGTTTGTTCCACCACTGGGGAGCTAGGGTGGAGAAGCTCTGCAGTGGTGATGAGCAGAGCGAAGTGATCGAGCTCGAGTGTAGTGCTGGATTATGTCCAGCAGGTGGGAGGGGCCTTCATGTCTTATAAAATACTCACTGATGTCCTCCAGGAAGATTCAACGTAAATATGCTATGCAGCAAAAATGGTGGTGTACATTTAAAACCCTAGGGTGTTTATATGAGACCGTGGACTCATATAAACACCCTAGCATGTTAAATGTACACCAGCAATGTTAGATATACACTGGCATTTTTGCTGTGTACAGTGCTTTTAAACAGTTGCTTTGTCAGTCTACACCTGAGAGTAAAACTCAAAAAGAATCTCGCCAAAAAGGTGTTCACGTATAAAATGTTGAACTGATCTGTTATTTAAATGTTGTTTACTTTCTGTTGAGTATTTTTTTTTTTCAAATGCTAACAACTGTTCTTATAACACGTAATTATTTTATTATTTCCCAGCTGGCAGGCATGAAGCGGCCTGCTGGGGGCCCTCTGTCGGCATGCCGGCATTTTGCAAATCGGCAAACGATTAGCCCATAACGGCAGTACGGCGGCCCCTAACGGCACTACGGCGGCCCATAACGGCGCTACGGCGGCCCCTAACGGCACTACGGCGGCCCCTAACGGCACTACGGCGGCCCCTAACGGCACTACGGCGGCCCCTAACGGCGCTACGGCGGCCCCTAACGGCACTACGGCGGCCCCTAACGGCACTACGGCGGCCCCTAACGGCACTACGGCGGCCCCTAACGGCACTACGGCGGCCCCTAACGGCGCTACGGCGGCCCATAACGGCACTACGGCGGCCCCTAACGGCACTACGGCGGCCCCTAACGGCGCTACGGCGGCCCATAACGGCACTACGGCGGCCCCTAACAGCACTACGGCGGCCCCTAACGGCACTACGGCGGCCCCTAACGGCGCTACGGCGGCCCCTAACGGCACTACGGCGGCCCCTAACGGCACTACGGCGGCCCCTAACGGCACTACGGCGGCCCCTAACGGCACTACGGCAGCCCCTAACGGCGCTACGGCGGCCCCTAACGGCGCTACGGCGGCCCATAACGGCACTACGGCGGCCCCTAACGGCACTACGGCGGCCCCTAACGGCACTACGGCGGCCCCTAACGGCACTACGGCGGCCCCTAACGGCACTACGGCGGCCCATAATGACTATCTTACACCCGGCGCTAGGTTCATTATAACGCCTAACGCTTACGTCCTTTAATTAGCATGTATTCTTGTGCCCATTACAAGTGAACTGGGCGTGTTGGTCTTAAGATGAGGAGTGGCCAGGATTCTTTTTGGCGTATTGCTATCTTGAGCCAGCACAAAGCGCTTGCGCTAGAACCACCACAAACCTGGTCTAAAGTCATGTCGCTGTTCTTTACATGTTATTTTAACGGCGCATATAAGTGCGTCTACATAGGCGTGTGCACAACGCGCGTACCCTCCTGTCTGTTACACACAGGGGCGCGCACAAGCATGACTAAAATATCTAGATCATAATGTAAAATATTATTATTGTGTAGGCTATATCAAAAATGCATAATAATAAAAGGTTCCATAGGTCCACATACCTTTCCCTCGGCGAAGGGAAACGATGCCACATTACATTGCTCTCAGCCCACTCCATCAACATCCAGGCGATGTGCGATGGTACGGGACAATGGCTATCCATTAAAAAGGAGCTGATAACACCTATATCAAGCCTAATGCGCGAATTGTCATTTATACCTAATGCGTGAATTGTCATTCAATGGAAAACTCGCGCACTGCAATAGACGGACTTTTGAGTTCTGAAAATGCAATTCAGACGTCATTACAATGCAGCTCTGTTTATCTAGGAATACAGCCTGTAAGTAAATAGAATGGTTTGTAACTGAAAAAAGTTCAAAACCTTGTCCAGTGAATATTGCTTTTATTGTTTTTCAAATAGCCTAGGCTACAGCGAATTCGCTGTGCATACATAAGGTTTTTTCGATAGCCTATGGTTAAAAAACAGAGATAAATGTCATCATGTTAACTGAATTGTAACCTTAGCTATTCTTCGTCCTTCATATTTTTTAGATTACAGTGACAAGGTTTCCATACCCTCTGCCTATTAAAACCCAGCTGATTTCACCTGTTATTCCATAACTGAACAAAAGATTTTAAAGAGAACTAAGCGGCTAATTAGAAATGAAATTTGCAGCACGTTACAAAATTAATTTACAATTAATTTTAATGCCATTATCTGCATGTGCACTTTACAGGAGCAGGTCTGTTTCCTCTGCTGTAAATCACACTTTTCACGGTCTTCCTGGGAAAGTGGATCATTTTAAAGCATTACGCTACCAGTAAAATAGGTTGGTCGCATTTCCATAAGCAGGACATTATAAAATAAGGGAAAATATGCTAAACCTATGGGTTGCCAACCTGACAGATTTATTATATTTAGTGTCATCATTAAGGCAAAATAACGTTATTTATGTTATTCATCAAAATTAGAATGCAGGTAGCCTATAATGAACTTCGGATGAAGCTTGAACATGAGGTCATTGCATAATCAAATGAAATTCGTTAAACAAGCAGGCTAATTTGGCATTTTCTAAGGTGAGACGGAAGCAATTGGTCGCTTATTCTCAGCTGTTGCAGGTGCTTTTAACGAAATTTAACAGCATATATTTTGTAAACAGCACTGTCAGGAATTACCGGGAACTCATAATGGTTAGCCCAAATAATATTGATCATAGGCAACTATTGATCCATATAGCCTATTCCTTGATCGCACTAAACACGCACGAGCATGTCTGTTTCGCCATCATAAGCAATCCGCCGAGGTGGAAAAGCAGGTTTTTAAAGGGAATGGGATATAACATTTTGATTGGTTTATTGCATGTCACGCCCAAGACACACCTATAATTAATGAAGAGACTAGGTTCAGCCCAGTTGCACCTTGCGCTGTGCTTAGCGCCAAAAAAACACGCCGTTAAAATAGCAAAAGTGGACTTGGACACGCCCTAAATGCACTTAACGCCATGAACAGAGTCTATTGTGAACAGAGTGCTTTCCAGCATCTTGTATCAGCATGATTAGATTATTCAGCAGAGTGAATCTTATAAGCAGTGTGTAATTTGTGTGAGCGTAGTCAGCTTGCAAACCTGGAGTTTCTTATATTTGATTTTAAATCAGGATTTTTATTTTATTGGAATGTCTCTGACATGCTTTCCACCCAGAGCACAACAAACAAATTAACATAAACCGTTCACAAATACTTCAGTCTCTTTAGAGTTTTAAATAACAAAAATACAACCAATAAATAGGATCAATATAAATACAAAATAAATAAATAAATACAAAATAAATAAATATATTCATGAACAAATAAATAAATAAATACATAGACAAAGTGCTATACTACACAAGCTAGCGCAGAAGCCAGAACTTTAGGGAATTGAGGTTGTGTTTAAGCCCCTGTGCCCATCAGTGCTTCAGTCAAACATCGTTCTGACTTAGTTTTCAGTGCATATGAAACACTACAGTGACTTAGTGCAGACCCAGCTGCACAGAAAAACAAGAAAACAAGAAGTTACTTCTACCAAATGCGGCATTACTTAAACACTGCAAGGTTTACACACTCTGTATTTTAACATTCTTTCATTACACAAATGTATGAGGAAAATTTGT
This sequence comes from Synaphobranchus kaupii, assembly GCA_029718625.1. NCBI lineage: Eukaryota > Metazoa > Chordata > Actinopteri > Anguilliformes > Synaphobranchidae > Synaphobranchus > Synaphobranchus kaupii. The sequence goes on along the minus strand of CM056389.1, from coordinate 280,945 downwards.
CAGAAGGCACTTTAGAATGAAACTTATCTATTAGTTTAAGGACTGAGTTTAACCATTTGATCAAATTTGGTGGTGGGAGATGTGAAAGCACCCTGGGAAACAGGTGGAGGTGAGCGTGCACCAAACCCTGCAGAAAATGAACAAGCCTGTGCCTGATCAATAGCCTCATACACACCACAAATAACCCTGTAGCAAAGGCTCATGGGAGTTTATAAAACTTAATAATAAGTTAACTATGAAAAATTACAGTAATGTACTGTAATGTACAGACCACAACCACGACGGTTGGTCTAATTCTAGTGACTGAAGAGGACTATTGTTTTAATGTAAAGCAATTAGCTTTCAGTCTACATCTGTGAGAGAAACACTGCAGCGTGTCAATAACCTGTCAGTTCTTTCTTTGCTGTTACATTTTCTCTCCAGTAAAGTCGTTACAAAGTCTTTCACAAAACTCACAGAACTCTTAGTCTGTGCGTGTCTGTGTGTATATATATTTAACTTTAACACTTGTATGTTTACTGGAATAAATTAGTTAAAGTCGTGCTATCCCCTGATATTTAATTATTTAATTTCAGTCGCCCTAGAAGGGAAATAGCAAACTGTCCAAGACAAATTATGTTTAAGTATCTTCACTTAAAGGATAGCCTAATCCTTATTATAAATTTTTTTCAGACGACCGATCATCTTTTTTTGCCCATCTTTCATTTGTCCATTTTTTGGCGATCACAAGGCGAACGCGCCGAAGAAGGTCTTGCCATTCAGCAATTCTAGTGAGGGAAGGAGCTGTTCACCGGTGTCCGTGCGCAGCCGATCGCCCTCCAACAGGCTAAATACGGCCCCCAGGTAGACGGCGTCATGCCAGCGCTTGTCCGGTCCTCCCGTGACCTTGAGGCACGCCGAGCGTGTGGAGGTTAGCAACGCCGTCCAGCTGTCGTACGAATCGGAGTAGCACTCCACCGCGTGGCTGACATGCAGCATCTTGCCGGCGTCGTGGTCGCCCTTCTTGGCGTGACACGGCACGCTGAATGAGGCCTGACTGTAGACGAAGTACAGCCCCGAGCGCGGGATGACTATCTCATTGTTGCTCAGCTTCAGGTCCCCCTGGAAGAAGGCGTGGCCAGAGTTGTCGCTCCACGTTACGTCAGAGGTCTTGGCCTCGTTATATACACCTGAGAGAGAGAGGGCCTAGGGTTAATACAGGTAATATACAACAAACACAGTGATACAGTTAATTATCTATACATGCTAACTGACTGCACACTACAGTACATTATCACTGCACTGAGAGAGGGTTAATACAGTATATACACACTGACTGCACACTACAGTACATTAACACTGCACTGAGAGAGAGGGTTAACACAGTATATACACACTGACTGCACACTGCAGTATATTAACACTGCACTGAGAGAGAGAGTTACTACAGTATATACACACTGACTGCACACTACAGTACATTAACACTGCACTGAGAGAGAGAGTTACTACAGTATATACACACTGACTGCACACTACAGTACATTAACACTGCACTGAGAGAGAGGGTTAATACAGTATATACACACTGACTGACTGCACACTACAGTACATTAACACTGCACTGAGAGAGAGGGTTAATACAGTATACACACTCAGACTGCACACTACAGTACATTAACACTGCACTTAGAGAGGGTTAATACAGTATATACACACTGACTGACTGCACACTACAGTACATTAACACTGCACTGAGAGAGAGGGTTAATACAGTATATACACACTGACTGACTGCACACTACAGTACATTAACACTGCACTGAGAGAGGGTTAATACAGTATATACACACTGACTGACTGCACACTACAGTACATTAACACTGCACTGAGAGAGGGTTAATACAGTATATACACACTGACTGACTGCACACTACAGTACATTAACACTGCACTGAGAGAGAGGGTTAACACAGTATATACACACTGACTGACTGCACACTACAGTACATTAACACTGCACTGAGAGAGAGGGTTAATACAGTATATACACATTGACTGACTGCACACTACAGTACATTAACACTGCACTGAGAGAGAGGGTTAATACAGTATATACACACTGACTGTACACTACAGTACATTAACACTGCACTGAGAGAGAGGGTTAATACAGTATATACACACTGACTGACTGCACACTACAGTACACTAATACTGCACTGAGAGAGAGGGTTAATACAGTATATACACACTGACTGCACACTACAGTACATTAACACTGCACTGAGAGAGAGAGGGTTAATACAGTATATACACACTGACTGACTACACACTACAGTACATTAACACTGCACTGAGAGAGAGGGTTAATACAGTACATGAACACTGCGCTAGGCTACATTAGCACGGCAGTAACAAAACGTTTCTCATCTCACCTTCTAAATGAATGGCCGCTTTATCCATCCCAGCAAGTTGCCTCAATTTGAGTTGCATACCTGCACAAGGGCACAGAGAGAGGAGAGAAGGGGTTAAAACACATGAGAACGGCTCCCCGTGGCGTTCTGTAAGGGACGGCGAAGGTTTTAAAGAGGAAGAAGGGCTGTAAGGTGGGCACAGGAAGTGATAGAACTTACCACTTCCTGCTTGGCTCTGGTCTGGGTTGTGCATGTGTGAGGTGAGGAGGACGGCGGCGGCGACACACAGGGACACGGCTATCGCCACGGAGACCCATCGCCATGGCCGCCGCTCGTCCCGTTGGGTCTCCGGCCCCGCCTCCACGTCCCGCAGACAGATCTGAGGCTCTCCTCTCGCTGCTTCCATCGTCTCGAGGTTTTCAGTCGCGGGGTGTTCCACGCCTTTACCGATTGGCTCTCTTCTCAGGAGCCAGAAAAGGAAGAACTAACCGTAAAAACGGCAGAATTAAAACGCAGAGTCTGGTCGCTGTGGCGGCTCCGTCCGGCAGGCCAATGAGAGGAGGCGATGCGTTTGCGTTTGCGTTTAGTCTCAGGTAGCTCTCCGCAGCAGGCTGATGTGATGAGTGTGTGTTTGTGTGTGTCTGTGCAGAGAGCTGTGCTGCTCAGGAGTGAGATGCAGAAGTATATATACACACATTGGACAGCCCATTACAGGGAGAGGGAAACTCCATTCTTATGTCACTCATACTGAGAGAGAGAGGGGGAGGGAGGGGCTATATGACATGAGGGAAACCTAGAGCTACCACAGAACTCCTTTGCACACACACAAATACACACATACACACACACACACACACACACATACAAAAACACAAATACACACATACACACACACACACACACACACACATACATGCATACAAAAACACAAATGCACACATACAGAAACATACACACTTACACACACACAAACACACAAATACACACATACACACACACACACACACACATACAAAAACACAAATGCACACATACAGAAACATACACACTTACACACACACAAATACACACATACAGAAACGCACATGCACACACATATACACACACACACACAAATACACACATACAGAAACATACACACTTACACACGCACACACAAATGCACACTTACACACACACAAATACACACTTACACACACACATACAGAAACATATACACTTACACACATGCAAATACACACATACAGAAATGCACATGCACACACATACACACACACAAATACACACATACAGAAACATACACACTTACACACACACACAAATACACACATACAGAAACGCACATGCACACACATACACACACACACACAAATACACAATTTTTTTATTTTTATTAAAGTTATTTAAACAGGGAAATCCCATTGAGAACAAAGTACTCTTTCACAAAGATGCCCTGTGTACATTGAAAACAGAAATTAAAAACAAAAATAATACTACAAAAAAATACCACAATACAATAAGTCAATAATAAAAAAGAATAATAAAAGAAATATCTAATACAATAAAACAATAAAAAGTAATACAATAAAATGCATATTCCAGTGATAGTAAAATAAGATATAAATGACTAAAAACAGGCCTCTGTACGCATGGCCTCAATTTAGGACCTAAATTTCCAAATTGGAATGAATCTTATTTTAGTTCTTCTTGTAATTTATTACACTTGTGAGGGACATAAAATTTGAAAGAAGTTTTCTCTAATTCGGTGGTAACACATGGAACCTCTAAAGCTAGGCAATCCTGAGATCAAGTCCGGTAGTTTGTGCTTCTGTGTTTCCAGAGAGATATCAGGTAAGAAGGTAAGGTCTGCAGGAGAGTTTTATAAAATAATAAAAGGCAATGTTGCTCTCTCCTCATAACAAGGGAAGACTGTCCCACAGGGTGTGTGTGAAGCCTATCACCCGCCATGAAGCCAAGGGCACAATGGGAGCCTGCATCTAGAGCTTTTAATGTAGAGATACATTATACACACACACACACACACACACACACACACACACACACACACACACACACACACACACACACACACACACACACACACACACACACACACACACACACACACACACCCATGTCTTCCCTCATGATGGAAAATCCTGCTCTTTTCTCCTTTCTCTACCTTTTCCTTTATTTCAGGTTCCCCATTTTATTTCCCTCCAAATTCTGTTATTTTTGTGACACTGAAATGAAACCAAATTAAAACCAAAGTTTCACTTTTTTTTTTGTGGGGTTTCCTTTATCTCAACCTCATCTTTTTTTTCACTTTAATTTCGATGCAGTTTTTCAGCCGCATTCTGCTTCTAATGTCCCTTCTTTCAAAAGAGGCGTCTCTCCTGTTTGAGAAAGTTTAACTCACTGAGGATGTTTTACTGCATGTCTACCTTGCTGGGGCCTTTGATGGAAGATATTTCCTGTTAGACTACTTACCTCTGGGGCTGTAGTTCTTATTAGATACTCAGTGATGTCTTCCAGGAAGTAAATATACTATACAACAAAAATGGTGGTGCACATATACGAGATCATGGACTCATATAAACACCCTAGCATGTTCAATGTACAACACCAGTGTTAGCAATACACTGGCATTTTTGCTGTGCAGAGTGTTTTTAGACATTTGCTTTTCCAGTTTTCTCATGAGAGCAAAACGCCCAAGATGAGAACTCTGAATCTTGCCAAAAAGGTGTTCACAAACAAACTGTTGAACTGATCTGTTATTTAAACATTAGTTGCTTTCTATTGAGTAATTTATTTCTTCAAATGCTAACAACTGTTCTTATAACACGTAATTATTTTATAATTTCCCAGCTGGCAGGCATGAAGCGGCCTTCTGGGGGCCCTCTGTCGGCATGCCAGCAGTACGGTGCCCATAAAAGCACTACGGCGGCCCAGTGGTCAGAGCAGCAGTGTGGAGCAGTGGTCAGAGCAGCAGTGTGGAGCAGTGATCAGAGCAGCAGTGTGGAGCAGTGGTCATAGCAGCAGTGTGGAGCAGTGGTCAGAGCAGTAGTGTGGAGCAGTGGTCAGAGCAGCAGTGTGGAGCAGTGATCAGAGCAGCAGTGTGGAGCAGTGGTCAGAGCAGCAGTGTGGAGCAGTGGTCAGAGCAGCAGTGTGGAGCAGTGGTCAGAGCAGCAGTGTGGAGCAGTGATCAGAGCAGCAGTGTGGAGCAGTGATCAGAGCAGCAGTGTGGAGCAGTGATCAGAGCAGCAGTGTGGAGCAGTGATCAGAGCAGCAGTGTGGAGCAGTGGTCAGAGCAGCAGTGTGGAGCAGTGGTCATAGCAGCAGTGTGGAGCAGTGGTCAGGGCAGCAGTGTGGAGCAGTGGTCATAGCAGCAGTGTGGAGCAGTGGTCAGAGCAGCAGTGTGGAGCAGTGGTCATAGCAGCAGTGTGGAGCAGTGGTCATAGCAGCAGTGTGGAGCAGTGGTCATAGCAGCAGTGTGGAGCAGTGGTCATAGCAGCAGTGTGGAGCAGTGGTCATAGCAGCAGTGTGGAGCAGTGGTCATAGCAGCAGTGTGGAGCAGTGGTCATAGCAGCAGTGTGGAGCAGTGGTCAGAGCAGCAGTGTGGAGCAGTGGTCATAGCAGCAGTGTGGAGCAGTGGTCATAGCAGCAGTGTGGAGCAGTGGTCATAGCAGCAGTGTGGAGCAGTGGTCATAGCAGCAGTGTGGAGATGCGTCATGGATGTTCTGCAGCTTCTCTGACTCTATATCACTTCCTTCCTCTCTGAAAATAGGCCGCAGCCACAGAGACAGAAAAAAAGACGTCTCTCCTCCAACTTATGATCGCTGCTCTTTCTGCTTCTCTTTCTCTCTAGCTCACTTTTTCCTCTCCTCTCCTGCATCTGCCTTTCTCTCCTTCCCCTTCTCCACTTCCTGCAAATCCATCCTTGCTCTCTTCATCTGTAACATGACCTTATATGGCATTTGGGCGCCGTTTGTCTGAGGGGAGAAGGCCTGCAGCATCATAATCTTTCGTAAAAAAAAAATTTTTTTTAAAGATTTTGCAAAAGAAGAAACATGAATTGCCTCAGATTGAAAGTCCTCCCTGTTTTTTTATAGTCCATTTTTTAATGTCAATTCATATTTGGTGGCAGGGCAGGTCTAGGGAGGAGGGTTAGGATGATGACGAGTCTTGCTGGGTTTGAAATTTTAAAGAATAAGTTGTGCTCCAGTATTACGAGAGGCTTGTTCCAAACCCCCCCCCCCCCTGCCTGTGACGGGTAACTCCTTCTGGTTTTCAGCTTGATTGCGGTCTAACCACTCCCCCCTTTTGGCGTCACCATCAGCGGAGGAGTCCGTCAGCGAACTGGGACAAACCCACCAACGCGTGGAAACAGTGCAGCGGTCCTGGCATTGGTAAAAGAGTCGTTTAGGAGCCCTGGGTAAATTAAGACAAAAAAAAATCTATGACTCAAAATGGTCATTACCACAGGTGGGTGTAACCAGGATCAATCCCCATTCATTATTTAATTCACTCGATCATTTGCTTGATCGTACATGTGTTTGATAAAATCACGAGCTGCACACTGTGGACTGCGTGTGTTTCCTTTGTAAAAGTGTTTTACTCTTTATTCAGGCGTGAACCTGTATTTTTGTTCAACAGATTAATTGACACACTGCAGGACTGCAGTTGCACACCCCTGTTCTATTACAATAACAGAATGGCAGAATTGAGTGATTAAATACGCTGTGCTGCCTTCATACAGGTTCGAGCCTCCTGAATACATGAATAAAGAGCACGCATTGCATTGCGAGAAAATTAGGCTGTTGGAGGGAATTAACCTCATTTTCCTGACTTGCTTTCCAAAGTGATGTAACTTCTGAGAAACCTTTAATTTGTCTAAAGGTCTTTCTTTGCCTCAAAAGTGTGTTCACTGATTCTTTTTTCATATAGCCTTTGTGGAAGGATTAACAGAATATTACTTTTTTCATTATTAGAACTTATTGTTGAAGTCACAGCAGGGGGTTATACTACAAAGCAGGAGTACTGAATAAGACCCAGAACCCTCCTAAATCTTGAACATTGATCAATGTAAAAACAGCTCAGTAATCCTGCTTTGGGTTGCACTCAGCGCAGTTATCCAGCTAACTCAGTAACCTGCTACGTAGTTCTGGGGTAGTATAACCCCTGACCATGCATTTCCAAAGCAAAACAAGGACAACAACAATAACAGGATCGTAGCAGCCTCCTTGTGGACTCGATCCCATGTACAGAGTGATGTCTCTGACTAACGTTGACTATGAGGAAATGAACGGAGAACAAAGAAAATGGCTATTCATAGAACCGTGGGAATGCAATACAAGTTAGTCAAAGTATTTATTTTTTTCACAAAAACAGTTTCGAAAACTACATTTTTGATGATTTCTGAGGTTGCCAAACATTGCTTGCAGCCCCTTCAAACCTATCAGTAATTAAATCAGTCCTTCAGCTAATCCATCAGTCTAATGTACCACCTATTGTCTTGGGCACATATTCTTTCAGCAGTATCAAGCACATACCCAATTCTGAAATAATAAAAACACAGAAAAATATAATACTAATGGTTGGGTCTATGAAATATATAGAAATATATTGTATAACAGTAACTGGAGTCTGACACTCTTTAGCATTTAATACTTTGTATTGACCTCAGCACATGGCATGTTATAATCACTGGTTAATCATGTGGGCTCAATGTTGTGACCTAATTTTGTCACTGGCAAATGAGGGAAGTCGCGGGTATTCACAGTTTCATTCATAGATTTCCAGCAGCCCCCCCCCCCCCCCCCCCCCCATACTCCTGTAGCCCCTTGAGGGGCGAATCACTTTCCCCAAATTTGCATATTCATTGCAGGTTAGTAATAATGAGCATTATGGTCTCATTATGAAGCAAACATTCCACAGGCCCTGGGACATGCTTTTGGTGTGAAACCAGTTTCATGTCATATCAAATGTGTCACTGGGCCCGTGGAAGGATGCTGTCATAACTCAGACTGTCCCCTGGAGGAAGTACACCACATTCTACCCACAATCCCTCTCTCCCTTCATAATATATCACACATTCTTGAGAATTGGGACACATCATGTCCTACCAAAAAAATATTTTTCTGGTGAAAATTTACATTTAAGTGTTTCATGCATGAAATATAATTCATTTCATTTTTATTTGGACTAATTAAATTTGTATCTTCTATACCTGCCAAGGGCCAATTTAAACAATTAAGAAAATGTGTTAGAAGCGTTCATAGCCTAAAACTAACCATTCCTACTGATAACACAGGTGTGATAATTAACTTTTATAATCCTCTTTGTTTTAAAATGTAATTTTTATGGAAATGTTGGCTCTTGAAATGTCAACACCATCAGATTTCTATAAAAATTTTATGAAAAAGTCATAAAAATGGTCATAAGGACCCTTATCTCACTATATAGTTAGCCATATCATAAGGACCCCTGACCACTGACCCCTGTCCCAGTCTGTAGTTTCACAGGGTTATGTGTCCTCTGTTTTTAAAATTTTTGGAAAAACAAATCAGCAGTGGATCAGCAGTGTCTGAAATATAAAAGGTCAACTCCATCACCCTTCTAAATCAAAACAAAGTAAGAATTATGGTTTTCACTTACATTAAGAATCCTCTTAGCAACGGGATGGCTACTCACTACAGCTATGCCATGAAATGAGAAAATATATAGCATTTTCACAACTCTGTAAGATGCCTATTTTTATTGTTATTGTTATTTATTATTTTATCTGACGGAGTATTTCTCTTTAGTAATTGAATCATGTTATTGAAATCAGCAATTTAATTTCTATTAAGTTATTTAAATAGTATTAAATCATTAATACATAGTTTTTTTAACTGAAACATCTTCTCCATTTAGTGAAACTAGCTTTTTGTAATGAGAGTCCTGTGTGAATGTTAGGAATAGCAAAAAAAAGTGCTATTTAAGAACAAATGAAATCACTGGGAGATGGCCGCTTTACAGGGTTTAATAGCCAAGGCTTCGATCTATCAAAATATATTTTACCAGCATCATTGAGGAGTAAGAAAACAAACAAAAAAATGTGTCCCAATTCTCAAGCATGGGTGATATATGTATATATGGTATGTGTATATACTGGTGATGTAATTATATTTATTATATTTATTTTAATTGCATTTATTGTGTTTGTATACCAGGCAATAATGCATAGTTAGAAAATGTACACTTCCTTTAGAACAGGGTATGTAACTGCACAAATCCATATGATTAATAATAGATAATTAATTATGCTTATTATTGCAGTGGGGCAGAGTTTGGGATTAGAAACAGAAAAGGTGTCAAGTATAGGGAGTTTTTTCATTTATGTTTTCATTTTAATGTTTCATAATCAGATGCAAAGCTCCACAGGAGACACAGTTTACCACAAAAAGAATAACATAAGGGTTTTATCCACTTTTAACTTTTTAGTTGGATGGTGAAATTATATTATTTTTGTCCTTACGGTACTTGAGTTTGCATGTATTTTACATTTTTAGTGACAGTGTAGCATAATGGTTAATGTACAGCTATGCAAGTGGTTTATCTCTAAAAAATAAGTGAGCTTTTGATTATTTGAAAGGAAACAGTGAAGGTTCATGGGAAGGTTCACAGCTCCCATGTTCTGCTTGGTTTCCTCTAAACGAAGGAGAGGTTCTGAGAAGAGAAACGTTCCAGGCGTCGCTGTCTTGCATTTACCATCCTTACTGTGAAGTCACACCTCACCACCCCTGCAGCATCAACTTGGCCTCATCTCAAATCTGTGGTTTCTGCCTCTCTCTATCTCTCTCTCTATCTCTCTCTCTGTCCTCTTTCTCTATCTCTCTCTATCTCTCTCTCCTCTTTCTCTATCTCTCTCTATCTCTCTCTCCCCCTCTCTCTCTCTCTCTCTCTCTCTCTCTGACCCTCTTTCTATCTCTCCCCCCTCTCTCTATCTCTCTCTGACCCTCTTTCTATCTCTCTCCCTCCCTCTCTCTATCTCTCACCGCTTCTCTCTCTGTCTTCTTTCTCTATCTCTCTCTCATCGCTCTCTCTCTCTAGCTCTCTTTCTCCCCTCTCTCTCCCTCCCTTTCTCTATCTCTCCCTCCTCCCTCTCTCTAGCTCTCTTTCTCCCCTCTTTGTCTCTCTCTACCCCCCCCCCCCCCCCCCCCCCTTTCTCAAATTCAAATGCCTTTATTGGCATTACTGGAAATAAACCATTGTTGCCAATGCATTAAAATATACAATAAATATTTATTAAAATAATGATAAAATAAATAATAAAAAAACACAAATATGTTAATGTCCGTATTACCTCTCTATCAAATTAAAATGGCTTTATTGACAGTGCCAAAGCATACAATAAATATAAAACAATATAAAAAAGAAAATACATAAAACTATGATGCGGTTATTACATTAATCACATATTTTGTGAGTGCATAAAGTAAATAAAAGTATTATATTATAATTACAATAATAAAAAAATACAGTTAGTTTTTGGAACTGGTCAGATTGGGACAATGTTACATAGTTCTTCCACTTATTCTTCTTCTTCTCCTTCTTCTTCCACTTCTTCTTCTCTTAGCTCATTACAGGCTGTCACGCATATTGCGGATAATTCTATGAATTGTGTAATTGTTCATCATATGTTTTGCTGTCACATGATGCGATTCTGATTTTAGCTTCACATATGAAAGCTTCTCTTAAAGTCACACACAGACAGGTGACATAAGAAAGCTTCTCTTAAAGTCACACACAGACAGGTGACGTATGAAAGGAAAACCCTGAATAAACGAGTGGAGAAACATAACGAATGCAGACGCTTCCATACAGGTGTACTGCATGATACAATTAAGCGATGAACATCCCATCATGCTCTGGGGCATGTATAAAAATGCTGAGCGGGCCCAGTTAACCTCGATTTTGGATCAAGCTGGCAAAAGGAAAAGATCTACTTTGAAATTATCAAAAGTATCATAAGGACCCCTGTCTCACTCTGTAGTTGGCCATATCATAAGGACCCCTGACCCCATTATCGGATGGCAGAAGCTTCGGTCACAAAGACTGCTCAACTTGCTAGTGTTTCCATAGGAACACTGACTAATGTGACATCTGCATTTAGATCTATGGGAAAGACATCAGTAAATAGGGGAGTAAATTGTGGTCGAATGTGCACATTCGATGATTGTGATGCTCGTGTGCGTTAGTGTGATATGTAAGGAAAAACAGAAGGTGACTGAGAATGTCAATGTGGGATGTGATCAGACTGCGTCAGCAAGAACAGTCTGTCGAAAACTACCTAGAGATGGATATTACAGTAGGGTTTCAGTGCATAAACCCCTCATTACAAAGACGAATGCACATTGAGTTGTGGTGCAAAAACCATAGGCACTGGTCTACAGAGATAGAAAAAAGTGATATGGTCAGATTTGTCATCCTTATCTATGTTCTTGACAAGTGGGCAAGTGCATGTGTGGCGTACACCAAGAGAACGGTACAGGCCTGAATGCTTGACCCCTCTGGTGGCTCTGTTATGCTGTGGGGGGGCATTTTCCTGGCATGGTTTGGGTCCACTTGTCCCCTTAGAGGGAAGGGTCACTGCAAATCAATACAAAGTTATTCTGAGTGATCACCTTTATCCGATGATGAAACATTTCTATCCTGATGGGAGTGGTCTCTTGCAGGATGACAATGCCCCCATCCACAGGGCACGAGGGGGTCACTGAATGGTTTGATGAGTATGAAAATGATGTGAATCATATGCTATGGCCTTCGCAGTCACCAGATCTCAACCCAATTGAACACCTATGGGACCTATTTTGGACCGACGCGTTAGACCGCTCTCCACCACCATCATCAAAACACTAAATGAGGGAACATCTTTTGGAAGATTGGTGTTCCATCCCTCCAGTAGAGTTCCAGAGACTAGAATCTATGCTAGACTAGAGGTAGAATCTATGCTAGACTAGAGGTCGAATCTATGCCAAGGCGCATTGAAGCTGTTCTGGCAGCTCGTGGTGGCCCAACACCTTACTAAGACCTTACTTTATGTTGGTTTTTCCTTTAATTTGTCACCCGTCTGTATGTGGAGCAGAAGAGGAGAAAGTGTAATTCTGTTTCTAGTTCTCCTGATCCACAGTGTTTACATGTTGTCTCCTCTCTGGGCTTCCACTATTTCTTATGATGCCCTTTTTCTAGTTCCACATTATGATAATCTCTCTCTCTCTCTCAAATTCAAATTCAAATGAGCTTTATTGGCATGACCACACATCAGCATAGTGTTGCTAAAGCCATTGCTAACATAAAACATAAAACAAAAATAGCATCAAAAACAGTCTGACCAATAATAATGCATATAATGGGGTGCTTTGACCCTCAGTAATGGAGGTGGTAATAAACAATAATAATGGTAATAATGTAATAATGGTAATAAACAATAATAATGGTAATAAACAGCTATAACAATTTAATCAACAAAAATAAATAAATAGATTAAATAAAATAACAATGTTATTATTTATAATTAAGGGCTATTTGGGACTATTCTCCCTGTCTTAGGGACACTGTGGTGGTGGAGGTGCTTGCTGCTACATACTGTGCAGCCAGTGGTGCTGTGGGTCCCTCCCCCAGTATGACTGATTATCTCTTTGTGTCAGTCATTTCTTTGAATTGAGGGAGAGGTATTTAAAATTTTCTAAAGTATTTTTTCTTTCAATTCTGTATATTTTTCGCAATGTAGGAGAAAGTGCATCTCTGTTTCCACCTCACAAGTCTCGCATTGACCACATAGCCTTTCATCCTTTGGTAACCATGACTGTTTATAACGGCCTTTCTCAATGGCCAGGCTGTGGCCACTGAGCCTGTACTTGGTCAGGATTTGCCTCTGCTTTGCATCTCTGACGGTGAAGAGATACTCAGCCAATGTGTAATCACGTTTTAGGGTCTGATGGCAATCAAGTTTACTTTGAGTTTTGGTTGTATGGTCCCAATATTCCAAATAGGATTTTTTGGTTTGCTTCATGATTTGGTTTATTCTGATTTGTGGTGGATTACTAGCAGAGCTGATCTGAGCCCGTTTAAAATTAAAATGTGTTATTTGGTTAGTAAGCTCTCTCTCTCTCTCTCGGCTTTGGTTTTGACTTTTTGATTTTTGACGTAGGTAAGATGTAATAATGGTCAAGAGATGCGAGAAAGTCACTCTCTGCCCCTCTCTCTCTCTCTCTCTCTGCCCCCTCTCTCTCTCTCTCTGCCCCCCCTCTCTCTCTCTCTCTGCCCCCCTCTCTCTCTCTCTCTGCCCCCCCTCTCTCTCTCTCTCTGCCCCCCTCTCTCTCTCTCTCTGCCCCCCCCCTCTCTCTCTCTCTCTCTGTCGCTCCATGCCCTCTGCCAGCGTCCTGTTCCTCTGTGTGGCAGCAGGTCATGTGACCTCTGTGGAAGTCGGAGGCCTCAGATGTGGTTGGTGTGGTTTGGCTGCCGACGCGCTCATGAGAACCAGAGAATGGCCTGGCCACAGTGGAGAAAGCAGAAGAGGCTGTTTCTGTTCTATCACAGGGGGAGGAGGAGGGGGGGGTGGGTGGGTAAGGGGGCGGGGGGAGAGTTTTGGTGAAGGACTGAGAGTATATGTGCGCAGGAGGAGGGGGTTGGGCGGTCCAAAGAGGCTTTTCTCTTCACATGTAGAAAGAGCGGGAGAATCCCCTACACTCTGCTTCCATCACTCTCTTTCAGTCTCTTTGTCACACACACACACACACACACACACACACACACACACACACACACACACACACACACACACACACACACACACACACACACACACACCTACACAGACACACAGACACACACACACACACACACACACCTACACAGACACACAGACACACAGACACACAGACACACAGACACACACACACTCACGCACATGCGTGTACACATTCCAGATACGCACACTCTCACACACTTCACACAATTATGTGTTTGTTTGCCTTTTATATACAAATAGTCATCAAGCCTTTGTTTTGAGTTCATAATCACAGTTTTCAGGGGGAGAAAAGAATATTCACTTTGGCAATGAACCCCAGGGGAAATCTTGATGTCCAACAAAACACCATCCGAGAGTTTTTTTTTTTTGGCAGATATGTAATTTTGTTGTTTGCCCCACTGAAAGTGGCTTATTCATAGATACATACATCACCACCGGATACGAGCACCAGGCCTGTTAAAAGCACACCACTGTACTCTCCTGTATTTCAGTACTTCAGTAAGGGTGAATTAACGTTTGATAGATATTTTTGGTGCATTGTTGCATCACAGGACACATGACTCTCTTGAGTTGTTGTTTCATAACCACAATGTTGCAGACAGAACTGAAAAAAGTGAACAAAGTCTCACGCAACCCGTCAGTCTGATGAATTGAAGGCTACCTTTCTTTCTATTTGGTCTTTGCAGAGGTATAAAATCCAGGTTCAGGAAGTAAAAGTCTCCCAGGAGGTAGAACTTAGAAATTAGTGAAATCAGCTGTTTATTGTCATGGGTGGAAGAAACACATGGCATGACTTTAATTTCTGACCCCTGGATTTTACACCTCTGGTTCTTTGTACTAGAAAAATAAGACAGAAAAGTAAGCTAAAAAAATCCAAGATTCTTCGCCGCTATAATAATCTCACATTTGTCTCCCCAGCCCATAGAAATCATTTCCAGAAGGAAGCCAACTGAATGGGGAAGATTCCGGTTAAATTCCCTCATTTTGAGGTGAACATTCCCCCAAACAGTCTTAGGTGTTAAGGATCCGGGTAGGGACTGGACTCAAATGCACGACTCAGAGACAGAATACAATAATGCTCGTGGGGAGAGTTTATTACTTCGCCCAAAACACCGGAAGTATAGGGAGAACAGGGAGAGGGACTGAATCCTGGGTTGGCATAGCAGAGGGAGAGCAGGATGCGGGAGACAGGGATGCGTGGCGTAGAACAGGGAGGAGGCTGCAGGCTGGCGGGTAAGCAGAACAATAGACAAAGCGTTAATTTCAGCAAGACAAAACGAGACTGTGAAGTGTTAGTTCAGCAAGACAAAGCAAGACTATGACTTAGATTCCAAAACTAGACAAGACCAGAGTTACAACGAACAAGACTTAATGAACTGGCACCAGACAAAGAACAACGGGAGAATATATAGTGAAGTCAATGAGCTAATGAGTGATTGCAGTGTGAGATTGTATGCGAGAGTGATTAAGCGGAGACAAAGGCGTGAGGAATGCAAACGGGAAAAGGAATGTGATAGGCAGAGCAATAGCGAGGGTGAATTAGGCGAAACAAGCAGGGAAACCACGCCCAGCCTGCACAACAAGGAAGACAGACAGGGAAATGTAAAAACAAGACAAGAAATGTGAGGAAAAGGGGAAAACACGGAGCACAAATAGGGATGGGGACTGGGAGGGAATGGAGAGTGTAACATTAGGAACATTTTATTTTTCTAAACAGGTTCAATGTGACATGAACAAAATTGAAAAATAAAATCTGGACTGGACTTTACATGTAATCCCAAAAAACGTTAGCTGTCTGTTCCAACCAGCCTGTCCCCCTCTGCCTCCCCCTCTCTCTCTATCTCTATTCCCCACCTCTCTCTCTCTCTCTCTCTCTCTTTCTTCCACTCTCTCCTCCACTCTCTATCCCTCTCTCCCCTCCACTCTCTCTCCCTCTCTCTCTTTCCTCCACTCTCTATCCCTCTCTCTCTCCTCCACTCTCTCTCCCTCTCTCCTCCACTCTCTATCCCTCTCCTCCACTCTCTATCCCTCTCTCTCTCTCCTCCACTTTCTCTCCCTCTCTCCTCCACTCTCTATTCCTCTCTCTCTCCTCCACTCTCTCTCCCTCTCTCTACCCACCCCAAAAGCACTGGGGTTCCCTCCAGTCTTTAAAAAGGAGAAATGAAGGAGGGGTCTCGGGGGCGGAGCCTGTAAGAGCGCCGTCCACATGCTCATTGAGCCGCGACTTCAGCGGTTAGAATCCGGCCGCGCGACCCTTAGTCGCAGTCTCTCCCTTTCTCTCGCTCCCTTTTTTCCTGTCTCTCTACACTTTGCTGCACAATAAAGCTGAAAAGCCCTAAAAATATAACTTTAAAAAAAGGGTTACCCCCCATCCTCAAAGGAAAGGGAAGTGAAATTTGATGTGTTTCATCGAGAGAAAAACGCAGTGAAAAAAATGAAGTGAAAAATGTAAATGAAGAGGAAACTTTTTCTTTTCTTTTTCTTTTTTTAGTCATGCGCTGGGAAAATTCACAGCTGGGGGAAAAAAAACAGCAAACAAAAAGAAACACACAGGGGGCCCTGTCTTACACCCGGCGCAAAGTGGCGCTAACCCAAACGCAAGTGTCTTTGCTATCTTACACCCGGCGCTAGGTCCATAATAACGCCTAACGCTTACATCCTTAAACTAGCATGTATTCTTGCGCCATCACAAGTGAACTGGGTGTGTTGGTCTTAAGATGAGGAGTGGCCAGGATTCTTTTTGGCGTATTGCTATCTTGAGCCAGCAGAAAGCGCTTGTGCTAGAACCACTACAAACCTGGTCTAAAGTCATGTCGCAGTTGTTTACATGTTATTTTAACGGCGCATATAAGTGCGTCTACATAGGCGTGTGCACAACGCGCATACCCTCCTGTCTGTTACACACAGGGGCGTGCACAAGCATGACTAAAATATCTAGATCACAATGTGAAATATTATTATTGTGTAGGCTATATCAAAAATGCATAATAATAAAAGGTTCCATAGGTCCACATACCTTTCCCTCAGCGAAGGGAAACGATGCCACATTACATTGCTCTCAGCCCACTCCATCAACATCCAGGCGATGTGCGATGGTACGGGACAATGGCTATCCATTAAAAAGGAGCTGCCTAATGGGCGAATTGTCATTTGCACCTAATGCGTGAATTGTCATTCAATGGAAAACTCGCGTACTGCAATAGACGGACATTTGCGTTCTGAAAATGCGCTTCAGATGTCATTACAATACAGCTCTGTTTATCTAGGAATACAGCCTGTAAGTAAATAGAATGGTTTGTGACTGAAAAAAGTTCAAAACCTTGTCCAGTGAATATTGCTTTTATTGTTTTTCAAATAGCCTAGGCTACAGCAGACTCGCTGTGCATAGTGTTTTTTAGATAGACTATGGTTAAAAAACGGAGATAAATGTCATCAAGTTAACTGAATTGTAGGCTAACCATAGCTATTCTTCATCCTTCATATTTTTTTAAATTACAGTGACAAGGTTTCCATATCCTCAGCTTATTAAAACCCCGCTGATTTCACCTGTAATTCCATAACTTGAACAAAAGATTTTAAAGAGAACTAAGCGTCTAATTAGAAACTAAATTTGCAGCACAGGTAATTATAAACACACACAGGTAGTTATAAATGCACACAGGAAGTTAGAAACACACAGGTAATTATAAATGCACACAGGTAATTAGAAACACACAGGTAATTAGAAATACACACAGAGCAGTTGAACAGTCACTATGGCGATCATAACTCCAGATGTTTTTCTCCTCCCACTAGAGCATCTGTAAAGAGAAGTTACAGTTTGTGAAATTAGTTTCCTGTGACGTGATTGGTTCTCCCATGTTTCAGCCAGCATTACATCATGGGTCAGTGGCTTACATCGCTGCCTCCAGTTGGAGCCCCACCTACAGTAAACAACATCCTGATTGGTCAGAGGAAGTATCTGAACATTGGTTTATCAGCAGAGCATACCTCTGGAACTTAGGCAGACTTATCTCACGTCACCATATCATCCTGATCAGGCTCATAGTGCTCATAATCGCTTAACCTGTGTGGCTTCAGTTAAGCTTGTTAAGTAAGGGCTCAGTCAAACTAAGGGTTTTTGTTGCATCTCTTTATCAATTAAGGTTGTTTAAAAATTTTGTAAGAATTTTTCGAATTCTTAGAATTAACAGAACGCAAGGTTGGTTTTCCATAATGGTCCAGTTTCAGGCCTGGGATCGAATCCGGACCGTGCCGGGGCCGACTGTGGCTGGTAGCTCCACAGGGCGACGTGCAATTGGCATTTACCTTGCCCAGGGAATGGGAGGGTTCAGTCAGTGGTCACTGGACATGCTCAGCCCCACGTTGGCCGCCAAATTTCTAGGAAAAAACCTGTCAGTCTAACATTTATCGCTTAAAGGTGCAATATCATTCCAAAAGAGCACATAGCACATAACCTGGGATGTCAATGAGGATCACTTTTTGTGACATCGTATGGTTTTAAGAGGATAAACCATCCCTTGTTAGACAAAAAAAATGCTGCTAATTAAGGACAAATGAAACTCGCAATAATTGAGTGGTTGCAGTTGAGGCTGGAACAGCACGGAGCTGGAGAGGCCCGCGCTAGGGTGGTGAAATGGTGGGAAATTGGAAGTAGGAAGGAAGGTATTGGGGACATAAAGACAGGTGTGTGCAGTGAGGTAGTGAGATTAAAAACACAGGGGGGAAGTTTGGAGTTCTGACTAAGCTGAAACTGATCTTGTGGTTTCCTGTGTTGTAATGGCAATGTTGTATGTGCAGGAGCTTTTTCACTGTAAATTTCATCGTCTAATGTCTCAGCTAATGGTTTCATAAGAATCTTCTCTTTAATCACTTACACTTATCGTTTTTTCTGTTTCAACTGGCGGTTATATCAGCAATATTAGTAGCTGTAATAGCAATAATAGTAATCTCAGTATATTAACATTACAGAAGCAGTCATGTTGTTATTATTCAACAGCAGTAGTAGTACTCTCCTAGTAGCAGTACTACAAACTGTTATACAGTAATGGAAATGGCAGCTGTGTGGACTATAGTAGTCTTATTTATAGTATTAGTGATTTCTGTGTAACGTTCCGTTCCCGTCCTGTCCGTTTTCCATGTTTTCCTTGTTTCCTTCCGTGTCATGTTGGATCCCTTGTCCGTGTTTCCCTCCTGGCTGTGGACTGGGCGTCTCCCTCGGGTACTTTTGGTTTCATTTTCCACTTTAGCTTCCGCCTATCACTCGCCCCTCTCGTTACTCACATTCCTCACTGCTGTGCTTCGGCAATCACTCCTGATTTAACATCACACCTGTTTCTCGTTTTCTCCTTCACTTCCTGCACCATTTAAACCCCTGGCTGGCTGCTATTCAGCGCCAGTTCGTTGACTAACCTACCGTGTTTGTTTCGTATCCCGTTTCTGGTCCAGTGTTTGTGAGCCTGCTGGTTCATACCTGTTCGCCTGGTTTCCTGACTGGTAGCTATCTCTGCTAATCTTTCGCTGCTGCATGCATTTACCTGTTTCCCTTCAAAACCTCCAGACGCCGCAGTTCCAGTCTTCCCGCAGCTGTGTTTGTCCTCCCCGTGTTACGTACCTCCCGTACTCGTGTTGCGGTACCAGGACCTCTGCATGCCAGCCGGCTTACGCCAGTATTGCCCGAGCTACGCCGCACCTTCCAACTCGGCGGTGCATTCACCAGCTACAGTCCTGTCACAACACCCTGCCTTTAACCTCTGCTTTCTGCCCGGTTACTCAAGCTACCCGGTCCAGTTTCCAGTCCTGTTCCAGCCCAGTTCCGATCCAGTTCCCAGTCCAGCTCCAGTCCAGTTTCCAGTCCAGTTCCAGTCCAGTTCCGGTGTTTTAGACACCTCCGTTCAAGTCCAGTTCCGGCTTGGAACAAAGTTCCGTGCCGTCCCCTGTGTTCCTGAGTGGACCTCCCGGTCCAGCTTCCAGTCCAGTTCCAGTCCAGTTCCGGTGTTTTAGACACCTCCGTTCAAGTCCAGTTCCGGCTTGGAACAAGTTCCGTGCCGTCCCCTGTGTTCCTGAGTGGACCTTCCGGTCCAGTTTCCAGTCCAGTTCCCAGTCCAGTTCCAGTCCAGTTCCGGTGTTTTATACACCTCCGTTCAAGTCCAGTTCCGGCTTGGAACAAGTTCCGTGCCGTTCCCGTTTCCTGAGTGGACCTTCCGGTCCAGTTTCCAGTCCAGTTCCGATCCAGTTTCCAGTCCAGTTCCAGTCCAGTTCCAGTCCAGTTCCGGTGTTTTAGACACCTCCGTTCAAGTCCAGTTCCGGCTTGGAACAGTTCCGTGTTTCTTCAAGTCCAGCTCCGGCTTGGAGCAGTCCTCAGTTGGACGCTATCCTGTGTTAACTAACTAACCTGTTTTGCTCCCGTGTACAGCTTTGGGACCACCCCAACGCTTAATAAAGTTCCACTTTCTGTAATCTGTCTCCTGGTCGTTGCACTTGGGTTCGTCCCGTATCAGGATCGTAACAGAACGAACTGGCCAACAATATGGACCCAGCCGATCTGGAACAGATTCGCCACGCCTTCTCCTGCCAAACTGCGATCAGCGACCAACAGGGTCGCCGTCTGGATGATGTGCTGGAAGTAGTTAGGGGCATCACGGAGCAAGTATCCCAACTTTCGCTCCACCAACCGCTACTACGGATTCCAGCCAACCCTACTCCTTCCTCTCCCGAACCCCATCCGGAGGCACCGGCTCCCACTTCCAGCCGTGAGCCCCGTGTACAACACCCCGAGTTATATCGCGGGGGGTTGGGGAGATGTCGTGAATTTCTACTTAAATGTGACATAGTGTTTCGGATGCAGCCCTCCTCCTTCGCCTCTGACTCCAGCAAGATCGCGTTCATTATGAGCAGCCTGGGAGGGAGCGCCCTGGAGTGGGCTACATCCATCTGGGACAGCCAGGCTCCGTTATGCAGCAACTTCGCAGCCTTTACGGCAGAGATGCGACGTGTGTTTGAACACCCGACCTGTGGACGTGACGCTACCCAGCGTCTGCTTCAAGTTCGCCAAGGCAACCGCAGTGTCGCAGAAATGGCCATTCAGTTTCGTACCCTCGCCGCGGAGTCAGGATGGAATGACGCCTCCCTCCAGGGGGCTTTCCGCCAAGCTCTCAGCGAGGAACTCAAGGACCAGCTTGCCACTCGGGAGGAATCCAACTCCCTTAATAGCCTCATCAGCCTCGCTATAGCCATCGATAATCGTCTCCGCATCCGGGCCCGGGAGCGGGGAGGAAGTTCCGGGCGTCATTCGCCCTCCGTCGTCTCTAATGTTCATTCACACTCCTTCACTGGATCTCGGGCGCCTACGGGCGGGTCCGAGGAAGAGCCCATGCAACTGGGCAGAGTTGCGGTCAATCCCGAGGAGCGTCAGCGCCGTCAGCGCACCAGATCCTGTTTCTATTGCGGCAAGCCTGGCCATCAGATCGCCTCCTGTCCCATTCGCCCAAAAGAAGGGGCTCGCCAGTAAGACTGGGCGTACTGACGAGCCCCATCGTCCCCAACCATGCTGCCCAGGACCGCCTCATGTTCAAGGCTACTCTCCTTTGGAGGGACAAGACCCTATCTTCTTCGGCCCTAATTGACTCCGGAGCTGACGCCAGCTTCATGGATATCACCTTCGCCAGGAGGGCCGGCATTCCCACGGAACGTCTCACTTCACCCATTTCAGCTCTAGCTCTGGACGGTAGGAGGTTGGGGTTAGTTACCCACTCCACCGTTCCTATCCAATTAGTTCTATCTGGCAATCATCGGGAGTCCATTCAGCTATTACTGATTAACTCCCAACAATCTGCTCTGGTTTTAGGTCAGACCTGGCTTCGCCTCCACAATCCCCATATTGACTGGAAAGCCGGTCGCATCCTGGCGTGGAGTGCCCACTGTCTAGCCAGCTGTCTCCGTTCTGCACTACCCCCTCCGGGGCCCAGTAAACCCTGTTCCATGCAACCTATACCGGATTTAACGAATGTTCCCAGCGAGTATCACGACCTCGCGCAAGTATTTTCTAAATCACGTGCTCTGTCCTTACCTCCTCACAGGCCGTATGACTGCGCCATTGACCTACTGGCTGGAGCTAAACTGCCATCGGGACGCCTCTACAGTCTGTCTGGACCGGAGAAACTAGCCATGGAGGAATACATCCACGACTCCCTCGCTTCGGGTATTATCCGTCCCTCTTCATCCCCAGTCGGTGCAGGGTTCTTCTTCGTTGGGAAGAAGGATGGCTCCCTGCGACCCTGCATCGACTACCGGGGCCTCAACCAGGTCACCATCCGTAACAAATACCCTCTTCCCCTCATTAACACCGCCTTTGAAGCCCTCTCTCCAGCTGTGACGTTCACCAAGCTCGACCTCCGGAATGCGTATCACTTGGTGCGTATCCGTGAGGGGGACGAGTGGAAGACTGCTTTTAATACCCCGTTGGGCCACTACGAATACCTGGTGGTCCCTTTCGGCCTTACTAACGCCCCAGCAGTCTTCCAGAGCATGGTGAACGACGTCCTGCGGGACCTCCTAGGGAGGAGCGTTTTTGTTTATATCGATGATATTTTAATTTTTTCTCAATCCCCGCAGGAGCATGTCCGTCACGTTCGAGAGGTTCTCCAGCGGCTGTTGGAGAATCAGCTATTTGTTAAGGCTGAGAAATGTTCCTTCCACGCTTCCACGGTCCCGTTCCTCGGCTTCATTATCGAGGAGGGCAGTATCCGGGCGGACCCTGTGAAGATCAAGGCGGTGACAGAATGGCCCCAACCCACCTCCCGCAAGCACCTTCAACAGTTCCTGGGGTTTGCAAATTTCTACCGCCGCTTTATTCGCAATTACAGTTCCATTGCTGCTCCCCTGACTAAACTCACTTCCGTTGCCCTGCCTTACTGTTGGAATTCCGATGCCCAGCGAGCTTTCGAGCTACTCAAGGCTCGGTTTTCCTCAGCACCTATCCTCCTTCACCCTGACACTTCTCGGCAGTTTGTCGTTGAGGTGGATGCCTCCGACACCGGCGTGGGGGCCATTCTGTCTCAACGGTCCGCCTCTGATAGCAAGCTCCATCCCTGCGCATTCTTCTCCCGGAGGCTGTCCTCCGCCGAGAGGAACTACGATGTCGGGGATCGGGAACTGCTGGCGATAAAACTGGCTCTTGAGGAGTGGCGCCACTGGCTGGAGGGGGCAGGTACCCCTTTTCTTGTTTTTACCGACCATCAAAACCTCATTTATTTAAGATCTGCCAAGAGGCTCAATTCTCGTCAGGCTAGATGGTCGTTATTTTTTGCACGCTTTAATTTCTCTGTTTCTTTCCGCCCTGGTTCCCGTAATATTAAAGCAGATGCCCTGTCCCGCATTTTTTCCCCTCCCTCCAGTCCTGCTGATCCGGAGCCCATTTTGCCGGCCTCCTGTGTGGTGGCTGCGGTCTCCTGGGAGATTGAGGGCATTGTGAAGGCCGCCCAGACTTCCCAACCGGACCCCCGCAATAACCCTAACTCCTGTCTTTTTGTCCCCGATTCCGTCCGCTCCCAGGTCCTCGAATGGGTTCACGCCTCGTGCCTGGCATGTCACCCAGGTGTCGCCAGAACTATCGCCCTCGTCAGGAGGAGTTTCTGGTGGCCTACCCTTAAAGGGGATACCCGTGCCTTCGTCCTGGCCTGCTCGGTGTGCGCCAGGAGCAAGGCTTCCCACCAGCCTCCCTCCGGTCTTCTCCTTTCCCTCCCCGTCCCTGGCCGTCCTTGGAGTCACATTGGTGTGGACTTCGTAACCGGTCTGCCGTTGTCAGAAGGTAACACCGTCATTCTGACAATAGTGGACCGGTTCTCCAAGGCGGTTCACTTTGTTCCCCTCCCCAAGCTCCCGTCCGCCCTTGAAACCGCTGAGCTCTTGGTGCTACACGTGGTCAGGCTGCACGGGATCCCCTCTGACATCGTGTCAGACCGTGGGCCCCAGTTCTCCTCCCGAGTTTGGAGGGCGTTCTGTGCAGCCCTGGGTGCCTCTCCTAGTCTTTCCTCGGGTTTTCATCCCCAGTCTAATGGTCAGGCAGAGAGGGCGAACCAGGACCTGGGGGCCGCCCTGCGGTGCGTTACAGTGCGCAATCCTGCCTCTTGGAGCCGTTTTCTCCCCTGGGTCGAGTACGCACATAACTCCCTTAAGAGTGCCTCTACTGGCCTATCCCCGTTTGAGTGTGCTTTAGGCTATCAACCCCCTCTTCTGTCGACCCAGGAGGCCGAGATAGCTGTCCCCTCTGTTAGGGCCCATGTCCTTCGTTGTAAAAACATTTGGAGACTCACACGCACCGCACTCCTTCACGCCAATTCCCGCTCCCAACGTCTGGCGGACCTTCACAGGACCGCAGCCCCACAGTATAGGGCCGGTCAGCAGGTCTGGCTCTCCACTGCAAACATCTCCCTTCCCTCTTCATCCAGAAAGCTTCAGCCCCGTTTTATTGGTCCCTTCCCCATCATTTGTCTAGTTAACCCGGTGTCTGTTAAACTTTCCCTCCCCGCCTCCCTCAAAGTTTACCCTGTGTTTCATGTGTCCCAGGTTAAGCCTGTCTCCTCCAGCCCCCTCAGTACCCCTACCATCCCGCCTCCTCCCGTCCGAGTTGTTGACAACGCCCCGGCCTACACGGTGAACCGTGTTATTGATATCCGCCGCAGGGGCCGGGGTTTCCAATACCTCGTCGACTGGGAGGGGTACGGTCCTGAGGAGAGGTCGTGGCTCCACAAGAGCCTGATCTTGGATCATTCAGTAATCCAAGACTTCCACGAACAGTTCCCTGACAAGACCAGGCCTCCGGGTACGCCAGGTGGCGTACATTGAGGGGGGGGTACTGTAACGTTCCGTTCCCGTCCTGTCCGTTTTCCATGTTTTCCTTGTTTCCTTCCGTGTCATGTTGGATCCCTTGTCCGTGTTTCCCTCCTGGCTGTGGACTGGGCGTCTCCCTCGGGTACTTTTGGTTTCATTTTCCACTTTAGCTTCCGCCTATCACTCGCCCCTCTCGTTACTCACATTCCTCACTGCTGTGCTTCGGCAATCACTCCTGATTTAACATCACACCTGTTTCTCGTTTTCTCCTTCACTTCCTGCACCATTTAAACCCCTGGCTGGCTGCTATTCAGCGCCAGTTCGTTGACTAACCTACCGTGTTTGTTTCGTATCCCGTTTCTGGTCCAGTGTTTGTGAGCCTGCTGGTTCATACCTGTTCGCCTGGTTTCCTGACTGGTAGCTATCTCTGCTAATCTTTCGCTGCTGCATGCATTTACCTGTTTCCCTTCAAAACCTCCAGACGCCGCAGTTCCAGTCTTCCCGCAGCTGTGTTTGTCCTCCCCGTGTTACGTACCTCCCGTACTCGTGTTGCGGTACCAGGACCTCTGCATGCCAGCCGGCTTACGCCAGTATTGCCCGAGCTACGCCGCACCTTCCAACTCGGCGGTGCATTCACCAGCTACAGTCCTGTCACAACACCCTGCCTTTAACCTCTGCTTTCTGCCCGGTTACTCAAGCTACCCGGTCCAGTTTCCAGTCCTGTTCCAGCCCAGTTCCGATCCAGTTCCCAGTCCAGCTCCAGTCCAGTTTCCAGTCCAGTTCCAGTCCAGTTCCGGTGTTTTAGACACCTCCGTTCAAGTCCAGTTCCGGCTTGGAACAAAGTTCCGTGCCGTCCCCTGTGTTCCTGAGTGGACCTCCCGGTCCAGCTTCCAGTCCAGTTCCAGTCCAGTTCCGGTGTTTTAGACACCTCCGTTCAAGTCCAGTTCCGGCTTGGAACAAGTTCCGTGCCGTCCCCTGTGTTCCTGAGTGGACCTTCCGGTCCAGTTTCCAGTCCAGTTCCCAGTCCAGTTCCAGTCCAGTTCCGGTGTTTTATACACCTCCGTTCAAGTCCAGTTCCGGCTTGGAACAAGTTCCGTGCCGTTCCCGTTTCCTGAGTGGACCTTCCGGTCCAGTTTCCAGTCCAGTTCCGATCCAGTTTCCAGTCCAGTTCCAGTCCAGTTCCAGTCCAGTTCCGGTGTTTTAGACACCTCCGTTCAAGTCCAGTTCCGGCTTGGAACAGTTCCGTGTTTCTTCAAGTCCAGCTCCGGCTTGGAGCAGTCCTCAGTTGGACGCTATCCTGTGTTAACTAACTAACCTGTTTTGCTCCCGTGTACAGCTTTGGGACCACCCCAACGCTTAATAAAGTTCCACTTTCTGTAATCTGTCTCCTGGTCGTTGCACTTGGGTTCGTCCCGTATCAGGATCGTAACATTCTGTACAGCATGTTATTGTTGTACAGTAGTAGCAGTAGTAGTAGCAGTAGCAGTAGCAGTAGTAGCAGTAGCAGCAGTAGTAGCAGCAGTAGCAGTAGTAGTGGTAGTAGCAGCAGCAGTAGTAGTAGCAGTAGCAGTAGTAGTAGTAGTAGTAGTATTATTAGCAGCGCAATAGTAGTAGTTATACTAGTATTATTACTAATATGATTAGTTAGTTAGGTCCATACGTATTTGGACAGTGACACAATTTTTGTTGTTTTGGCTCTGTACTCCAGCACATTGGATATTAATATTAAATATGATTAATATTATGATAATGATATGTTAATTTGGGGGGGGGGGGGCTATGCATAAAAATGGCTTCAATTGCCATTCACCCTCAAAACCCTCAAAAGAATGCTGAAAGTTTGCACTTTAAGCTCATAGTCACTGTTCCATTTCAAATCCAATGTGCTGGAGTACAGAGCCAAAACAACAAAAACTGTGTCACTGTCCAAATACTTACAGACCTAACTGTAGATAATAGTGGTAGTAACAGTGATGGTAGTATTAGTATTTGTGCTACTGTATTTGTATAGTACTTTTGTTCTGCTATAGTATAGCAATAGAAATAGTAGTTGTGGTGGTGGAAGTAAAGTAATCATAGAGCTGATTAGTAAAACACACTTGTAAATATATTGTGAATAAAAGCGGGGGTTTTTAAGTGCCCCCATTCTGATGGAGTTTTCTTAGAAATTAAGGTTTAGAAAAAACATTTTGAAGTTCTAAAAGGAAAAAAAAACTTCCACCACAGTTGGCGTGATGACCTACCCAGGAATTCACAGCCCACAGTCATGTCTCATCACACACACACACATTATACTCACTCATGCTGTGACAAGAATTATCCTCAGGTTTCCACTACTACACACGTAATCTACTTTTGTACTCATTTGTTGCAGAATAACTTGTCCTAGCAGTAGTGGCCCTGATAGCTGAGGAGTCCTGGTCGTGTTATCGGCCTATTTTTATTTTTTTTGAGGGATGTAGTGCCCCCTTGTGGTCAATGTGGATTATTTATTAAATGTTGTCACGAAAAGCTGTTGATAAACCTTGTTATATTTTATCAGTTTTCAGGGGAACTCACAGTGCTCTTGCACTGATAGCTCCTTCCTGCAGTTCTTTGGGACAAGATCCAGGTCCTCCCTCGAACAAAGGCCCATTTGTTTCTCCAAACTTTTTAATCTCAAAGACCCGTAAAATGACCACTCTCTGGGCCCCCACCTCATTATATGAGTCACCATTTTACCGCTTTCACTAAAAGCTACTTAATACACTGGTATAGTATATGGGAGCATGTCTACATTGTGATGTCATTGTATCATAGATAAATGTAAGTCTTGTAGCCACTTATTTAACAGTTATATTTAACATAACACTGCCGAGAATGTGAAACCTGAACAAGTTTAATTTTATTTTCGTGTGAAAATATTCTTAAAGGGGGAAAGAGAAGATGAGATAATGGGCTGAGATAAACATAGTCAGGAGAACCCCGGACACTAAGAGCCGGAGGATGTGGGAGTTTTTTAGTCACACAATTTTATATGCACTATGTGACTTTCCTCCTATTTATAAACCCAGTATCAAGCCTTCAGGGCAATCCAGTTTCTCTCTCTCTCTTTCACACACACACACACACACACACACACACACACACACACACACACACACACACACACACACACACACACACACACACACACACACACACACACACACACACACACGCGGCTGTAGCAGAGAGGAAATAACGTAAATAAAAATTTTCACAGCTTTAAATGTGAAGATCAGAAATATGGTGTGTGTTCATTGCTAGCATACTACATAACATAGGGTAGCATTGCTGGCCGGACTTCAGAGAAACAAACCCTGTGTGTTTGTGTTTGTGTTTGTGTGCGTGTGCGTGTGCGTGTGTGCGTACGTACGTGCATGCTTGCTAGCGTGAGTGCGTGCGTGTATTGTGGGTCAAACGTGGCCCAAATGCAACCAACCATATGTGTTTGTGCGCCATTTCGATTTTGGGCCAAAAACTGCCACCAGCTACATTTATCACGGCATTTCGATTCTGGCCAAACGTGACCCAAATGCAGTTCTTGCCAATATCATAAGTTACCTGAGACATGGTCTCATAAAGGTTCTGGCAGGCAGATTTGGATGGGTTCATCGCCGGCATTCCATGGTGGTAAGTGTGGGCCAGCACTGGGCCATCATTCAGTTGCTATCTGGGAATTACATTTTCTGGATAAGATTATGTGCAGATACATACGAGATAAATGTTAGAATTTTGTAGGCACCGTCCTCCAGTAGGCCTACCGACGTTGCCCATCCCTGTTCACACTTCACACCGACTGACTCTACGTTGCTACGTAAACGTGCGAGCGGATGTTTGGTCGTTGTCAAGAGGAAGCGGAAGAACCCAGCGCCGTATTTCACAGTAATATTGCGCAATTCAGCGCACACTGCGAACCGCATATTTTTAAAAAAATCTATTAAGCACAGAGATACCCTTTTATTTTACTAGCGAAGAAACGAATAAAATAGTGTGCTTTATACATATAACAGCGTCATTTTCTGGAAAAATACACCATGCGAGGTAGCGCGATAGACCATATTGTTTTTGAGGGTCGTTGTTTTAGCTATTTTACGTCAGAGATTCAACCTGCTCGCTAGGGCTCTTCCCAAAGCGACACAATGGACAGACAGAGAAAGCATTGATACATTATTAGGAACGCTCGGCCGACAAATCGCTCTCGGTAGCAGGCTACCAAGAATGCGAAAATGGCAACAATGCATTGATTTGTGCATGGAGCATTAGTTGTAGCTGTATCCTTCTTACGGTTAACGTGCCGCTAGTTGTTTTTCAAACATAAAAAAGGTTTATTTGCAGAACAACCGCTGCATTTTTTTAAATTTGTATTATTATTAGCATACAATTAGGAATAGGCTATGGAATTCCCGTTCGATTTAAACGCTATTTTCCCAGAGAGAATTTCGGTACTGGATCATAATTTGACGACAGGGCGAAAAGCACTAGGAAGGTAATGTCAATGTTATTGAACATTATGCCGCCAGCTAATGTTAGCATGACAGCAAATAGCTTCGAGCTTGCTATTATTGGTGTTTTACTTGGACAGCTAACAATAACCATTGTGTTTCGCTATACATCAGGAGAGTCACTAGTTGTTGTTAGCCGTGCATATTTACCTATAGCTAGCTAGCTAGCTTGACATTAACTAATGATGACATTCTAACGCTCCCCGCCTCTTCAAGGAAGTCTTTGTTGCTACTTCATCGCTGTAACGTAGGCTAATGTCGTACATGTTTCCCCTTTACTGTAGCAAACCACCGCCCATACAGTCCATTTACTTTGTGCGTGTACGTTTAGTGCGTTCGTATCAAGTCAATTGTCTTCGTATGCCATAGTCATTCGCTTAATCCCTCTCCTCGATGTTAGTGGTAATGTTAAGTAACAATGATTGAAACTGTTACCAAACTGTGATTGTAGGGGTATTGATGAAATAAGAATACACACACACACACACACACACACACACACACACACACACACACACACATCCCACGCCACCATTTGTATGTGGACTAAATGACAAGGATTCGTTTTGAAAAATAATAGCGGCCTTACATTTATAGATCAATTATATTGTTTCTGGAAAAAGGTGAATTGTGCTTAATCTTTGTCTCTCTCTCTCTCTCTTTCAATAGACCTGATCCTCAGCATCTAATATCGACCGTTATAGATGAGCTTGGCAAAGCGTCGGCCAAGGTAATTTGTGAATATATACCGTACAAGGAGACCTCTGTTGTCTGAATTACTCTGTGCTAGGCAGCAGGCTATAATATCAGCGCAGCTCACTTGCAAAGTTTGTGCTTTGCTGGCTCGCGGGCCTGCTATGCACGCGACGGAGCGGGGTGCGGCCAAATGCGATGTTTGCAGTGTTTTTCTTGTGCACGCCCAGATGTTATAACACTACGCAGTGCCGAGAGGCGGGGAGCGTGAGACTTTATAAACTTTGTGTTCTGGCTCGTATGATCCAATCAAAAGATTGTTCTTCATAAGAAAAAAACAAACAAAGAACATGATTGTTTCATACCGATAGGACATTGACAGCATGTAGTGGGTCTGCCCATGAATCTGATTTGCCTGGGTCAGGCCTGGCTCAAATAAATAACTGAGATACTTTAATTTTTTAGGTTCTGGTAAAATTTGAAAATGCTCTTCTAGATTTTTAGAAATGTGACTAACCGTCATGCCGCATGAAAGAGGAATTTTGCCTGCAAAAAATAGACTTTTCTTTTAAAATTGTCAGTACTCTGCCAGATTTATTTTTTATTGACCAGTTTGGCATTTCACAGCATTTCAAATGAAGTATTTGACCAGGTCCGGTCACGTTTGATTTGCCAATTGACCCATATTGGTAAATAGAGGTGCATAAATGAACTGTGTGTGACTGTTACCGTGAATGTGGCCATTACCGTGACTGACCGTTGCCATGTCTGTGACTGTTACTGTGAATGTGGCCATTACCGTGACTGACCGTTTTTCGCTTGTTTCCTGTTCCTTAATTCTTTGTTGATTTTATAGTTTATAATGTCTTGTTGTCTTAGCCGTAGCTTACTGTGTACTATACTCAATGTTCATGACTATGGATAGCTGCTATGTTATGATAAGAAATGAGCTCTATCTGAACTGATGTCATTGACCTTCGGTATTGCTAGGTAGATAATACATTAACAATTCCTAGATAATTACGTATACAGGGAATATATTTGCAAAAAAAAACTACAATTCCCAGTAATACATTCCTTAGCATAAAGCAATAAAATGGCGCCGAAATGTAGTTCCGCTTGATACAACGTAAACACACACAAAGATGCCCTCCGTTTATTGCGAATGGGATCACACTACTCACATGAACCCAACTTTTAATACTTAGATAATTATCTTAGATACTTCTAGACATTTATAATGCTTTCCAAATCCAACATGTTGATAATTAATAAGCAGACAGTAGTGAACAGCATGCAGTAGCCTAGTGTGAAAGCTTTGTAGGAATGAAAGCATTCCCTTTAAATACATAAAAATGACAAGGGTGTCAGCTGTATGTAAAAAAAATATATATTTAAAAAAGAAAATAGTTAATGTAGTCTATCCCATGATCTGAGATTTTATTGGTAATTATATAAAAATAATTTTCTACCCATTTTAAATTGTTTTCATTGTAATCAATATCAGATGTTGTGGTATAAACAATTTCTAACTTTTATATGACTAAAATGATAAACATTATTACTATATGCTGTATATTAGCCATCAGGTTTTGAAAGAGAAGAGATAATTTACAATACATCAATATATAGTGTACACAATGCACTGTAAAATAAATTTTGTATTAATTCACTCAGAGACGTATTGAACTTCAGCGTCTTCAAGCTTTTATTAGCTGGACATTTAGCTTATTTAATCTAGAAAGGGTCCATCACATTACAGAAGTGTATCAACACAGACATTTATTTATTTGGCAGATGCGCTTATACAGAGCGACTTACAAGGCAAAAAGTGCATAAGTTTGCATAAAATAATAATAATAATAATAATAATAATAATAATAATAATAAACTTTATTTACATTACATTCATTTGGCAGATGCTTTTATCCAAAGCGACGCACAATAAGTGCATACCGAAGGTCAATGACATCAGTTCAGATAGAGCTCATTTCTTATCATAACATAGCAGCTATCCATAATCATGAACATTGAGTATAGTACACAGTAAGCTATGGCTAAGACAACAAGACATTATAAACTATAAAATCAACAAAGAATTAAGGAACAGGAAACAAGCGAAAAACAGTCAAGGTGGAGTCTGAAGAGGTGTGTAGGCAGTGTTTGATCAGAACGTAGAGGAGTGAACAGTTCATTCCACCACTGGGGAGCTAGGGTGGAGAAGCTCCGCAGTCCGGACGAGCAGAGCGAAGTGGTCGAGCTGGAGTTTAGTGTTGTATTATGTCTTGCAGGTAGGATGGGCTTGTCCTTTTGGCTGCAGCGTAGGCCAGGGTCAGAACTTTGAACCTGATCCTGGCGGCGACCTGCAGCCAGTGGACTGACCTCAGCAGGGGGGTGATGTGTGAAAACTTTGGGAGGAGTAATCCAGGCGTGAGATAACCATGGTCTGGACAAGAAGCTGGGTCGAGTAGGTGGTCAGGTATGGTCGAATCCTCCTGATGTTGTACAGGAGGAACCTGCAGGACCGTGCTGTTGCCCTGATGTGCTCCATGAAGTCCAGCTGGTCATCCAGGACCATCCCCAGGTTCCTTGCAGAGCGGGAGGCAGCCACCATAGTACCGTCGACGGTGATGGAGAGGGCTTGCAGTGGGGAGGTCCTGTGAGGTGTGAAGCGCAGTTCCGTATTGTGAAGGTTGAGCTTCAGGTGATGAGTAGCCATCCACATAGAAATGTCAGCCAGGCAGGCTGATATCCTCTCCTTAACCTGTTAGGTAGAGGGGGAATGAGAAATAGTGCTATATAAGAGAAATATCCAATAAAAAAACAATGGTATACTGAAAAAAAAAACCAGTACAAGTCTAAATAATACATTAACCAAAATGTCAGTAACATGGCAAGTGTTGATGTATAAATCACTGTTAACATACCCCTAAAATGCTATTTCAAAATTCAACAATTAATTCAGGGAGCAAAGATGCAAACTAAACAGGCGAGTCTTGAGTCTACGCCAGAAGATGGTCAGAAGGGCAGAAGGGTCAAGACCAGGGGCCTCATTTATAAAAAGTACTTTCGATCAAATTTGATCTTACGTGTGGCGTACGTAAAAAATAGTAGTGATTTATTCAATTTCAACGTGACTCCATTTGACCGTGGAAATGGTCGTAGCTCCACGTCAGGTCTTCACTTGACATACGCACATTACCTGGTGGTTATGCCAAAGTATTGTAGGCTTGAGAGCCGCGCGTGAACGCTTATTTGGCATGGAAAATTATCGTTGTTGTTATCAGCCTACAAAATTAGTTTAATTCTAAATTGAAAAGGAAACTGATAGTGTAATCACTGAATTTTAAGTCTTCCTTACATTATATACCATTATTATTGCATTGCTTCTCAAGCTTCTGGATTTTAGAATTTTTTTCCTGTTCATTTTAATAAGTCTTTTGTTTTATTTATCCATTGTTTTTATATATTTTACTTTAACTGTGTAATAGGATTTTGCTGTAAAAAAAAGTTTTAAATAAAATTGCATTATTGTTATTATTATTATTATTATAAATAACAACAGTGCGTATTTTGTACATTCTATATCTGCTGTGTACCATGCTTGAGAGATTGTGTTGGCTTAAACTAACAACAACAAAAAAAAGTCTGCCAGTCTGCAAATATCAGGATTCCTAAATGCTTACGAAGGTAATCCCATATGCAAAAGGTCATATATGATCATACTTGCAAAGTTTATATAAAAAAGCATGTTGATTAGTAGCCTATTATATTATATATTTCTATACAATTCTTATACAATCTCTCAATGTTTTTTTTATAAGGAGTACCATGTATTAGGGAATTATTTAATTTTAGCATGAAATGTACACTGCCTGACCAAAAAAAAAGTCGCACTCTAATATTTCGTTGGACCGCCTTTAGCTTTGATTATGGCGCGCATTCGTCGTGGCATTGTTTCGACAACCTTATGCAACGTCACAACATTTATTTCCATCCAGAGTTGCATTCATTTTTGGCCGAGATCTTGTATTGACGACGGGAGAGTCGAACCACTCCGTAAGGTCTTCTCCAGCACATCCCAAAGACTTTCAATGGGGTTAAGGTCAGGACTCTGGTGGCCAATTCATGTGTGAAAATGATTCCTCATGCTCCCTGAACCACTCTTTCACAATTTGAGCCCAATGAATCTTGGCATTGTCATCCTGGAATATGCCCATTGATGGGATAACCTGGTCATTCAGTACATTCAGGTACTCAGCTGACTAAATTGTATTGCTGCATAACGTTGCTGATCCTAGACCTGACCAACTGAAACAACCCCAGATCA
Organism: Synaphobranchus kaupii; assembly: GCA_029718625.1. NCBI lineage: Eukaryota > Metazoa > Chordata > Actinopteri > Anguilliformes > Synaphobranchidae > Synaphobranchus > Synaphobranchus kaupii. Next base: position 246,376 of record CM056389.1, on the reverse strand, counting down.
TAACACTGCCTCCTGTGGCTTGTACAGTGGGCACTATGCATGACGGGTGCAACGGCAACCTTTTTTTTGGCCAGGCAGTGTATATGCTAGCTCTCTACCACATATTTATTTTATTTAAGTTTTGTATATGGTATATGTGTTTTTTATAAGATTTCTACAGACCTTTTGCATATGGGATTTGCATATAGCATTTAGGAATCCTGTTATTTGCAGACTGGCAGACTTTTTTTTTTGTTGGTTTTATGAATGAAGTTCAACCATCGAGATAAAAAAAAGAACTGGAGTCAGCTTCCGCTTACCGGTTCCATGGATTCCTATGGGAGCTGCTCATTGGGGCACGAAGCCAATTCAGTGGTCAACCCGTCACGTCTCTGCAGTCTATGGGCAATACACACAGACAGCGCACAGAATCATGGGAATCACAGTTCATTACAGAAGTTAACGGGGAGACGCGGTTGTTTCCATTACAGATATGCTCGGTTTTCTCATGTTATACGTCTCAAAAGAACCGAAAACGACACGCTCTGATGGCTAGCTCACAAGCTAAATCCATTAATAATCATATTGCAGCCTATGCAGTATGTACTGATCTGAACAGACCTAGCTAACTTCAGCTAGTATAACGCAAGTAATAGCCTACAAGACTACCCTATAGATAGCAACCCACACAGATAAAGCAGAGACGAAGAAGCTCGAGAATTATACATCATATTGCATTAAAATACAATTACAAAATAAGAAAGGTATTCTGTGAATGTACTATAACGATGAGTATAAACTATAAGTACAATACCGGCAGCTTACCCATTCGCTTTATTTGACCCTGAAATAAAAATGGTGGATCTCCGTTTTGTCTCGTAATTCATCGGAGAAAAAGTCACGTGGTGTGCAATCTCTGATTCGTAAAATAAGTACGAATTTTCGGGGACTGGAATTTCATAGAATAGATACGAATGGGCTGTGAGACCAGGTTGTATCCCCTGATATTTAATTATTCCATTTCAGTCGCCCTAGAAGGGAAATAGCAAACTGTCCAAGATAAATTATGTTTAAGTATCTTCACTTAAAGGATAGCCTAATCCTTATTATACATTTTTTTCAGACGACCGATCATCTTTTTTGCCCATCTTTCATTTGTCCCTTTTTTGGCGATGTTACGTTCCACGTGTGTGCCTGTCTCTCTCGTTCTTCTCTGTCATTTTCTGCAGGAGTCCATCACCATTGGTCCATTCTGCTGTCTATCATCATCACGCCAATACCTCTATGTCCCGCCTCCACCAATCAGAGCTCCACACCATTCTGGCTCCTCCAATCAACAGCTACCCCTCTTTATTTAAACTCATGACTTCCGGTTTTTGCTGTCTGCCATTTTTGTTGTATTTTTCTTCCTGCTTACCCCTTACGACTTGTTTGCTACCCTTTTTGTTATTTGAACTGTTTTGTCTTGTGTTTTGTGTGGCCACGATGAGGACTTGGGACAGGGTAAGAGAGAGGCCTCTGTATACTTGCACACTTAGTTTTTAGTACTGTTTAGAGACACTAGTTTAGGAGTGATTGCCACCCACTGTATTTCTGTTTGGTTAGCTAGAGTAGAGAGTTAGGTTTTGTCTTGGTTGTGAATATAGGTACCTCATTTAGACAGCGTTTCTCTTTTTGGTTTCAGCTAGCATTGTTTTGTTTTATTGAGTTATTTTCGTTCGCAACACTCAGGTCCCCTGACCTCAGTTGTGTGTCTTGTGCTTTGTCTTGTGTGTACTGTAAATATTGTAAATAATTATATATATATATATATATATATATATATATATATATATATATATATATATATATATATATATATATATATATATATTTCACCAGTAAAAAGCCTTTCACTTATGGGGCCGTCGCGTGGTACAACGGTAAGAGCGCCGACTTTCAGTCGGTGCAGTTGTGCTCCAAGGATCGGGGTTCGCGCCCCGGTCCTGCCAGATCCGAGCATGGCCGGCGCCCTGTGGGAGCAGCAATTGGCGGCTGCTTCCGGGTGGGGGGAGGGGCTCGGAGAGAATCGCTGCACGCATAGCGGCCCTGGGCGAGCTGGATTCACGGTCAGGGGCTCGAGGAGTCGCGCCCTGTAGAGGACGTGGCGACCTCCTTCCTACTACTGGCTGACAGGGTTGTGTAGCGGTGGTTCTCTAGCAGTTGCTACACGGGGGGAAATTGAATTAGAATAGGGGTTCAATTGGCTACTAAATTGGGAGAAAAATGGGGAAAAATCAGAAACAAAAGAAAAAAAAAGCCTTTCACTTGGCAGTCCGATTTTGCAGTACTTTATTATTCTTGCACAATTGCACTACACTTAATATCACCCGGTCACAAATAAAACGTTACACGCCCCAGGTACCCCTAGACCAATTGGGGTTGTAACAGCGATCACAAGGCGAACGCGCCGAAGTAGGTCACGCCATTCAGAAATTCTAGTGAGGGAAGGAGCTGTTCACCGGTGACCATGCGCAGCCGATCGCCCTCCAACAGGCTAAATACGGCCCCCAGGTAGATGGCACCATGCCAGCGCTTGTCCGGCCCTCCCGTGACCTTCAGGCACGCCGAGCGTGTGGAGGTTAGCAACGCCTTCCAGCTGTCGAACGAATCGGAGTAGAACTCCACTGCGTGGCTGACATGCAGCATCTTGCCGGCGTCGTGGTCGCCCTTCTTGGCGTGACACGACATGTTGAATGAGGCGTGGTTGTAGACGAAGTACAGCCCCGAGCGCGGGATCACTATCTCATTGTTGCTCAGCTTCAGGCCGCCCTGGAAGAAGGCGCAGCCAGAGTTGTCGCTCCACGTCACGTCAGAGGTCTTGGCCTTGTTATATACACCTGAGAGAGAGAGGGCCTAGGGTTAATACAGGTAATATACAACAAACACAGTGATACAGTTAATTATCTATACATGCTAACTGACTGCACACTACAGTACATTAACACTGCACTGAGAGAGAGGGTTAATTCAGTATATACTCACTGACTGCATACTACAGTACATTAACACTACACTGAGAGAGAGGGTTAATACAGGTAATATACAACAAACAGTGATACAGTTAATTATCTATACATGCTAACTGACTGCACACTACAGTAGATTATCACTGCACTGGGAGAGGGTTAATACAGTATATACACACTGACTGCACACTACAGTACATTATCACTGCACTGAGAGAGGGTTAATACAGTATATACACACTGACTGCACACTACAGTACATTAACACTGCACTGAGAGAGAGGGATAATACAGTATATACACACTAACTGCACACTACAGTACATTATCACTGCACTGAGAGAGGGTTAATACAGTATATACACACTGACTGCACACTACAGTACATTAACACTGCACTGAGAGAGAGGGATAATACAGTATATACACACTGACTGCACACTACAGTACATTAACACTGCACTGAGAGAGAGGGTTAATACAGTATATACTCACTGACTGCATACTACAGTACATTAACACTACACTGAGAGAGAGGGTTAATACAGGAAATATACAACAAACACAGTGATACAGTTAATTATCTATACATGCTAACTGACTGCACAGTACAGTACATTATCACTGCACTGGGAGAGGGTTAATACAGTATATACACACTGACTGCACACTACAGTACATTAACACTGCACTGAGAGAGAGGGTTAATACAGTATATACACACTGACTGCACACTACAGTACATTAACACTGCACTGAGAGAGAGGGTTAATACAGTATATACACACTGACTGACTGCACACTACAGTACATTAACACTGCACTGAGAGAGAGGGTTAATACAGTATATACACACTGACTGCACACTACAGTACATTAACACTGCACTGAGAGAGAGGGTTAATACAGTATATACACACTGACTGACTGCACACTACAGTACATTAACACTGCACTGAGAGAGAGGGTTAATACAGTATATACACACTGACTGACTGCACACTACAGTACATTAACACTGCACTGAGAGAGAGGGTTAATACAGTATATACACACTGACTGGCTGCACACTACAGTACATTAACACTGCACTGAGAGAGAGGGTTAATACAGTATATACACACTGACTGACTGCACACTACAGTACATTAACACTCCACTGAGAGAGGGTTAATACAGTATATACACACTGACTGCACACTACAGTACATTAACACTGCACTGAGAGAGAGGGTTAATACAGTATATACACACTGACTGACTGCACACTACAGTACATTAACACTGCACTGAGAGAGAGGGTTAATACAGGTAATATACAACAAACACAGTGATACAGTTAATTATCTATACATGCTAACTGACTGCACACTACAGTACATTAACACTCCACTGAGAGAGAGGGTTAATACAGTATATACACACTGACTGCACACTACAGTACATTAACACTGCACTGAGAGAGAGGGTTAATACAGTATATACACACTGACTGCACACTACAGTACATTAACACTGCACTGAGAGAGAGGGTTAATACAGTATATACACACTGACTGCACACTACAGTACATTAACACTGCACTGAGAGAGAGGGTTAATACAGTATATACACACTGACTGCACACTACAGTACATTAACACTGCACTGAGAGAGAGGGTTAATACAGTATATACACACTGACTGACTGCACACTACAGTACATTAACATTGCACTGAGAGAGAGGGTTAATACAGTATATACACACTGACTGCACACTACAGTACATTAACACTGCACTGAGAGAGAGGGTTAATACAGTATATACACACTGACTGCACACTACAGTACATTAACACTGCACTGAGAGAGAGGGTTAATACAGTATATACACACTGACTGACTGCACACTACAGTACATTAACACTGCACTGAGAGAGAGGGGGTTAATACAGTATATACACACTGACTGACTGCACACTACAGTACATTAACACTGCACTGAGAGAGGGTTAATACAGTACATGAACACTGCGCTAGGCTACATTAGCACGGCAGTAACAAAACGTTTCTCATCTCACCTTCTAAATGAATGGCCGCTTTATCCATCCCAGTGAGTTGCCTCAGTTTGAGTTGCATACCTGCACAAGGACACAGAGAGAGGAGAGAATGGGTTAAAACACATGAGAACGGCTCCCCGTGGCGTTCTGTAAGGGACGGCGAAGGTTTTAAAGAGGTAGAAGGGCTGTAAGGGGCACAGGAAGTGATAGAACTTACCACTTCCTGCTTGGCTCTGGTCTGGGTTGTGCATGTGTGAGGTAAGGAGGGCGGCGGCGGCGACACACAGGGACACGGCTATCGCCACGGAGACCCATCGCCATGGCCGCAGCTCCGGCCCCGCCTCCAGGTCCCGCAGACAGATCTGAGGCTCTCCTCTCGCTGCTTCCATCGTCTCGAGGTTTTCAGTCGCGGGGTGTTCCACGCCTTTACCGATTGGCTCTCTTCTCAGGAGCCAGAAAAGGAAGAACTAACCGTAAAAACGGCAGAATTAAAACGCAGAGTCTGGTCGCTGTGGCGGCTCCGTCCGGCAGGCCAATGAGAGGACGCGATGCGTTTGCGTTTGCATTTAATCTCAGGTAGCTCTCCGCGGCAGGCAGATGTGATGAGTGTGTGTTTGTGTGTGTCTGCGCAGAGAGCTGTGCTGCTCAGGAGTGAGTTGCAGAAGTATATATAAACATTGGACAGAGGGGGAGGGGCTATATTATATTTTTTTGTGGGGTTTCCTTTATCTCAACCTCATCTTTTTTCACTTTAATTTCGATGCACTATTTTCTCCCTCAGCGTACAATTTTTCAGCCGCATTCTGCTTCTAATGTCTCTTTTTTCAAAGGAGGCGTTTCTCCTGTTTGAGAAAGTTTAACTCAGTGAGGATGTTTTACTGCATGTCTACCTTGCCGGGGCCTTTGATGGAAGATATTTCCTGTTAGACTACTTACCTCTGGAACTGTATTAAATGACATTCATTTCATTCAATGCGATGTACAATAAGTGTATACCGAAGGTTATTGAAGCAATTACAAAACAGATCAGACGAGGCACATCTTTCTCATAATGTAGCAGCTATCCATAGTCATGATTATTGAACATAGTACACACAGTAAGCTATGGGTAATTAGCTATACATTATATACAATAGAATCAAAGAAGTTAAACAGGAAACAAGCAAAAAACAGGAAACAAGTGCTATGAAAATGGTCCTAGATTGGTAAGTCAGTCAAGGTGGAGTCTGAAGAGGTGTGTCTTCAGACCAGGACGGAAAGCGGGCAGTGTTTGAGCAGTACGTAGGGGAGTGGGGAGTTTGTTCCACCACTGGGGAGCTAGGGTGGAGAAGCTCTGCAGTGGTGATGAGCAGAGTGAAGTGATCGAGCTCGAGTGTAGTGCTGGATTATGTCCCGATTAGGGGCGCTACGAGAGCGGCCCCTAACGGCGCTACGGCGGCCCCTAACGGCACTACGGCGGCCCATAATGGTCCTCAAAAGAGCTTCAAAATAACAATTTTAAGGGGGCCACAGAGACTGCATTTGCACAGGGCCCAGAATCTGGTGCCACACCCCTGGTGGTGGACGTTCAGCAACATGTGCCTTTACTTTCTGTGTTGTTAAAGACTGGGGCCTATTACTACAAAACCCCTATGGGAGAATGCAAGCAGCTCTGTGTGGAGCAGTGGTCAGAGCAGCAGTGTGGAGCAGTGGTCAGAGCAGCAGGGTGGAGCAGTGATTAGAGCAGCAGTGTGCAGCAGTGGTCAGAGCAGCAGTGTGGAGCAGTGGTTAGAGTAGCAGTGTTCAGCAGTGGTCAGAGCAGCAGTGTGGATCACTGGTCAAAGCAGCAGTGTGGAGCAGTGGTCGGAGCAGCAGTGTTGAGCAGTGGTCAGAGCAGCAGTGTGAAGCAGTGGTCAGAGCAGCAGTGTGGAGCAGTGGTCAGAGCAGCAGTATCCCATTTGGGATTTAAACCTGCAAGCCCAGTTTGCTCACCATTACACTATACAGTATTTCCCTTACAAGCAGTGGACTATTGTGAACAGAGTGCTTTCCAGCATCTTGTATCAGCATGATTAGATTATTCAGCAGAGTGAATCTTATAAGCAGTATGTGATTTGTGTGTGCGTAGTCAGCTTGCAAACCTGGAGTTTCTTATATTTGATTTTAAATCAGGATTTTTATTTTATTGGAATGTCTCTGACATGCTTTTGCACCCAGAGCACAACAAACAAATTAACATAAACCGTTCACAAATACTTCAGTCTCTTTAGAGTTTTAAATAAGAAAAATACAACCAATAAATAGGATCAATATGAATAAATTAATAAATACAAAATAAATAAATAAATAAATATATTCATGAACAAATAAATAAATAAATACATAGAAAAAGCGTTATACTACACAAGCTAGCGCAGAAGCCAGAACTTTAGGGAATCGAGGTTGTGTTTAAGCCCCTGTACCCATCAATGCTTCAGTCAAACATCGTTCTGACTTAGTTTTCAGTGCATATGAAACACTACAGTGACTTAGTGCAGACCCAGCTGCACAGAAAAACAACAAGAAAACAAGACGTTACTTCTACCTAATGCGGCATTACTTAAACACTGCAAGGTTTACACACTCTGTACCTAGTGCTGCAGTACTTAAACACTGCAAGGTTTACACAATGTACCTAATGCGGCAGTACTTAAACACTGCAAGGTTTACACACTCTGTACCTAGTGCTGCAGTACTTAAACACTGCAAGGTTTACACGCTCTGTACCTAGTGCTGCAGTACTTAAACACTGCAAGGTTTACACACTCTGTACCTAATGCTGCAGTACTTAAACACTGCAAGGTTTACACACTCTGTACCTAATGCAGCAGTACTTAAACACTGCAAGGTTTACACACTCTGTACCTAGTGCTGCAGTACTTAAACACTGCAAGGTTTACACACTCTGTACCTAGTGCTGTAGTACTTAAACACTGCAAGGTTTACACGCTCTGTATTTTAACATTCTTTCATTACACAGATGTATGAGGAAAATATGTCAGAAGGCACTTTAGAATGAAACTTATCTATTTGCACATTTGTTTGACAGGGTTTAAGGACTGAGTTTAACCATTTGATCAAATTTGGAGGTGGGAGATGTGAAAGCACCCTGGGAAACAGGTGGAGGTGAGCGTGCACCAAACCCTACAGAAAATGACCAAGCCTGTGCCTGATCAATAGCCTCATATACACCGCAAATAACCCTGTAGCAAAGGCTCATGGGAGTTTATAAAACTTAATAATAAGTTAACTATGAAAAATTACAGTAATGTACTGTAATGCACAGACCACAACCACTACGGTTGGTCTTATTCTAGTGACTGAAGAGGACTATTGTTTTCATTTAAAGCAATTAGCTTTCAGTCTACATCTGTGAGAGAAACACTGCAGCGTGTCAATAACCTGTCAGTTCTTTCTTTGCTGCTGCATTTTCTCTTCAGTAAAGTCGTTACAAAGTAACTATTAACCTATATAATATATCACATATTAGCCTAATACTGTGTAGGAGGTGAGGAATTGGGAAAGTTAAAAATTTACATGTATTCCAATTTTAGCCAGGCAGGAGATTCCTTTGTGTATTGAAATGTGAAACATCATTTAAAATAAAAAATAAAAAAGTGTATACATCAGAGGAAGTAATTTCCCCAGGCTCCTTGGGCTATTGTGAAATTTTTTCCATTTGTAAATAACCAAACCATCTGCCCACACCGCCTCCTACCTTCCTGGAGGGGGAAGCTGTGTTGGTGCAGGGGAGCTGTTGGGAAAACCCCAGGTTGTGCAGAGCCGGTCGAGACTAGCAGGGGAATCCCCTCCCCGGTAGTGTATTGGGCTAGCTAAGGAGGGACATGCAATTTAATATGACCAGCATTCATATTCTGTTTCAGCTGATCAAGCCTTTTATATATGTTGGACTGAAATATTAATATGCATGTGTAATTAATTTATATGGCAACATAACTGTATCCCATCTGGGATTTGAACCCGCAAGCCCAGTTTGCTACCATTACACTGTATTTCCCCGCTACTGCTTAATCTTACAAGCAGTGGACTATTGTGAACAGAGTGCTTTCCATCATCTTGGATCAGCATGATTAGATTATTCAGCAGAGTGAATCTTATAAGCAGTGTGTGATTTGTGTAAGCATAAGTCAATTTCTTATATTTGATTTTAAATCAGGATTTTTATTTTAATGGAATGTCTCTGATGTGCTTTTGCACCCTGAGCATAACAAGCAAATAAAGATAAACAGTTCACAAATACTTCAGTCTCTGAATCGTTCACAAATACTTTAGTCTCTGAACTATTCACAAATACTTTAGTCTCTGACCTATTCACAAATAGTTTAGTCTCTGAACCGTTCACAAATACTTCAGTCTCTGAACCGTTCACAAATACTTCCTTCTCTGAACCGTTCACAAATACTTCAGTCTCTGAACCGTTCACAAATATTTCAGTTTCTTTAGAGTTTTAAATAAAAAATACAACAAATAAATAGGATCAATATAAATAAATAAATAAATAAATAAATAAATACAAAATAAATAAATGAATAAATAAATATATTCATGAACAAACAAACAAATAAATAAATGGAAAATAGAAATGGAATGTGTACAATCAGAATAAAAAAAGCACTGTACAGAAGCCAGAACTTTAGGGACATGAGGTCTCTCTTTATACTCCTGTATCAATCATTACTTCAGTCAAACATCGTTCTGACTTAGTTTTCAGTGCATATGAAACACTACAGTGGCTTAGTGCAGACCCAGCTGCACAGAAAAACAACAAGAAAACAAGACGTTACTTCTACCTAATGCGGCATTACTTAAACACTGCAAGGTTTACACACTCTGTACCTAGTGCTGCAGTACTTAAACACTGCAAGGTTTACACAATGTACCTAATGCGGCAGTACTTAAACACTGCAAGGTTTACACACTCTGTACCTAGTGCTGCAGTACTTAAACACTGCAAGGTTTACACGCTCTGTACCTAGTGCTGCAGTACTTAAACACTGCAAGGTTTACACACTCTGTACCTAATGCTGCAGTACTTAAACACTGCAAGGTTTACACACTCTGTACCTAATGCAGCAGTACTTAAACACTGCAAGGTTTACACACTCTGTACCTAATGCTGCAGTACTTAAACACTGCAAGGTTTACACACTCTGTACCTAGTGCTGCATTACTTAAACACTGCAAGGTTTACACACTCTGTACCTAGTGCTGCAGTACTTAAACACTGCAAGGTTTACACACTCTGTACCTAGTGCTGCAGTACTTAAACACTGCAAGGTTTACACACTCTGTACCTAGTGCTGCAGTACTTAAACACTGCAAGGTTTACACGCTCTGTACCTAGTGCTGCAGTACTTAAACACTGCAAGGTTTACACAATGTACCTAATGCGGCAGTACTTAAACACTGCAAGGTTTACACAATGTACCTAGTGCTGCAGTACTTAAACACTGCAAGGTTTACACACTGTACCTAGTGCTGCAGTACTTAAACACTGCAAGGTTTACACACTCTGTACCTAGTGCTGCAGTACTTAAACACTGCAAGGTTTACACGCTCTGTACCTAGTGCTGCAGTACTTAAACACTGCAAGGTTTACACACTCTGTACCTAGTGCTGCAGTACTTAAACACTGCAAGGTTTACACGCTCTGTATTTTAACATTCTTTCCTTACACAGATGTATGAGGAAAATATGTCAGAAGCCACTTGCCTGATCAATAGCCTCATACACACCACAAATAACCCTGTAGCAAAGGCTAACTATGTTAACAGTTAACTATGAAAAATTACAGTAATGTACTGTAATGCACAGACTACAACCACTACGGTTGGGCTAATTCTAGTGACTGAAGAGGACTATTGTTTTAATTTAAAACAATTAGCTTTCAGTCTACATCTGTGAGAGAAACACTGCAGCGTGTCAATAACCTGTCAGTTCTTTCTTTGCTGTTGCATTTTCTCTCCAGTAAAGTCGTTACAAAGTCTTTCACAAAACTCACAGAACTCTTAGTCTGTGCGTGTCTGTGTGTATATATATTTAACTTTAACACTTGTATGTTTACTGGAATAAATTAGTTAAAGTCGTGCTATACCCTGATATTTAATTATTTCATTTTAGTCGCCCTAGAAGGGAAATAGCAAATTGTCCAAGATAAATTATGTTTAAGTATCTTCACTAATCCTAATCCTTATTATAAATTTTTTTCAGACGACCGATCATCTTTTTTTGCCCATCTTTCATTTGTCCATTTTTTGGCGATCACAAGGCGAACGCGCCGAAGAAGGTCTTGCCATTCAGAAATTCTAGTGAGGGAAGGCGCTGTTCACCGGTGACCGTGCGCAGCCGATCGCCCTCCAACAGGCTAAAGACGGCCCCCAGGTAGACGGCGTCATGCCAGCGCTTGTCCGGTCCTCCCGTGACCTTCAGGCACGCCGAGCGTGTGGAGGTTAGCAACGCCTTCCAGCTGTCGTACAAATCGGAGTAGCACTCCACCGCGTGGCTGACATGCAGCATCTTGCCGGCGTCGTGGTCGCCCTTCTTGGCGTGACACGGCATGCTGAATGAGGCCTGGCTGTAGACGAAGTACAGCCCCGAGCGCGGGATCACTATCTCATTGTTGCTCAGCTTCAGGCCTCCCTGGAAGAAGGCGTGGCCAGAGTTGTCGCTCCACGTCACGTCTGAGGTCTTGGCCTTGTTATATACACCTGAGAGAGAGAGGGCCTAGGGTTAATACAGGTAATATACAACAAACACAGTGATACAGTTAATTATCTGTACATGCTAACTGACTGCACACTACAGTACATTAACACTGCACTGAGAGAGAGGGTTCATACAGTATATACACACTGACTGCACACTACAGTACATTAACACTGCACTGAGAGAGAGGGTTAATACAGTATATACACACTGACTGCACACTACAGTACATTAACACTGCACTGAGAGAGGGTTAATACAGTATATACACACTGACTGACTGCACACTACAGTACATTAACACTGCACTGAGAGAGGGTTAATACAGTATATACACACTTACTGACTGCACACTACAGAACATTAACACTACACTGAGAGAGAGGGTTAATACAGTATATACACACTGACTGACTGCACACTACAGTACATTAACACTGCACTGAGAGAGAGGGTTAATACAGTATATACACACTGACTGTACACTACAGTACATTAACACTGCACTGAGAGAGAGAGGGTTAATACAGTATATACACACTGACTGACTGCACACTACAGTACATTAACACTGCACTGAGACAGAGGGTTAATACAGTACATGAACACTGCGCTAGGCTACATTAGCACGGCAGTAACAAAACGTTTCTCATCTCACCTTCTAAATGAATGGCGGCTTTATCCATCCCAGCGAGCTGCCTCAGTTTGAGTTGCATACCTGCACAAGGACACAGAGAGAGGAGAGAAGGGGTTAAAACACATGAGAACGGCACAGAGAGAGAAGAGAAGGGGTTAAAACACATGACAACGGCTCCCCGTGGCGTTCTGTAAGGGACGGCGAAGGTTTTAAAGAGGAAGAAGGGCTGTAAGGTGGGCACAGGAAGTGATAGAACTTACCACTTCCTGCTTGGCTCTGGTCTGGGTTGTGCATGTGTGAGGTGAGGAGGACGGTGGCAGCGACACACAGGGACACGGCTATCGCCACGGAGACCCATCGCCAAGGCCGCCGCTCGTCCCGTTGGGTCTCTGGCCCCGCCTCTACGTCCCGCAGACAGATCTGAGGCTCTCCTCTCGCTGCTTCCATCGTCTCGAGGTTTTCAGTCGCGGGGTGTTCCACGCCTTTACCGATTGGCTCTCTTCTCAGGAGCCAGAAAAGGAAGAACTAACTGTAAAAACGGCAGAATTAAAACGCAGAGTCCGGTCGCTGTGGCGGCTCCGTCCAGCAGGCCAATGAGAGGAGGCGATGCGTTTGCGTTTAGTCTCAGGTAGCTCTCCGCAGCAGGCTGATGTGATGAGTGTGTGTTTGTGTGTGTCTGAGCTTGTCTGAGCAGAGAGCTGTGCTGCTCAGGAGTGAGATGCAGAAGTATATATACGCACATTGGACAGCCCATTACAGGGAGAGGGAAACTCCATTCTTATGTCACTCATACTGAGAGAGAGAGGGGGAGGAGCTATATGCCATGAGGGAAACCTAGAGCTACCACAGAACTCCTTTGCACACACACACACACACACACACACACACACACACACACACACACACACACACACACAAATACAGACATACAAAAACGCACATGCACACACATACACACACACAAATACACACATACAGAAATGCACATGCACACACATACACACACACAAATACACACACACACACACACACACACACACAAATACACACTTACACACACACATACACACGCACAAATACACACACACACACATAAATGCACAAACACACACATAGACAAACAGACACTCAAACATAAACACATATAAGACACTTGCTCACGCACACTCGCATATAAAGAGATACTCACAAATTACACTTCCATACATAAACACACACACACACACACACACACACACACACACACACACAAACACCCACACATCACACACACAAACACACACACACACACACACACACACACACACACACACACACACACACACACACACACACACACACACACACCCATGTCTTCCCTCATGATGGAAAATCCTGCTCTTTTCTCCTTTCTCTACCTTTTCCTTTATTTCAGGTTCCCCATTTTATTTCCCTCCAAATTCTTCTGTTATTTTTGTTACACTGAAACGAAACCAAATTGAAACCAAATTTTCACTTTTTTTTGTGGGGTTTCCTTTATCTCAACCTCATTTTCACTTTAATTTCGATGCACTTTTTTCTCCCTCCTCTCCCTCAGCGTGCAGTTTTTCAGCTGCATTCTGCTTCTAATGTCCCTTCTTTCAAAAGAGGCGTCTCTCCTGTTTGAGAAAGTTTATCTCACTGAGGATGTTTTACTACTTGTCTACCTTGCCGGGGCCTTTGATGGAAGATATGTCCTGTTAGACTACTTACCTCTGGAACTGTATTAAATGACATTCATTTCATCCAAAGCGATGTACAATAAGTGTATACTGAAGGTTATTGAAGCAATTACAAAACAGATCAGACGAGGCACATCTTTCTCATAATGTAGCAGCTATCCATAGTAATGATCATTGAACATAGTACACACAGTAAGCTATGGGTAATTAGCTATACATTATAAACAATAGAATCAAACAAGTTAAACAGGAAACAAGCAAAAAACAGGAAACAAGTGCTATGAAAATGGTCCTAGATTGGTAAGTCAGTCAAGGTGGAGTCTGAAGAGGTGTGTCTTCAGACCAGGACGGAAAGCGGGCAGTGTTTGAGCAGTACGTAGGGGAGTGGGGTTTGTGTTCCACCACTGGGGAGCTAGGGTGGAGAAGCTCTGCAGTGGTGATGAGCAGAGCGAAGTGATCGAGCTCGAGTGTAGTGCTGGATTATGTCCAGCAAGTAGGAGGGGCCTTTATGTCTTATAAAATACTCACTGATGTCCTCCAGGAAGATTAAACGTAAATATGCTATGCAGCAAAAATGGTGGTGTACATTTAAAACCCTAGGGTGTTAATACGAGACCATGGACTTATATAAACACCCTAGCATGTTAAATGTACACCAGCAGTGTTAGATATACACTGGCATTTTTGCTGTGTACAGTGTTTTTAAACAGTTGCTTTGCCAGTCTACACCTGAGAGTAAAACTCAAAGAATCTCACCAAAAAGGTGTTCACGTATAAAATGTTGAACTGATCTGTTATTTAAATGTTGTTTACTTTCTGTTGAGTATTTTTTTTTCAAATGCTAACAACTGTTCTTATAACAGGTAATTATTTTATAATTTCCCAGCCATGAAGCGGCCTGCTGGGGGCCCCCTGTCGGCATGCCGGCATTTTGCAAATCAGCAAACGATTAGCCCATAACGGCACTACAGCGGCCCATAACGTCACTACGGCGGCCCATAACGACGCTACGGCGGCCCATAACGACTATATCTTACACCCGGCGCAAAGCGGCGCTAACCCAAACGCAAGTGTCTTTGCTATCTTACACCCGGCGCTAGGTTCATTATAACGCCTAACGCTTACGTCCTTTAACTAGCATGTATTCTTGCGCCCATTACAAGTGAACTGGGCGTGTTGGTCTTAAGATGAGGAGTGGCCAGGATTCTTTTTGGCGTATTGCTATCTTCAGCCAGCAGAAAGCGCTTGCGCTAGAACCACCACAAACCTGGTCATGTCGCAGTTGTTTACATGTTATTTTAACGGCGCATATAAGTGCATCTACATAGGCGTGTGCACAATGCGCGTACCCTCCTGTCTGTTACACACAGGGGCGCGCACAAGCATCACTAAAATATCTAGATCACAATGTGAAATATTATTATTGTGTAGGCTATATCAAAAATGCATAATAATAAAAGGTTCCACATACCTTTCCCTCGGCGAAGGGAAACGATGTCACATTACATTGCTGTCAGCCCACTCCATCAACATCCAGGCGATGTGCGATGGTACGGGAAAATGGCTATCCATTAAAAAGGAGCTGATAACACCTATATCAAGCCTAATGCGCGAATTGTCATTTATACCTAATGCGTAAATTGTCATTCAATGGAAAACTCGCGCACTGCAATAGACGGACTTTTGAGTTCTGAAAATGCGCTTCAGACGTCATTACAATACAGCTCTGTTTATCTAGGAATACAGCCTGTAAGTAAATAGAATGGTTTGTGACTGAAAAAAGTTCAAAACCTTGTCCAGTGAATATTGCTTTTATTGTTTTTCAAATAGCCTATGCTACAGCGGATTCGCTGTGCATACATAAGGTTTTTTCGATAGCCTATGGTTAAAAAACGGAGATAAATGTCATCATGTTAACTGAATTGTAACCTTAGCTATTCTTCGTCCTTCATATTTTTTTAATTACAGTGACAAGGTTTCCATACCCTCAGCTTATTAAAACCCTGCTGATTTCACCTGTTATTCCATAACTGAACAAACGATTTTAAAAAGAACTAAGCGGCTAATTAGAAACGGAATTTGCAGCACGTTACAAAATTTATTTACAATTAATTTTAATGCCATTATCTGCATGTGCGCTTTACAGGAGCAGGTCTGTTTCCTCTGCTGTAAATCACACTTTTCACGGTCTTCCTGGGAAAGTGGATCGTTTTAAAGCATTACGCTACCAGTAAAATAGGTTGGTCGCATTTCCATAAGCAGGACATTATAAAATAAGGGAAAATATGCTAAACCTATGGGTTGCCAACCTGACAGATTTATTATATTTAGTGTCATCATTAAGGCAAAATAACGTTATTTATGTTATTCATCAAAATTAGAATCCAGGTAGCCTATAATGAACTTCGGATGAAGCTTGAACATGAGTTCATTGCATAATCAAACGAAATTCGTTAAACAAGCAGGCTAATTTGACGTTTTCTAAGGTGAGATGGAAGCAATTGGTCGCTTATTCTCAGCTGTTGCAGGTGCTTTTAACGAAATTTAACCGCATATATTTTGTAAAAAGCACTGTCAGGAATTACCGGGAACTCATAATGGTTAGCCCAAATAATATTGATCATAGGCAACTATTGATCCATATAGCCTATTCCTTGATCGCACTAAACACGCACGAGCATGTCTGTTTCGCCATCATAAGCAATCCGCCAAGGTGGAAAAGCAGGCTTTTAAAGGGAATGGGATATAACATTTTGATTGGTTTATTGCATGTCACACCCAAGACACACCTATAATTAATGAAGAGACTAGGTTCAGCCCAGTTGCACCTTGCGCTGTGCTTAGCGCCCAAAAAACACGCCGTTAAAATAGCAAAAGTGGACTTGGACACGCCCTAAATGGACTTAGCGCCATGCGCTTAGACCAAGCGCCAAGATCGCCAAGATAGGGCCCCTGGAGTTTCTTATATTTGATTTTAGCACAGCAGTGTGGAGCAGTGGTCAGAGCAGCAGTGCGGAGCAGTGGTCAGAGCAGCAGTGTTGAGCAGTGGTCAGATTGTGAACAGAGTAGTGGACTATTGTGAACAGAGTGCTTTCCAGCATCTTGGATCAGCATGATTAGATTATTCAGCAGAGTGAATCTTATAAGCAGTGTGTGATTTGTGTGAGCGTAGTCAGCTTGCAAACCTGGAGTTTCTTATATTTGATTTTAAATCAGGATTTTTATTTTATTGGAATGTCTCTGACATGGTTTTGCACCCAGAGCACAACAAACAAATTAACATAAACCGTTCAGAAATACTTCAGTCTCTTTAGAGTTTTAAATAACAAAAATACAACCAATAAATAGGATCAATATAAATAAATTAATAAATACAAAATAAATAAATAAATATATTCATGAACAAATAAATAAATAAATACATAGAAAAAGCGCTATACTACACAAGCTAGCGCAGAAGCCAGAACTTTAGGGAATCAAGGTTGTGTTTAAGCCCCTGTACCCATCAATGCTTCAGTCAAACATCGTTCGGACTTAGTTTTCAGTGTATATGAAACACTTCAGTGGCTTAGTGCAGACCCAGCTGCACAGAAAAACAACAAGAAAACAAGACGTTACTTCTACCTAATGCGGCATTACTTAAACACTGCAAGGTTTACACACTGTACCTAGTGCTGCAGTACTTAAACACTGCAAGGTTTACACACTGTACCTAGTGCTGCAGTACTTAAACACTGCAATGTTTACACGCTCTGTATTTTAACATTCTTTCATTACACAGATGTATGAGGAAAATATGTCAGAAGGCACTTTAGAATGAACCTTATCTATTTGCACATTTGTTTGACAGAGTTTAAGGACTGAGTTTAACCATTTGATCAAATTTGGAGGTGGGAGATGTGAGAGCACCCTGGAAAACAGGTGGAGGTGAGCGTGCACCAAACCCTGCAGAAAATGACCAAGCCTGTGCCTGATCAATAGCCTCATATACACCACAAATAACCCTGTAGCAAAGGCTCATGGGAGTTTATAAAACTTAATAATAAGTTAACTATGAAAAATTACAGTAATGTACTGTAATGCACAGACCACAACCACTACGGTTGGTCTTATTGTAGTGACTGAAGAGGACTATTGTTTTAATGTAAAGCAATTAGCTTTCAGTCTACATCTGTGAGAGAAATACTGCAGCGTGTCAATAACCTGTCAGTTCTTTCTTTGCTGTTGCATTTTCTCTCCAGTAAAGTCGCTACAAAGTCTTTCACAAAACTCACAGAACTCTTAGTCTGTGCGTGTCTGTGTGTATATATATTTAACAAATTTAACACTTGTATGTTTACTGGAATAAATTAGTTAAAGTCGCGCTATCCCCTGATATTTAATTATTTCATTTCAGTCGCCCTAGAAGGGAAATAGCAAACTGTCCAAGATAAATTATGTTTAAGTATCTTCACTTAAAGGATAGCCTAATCCTTATTATACATTTTTTTCAGACGACCGATCATCTTTTTTGCCCATCTTTCATTTGTCCCTTTTTTGGCGATCACAAGGCGAACGCGCCGAAGAAAGTCTTGCCATCCAGCAATTCTAGTGAGGGAAGGAGCTGTTCACCGGTGTCCGTGCGCAGCCGATCACCCTCCAACAGGCTAAAGACGGCCCCCAGGTAGACGGCGTCATGCCAGCGCTTGTCCGGTCCTCCCGTGACCTTCAGGCACGCCGAGCGTGTGGAGGTTAGCAACGTATTCCAGCTGTCGTACGAATCGGAGTAGCACTCCACCACGTGGCTGACATGCAGCATCTTGCCGGCGTCGTGGTCGCCCTTCTTGGCGTGACACGGCACGCTGAATGAGGCCTGGCTGTAGACGAAGTACAGCCCCGAGCGCGGGATCACTATCTCATTGTTGCTCAGCTTCAGGTCCCCCTGGAAGAAGGCGTGGCCCACGTCTTTCTTCCACGTCACAGAGGTTGTGGTGTTGTTATATACACCTGAGAGAGAGAGAGGGCTGAGGGTTAATAGAGGTAATATGCAACAAACACAGTAATACAGTTAATTATCTATACATGCTAACTGACTGCACACTACAGTACATTATCACTGCACTGAGAGAGAGGGTTAATACAGTATATACACACTGACTGACTGCACACTACAGTACATTAACACTGCACTGAGAGAGGGTTAATACAGTATATACACATTGACTGACTGCGCACTACAGTACATTAACACTGCACTGAGAGAGGGTTACTACAGTATATACACACTGACTGACTGCACACTACAGTACATTAACACTGCACTGAGAGAGAGCGTTAATACAGTATATACACACTGACTGACTGCACACTACAGTACATTAACACTGCACTGAGAGAGAGGGTTAATACAGTATATACACACTGACTGACTGCACACTACAGTACATTAACACTGCACTGAGAGAGAGGGTTAATACAGTATATACACATTGACTGACTGCACACTACAGTACATTAACACTGCACTGAGAGAGGGTTACTACAGTATATACACACTGACTGACTGCACACTACAGTACATTAACACTGCACTGAGAGAGAGGGTTAATACAGTATATACACACTGACTGACTGCACACTACAGTACATTAACACTGCACTGAGAGAGAGGGTTAATACAGTATATACACACTGACTGACTGCACACTACAGTACATTAACACTGCACTGAGAGAGAGGGTTAATACAGTATATACACACTGACTGACTGCACACTACAGTACATTAACACTGCACTGAGAGAGAGGGTTAATACAGTATATACACACTGACTGACTGCACACTACAGTACATTAACACTGCACTGAGAGAGAGGGTTAATACAGTATATACACATTGACTGACTGCACACTACAGTACATTAACACTGCACTGAGAGAGGGTTACTACAGTATATACACACTGACTGACTGCACACTACAGTACATTAACACTGCACTGAGAGAGAGGGTTAATACAGTATATACACACTGACTGACTGCACACTACAGTACATTAACACTGCACTGAGAGAGAGGGTTAATACAGTATATACACACTGACTGACTGCACACTACAGTACATTAACACTGCACTGAGAGAGAGGGTTAATACAGTATATACACACTGACTGACTGCACACTACAGTACATTAACACTGCACTGAGAGAGAGGGTTAATACAGTATATACACACTGACTGACTGCACACTACAGTACATTAACACTGCACTGAGAGAGAGGGTTAATACAGTATATACACACTGACTGACTGCACACTACAGTACATTAACACTGCACTGAGAGAGAGGGTTAATACAGTATATACACACTGACTGACTGCACACTACAGTACATTAACACTGCACTGAGAGAGGGTTAATACAGTACATGAACACTGCGCTAGGCTACATTAGCACGGCAGTAACAAAACGTTTCTCATCTCACCTTCTAAATGAATGGCCGCTTTATCCATCCCAGCAAGTTGCCTCAATTTGAGTTGCATACCTGCACAAGGACACAGAGAGAGGAGAGAAGGGGTTAAAACACATGAGAACGGCTCCCCGTGGCGTTCTGTAAGGGACGGCGAAGGTTTTAAAGAGGTAGAA
>CM056389.1:208142-220642 GCA_029718625.1 Synaphobranchus kaupii | reverse complement strand
CTGCATCTGCCTTTCTCTCCTTCCCCTTCTCCACTTCCTGCAAATCCATCCTTGCTCTCTTCATCTGTAACATGACCTTATATGGCATTTGGGCACCGTTTGTCTGAGGGGAGAAGGCCTGCAGCATCATAATCTTTCGTTAAAAAAATGTTAAAAAAAAAGATTTTACAAAAGAAGAAACATTAATTGCCTCAGATTGAAAGTCCTCCCTGTTTTTTTATAGTCCATTTTTTTATGTCAATTCATATTTGGTGGCAGGGCAGGTCTAGGGAGGAGGGTTAGGATGACGACGAGTCTTGCTGGGTTTGAAATTTTAAAGAATAAGTTGTGCTCCAGTATTACGAGAGGCTTGTTCCAAACCCCCCCCCCCCCCTGCCTGTAACGGGTAACTCCTTCTGGTTTTCAACTTGATTGCGGTCTAACCACTCCCCCCTTTTGGCGTCACCATCAGCGGAGGAGTCCGTCAGCGAACTGGGACAAACCCACCAACGCGTGGAAAGAGTGCAGCGGTCCTGGCATTGGTAAAAGAGCCGTTTAGGAGCCCTGGGTAAATTAAGACAAAAAAAAAATCTATGACTCAAAATGGTCGTTACCACAGGTGGGTGCAACCAGGATCAATCCCCATTCATTATTTAATTCACTCGATCATTTGCTTGATCGTACATGTGTTTGATAAAATCACGAGCTGCACACTGTGGACTGCGTGTGTTTCCTTTGTAAAAGTGTTTTACTCTTTATACAGGCGTGAACCTGTATTTTTGTTCAACAGATTAATTGACACACTGCAGGACTGCAGTTACACACCCCTGTTCTATTACAATAACAGAATGGCAGAATTGAGTGATTAAATATGCTGTGCTGCCTTCATACAGGTTCGAGCCTCCTGAATACATGAATAAAGAGCACGCATTGCATTGCGGGAAAATGAGGCTGTTGGAGGGAATTAACCTCATTTTCCTGACTTGCTTTCCAAAGTGATGTAACTTCTGAGAAACCTTTAATTTGTCTAAAGGTCTTTGCCTCAAAAGTGTGTACACTGATTATTTTTTCATATAGCCTTTGTGGAAGGATTAACAGAATATTACTTTTTTCATTTTTAGAATTTATTGTTGAAGTCACAGCAGGGGGTTATACTACAAAGCAGGAGTACTGAGTAAGACCCAGAACCCTCCTAAATCTTGAACATTGATCAATGTAAAAACAGCTCAGTAATCCTGCTTTGGGTTTTACTCAGTGCAGTTATCCAGCTAACTCAGTAATCCTGCTTTGGGTTGCACTCAGCGCAGTTATCCAGCTAACTCAGTAATCCTGCTTTGGGTTGCACTCAGCGCAGTTATCCAGCTAACTCAGTAATCCTGCTTTGGGTTGCACTCAGCGCAGTTATCCAGCTAACTCAGTAATCCTGCTTTGGGTTGCACTCAGCGCAGTTATCCAGCTAACTCAGTAATCCTGCTTTGGGTTGCACTCAGCGCAGTTATCCAGCTAACTCAGTAATCCTGCTTTGGGTTGCACTCAGCGCAGTTATCCAGCTAACTCAGTAATCCTGCTTTGGGTTGCACTCAGCGCAGTTATCCAGCTAGCTCAGTAACCTGCTACGTAGTTCTGGGGTAGTATAACCCCTGACCATGCATTTCCAAAGCAAAACAAGGACAACAACAATAACAGGATCGTAGCAGCCTCCTTGTGGACTGGATCCCATGTACAGAGTGATGTCTGTGACTAACGTTGACTATGAGGAAATGAACGGAGAACAAAGAAAATGGCTATTCATAGAACCGTGGGAATGCAATACAAGTTAGTCAAAGTATTTATTTTTTTCACAAAAACAGTTTCGAAAACTACATTTTTGATGATTTCTGAGGTTGCCAAACATTGCTTGCGGCCCCTTCAAACCTATCAGTAATTAAATCAGTCCTTCAGCTAATCCATCAGTCTAATGTACCACCTATTGTCTTGGGCACATATTCTTTCAGCAGTATCAAGCACATACCCAATTCTGAAATAATAAAAACACAGAAAAATATAATACTAATGGTTGGGTCTATGAAATATATAGAAATATATTGTATAACAGTAACTGGAGTCTGACACTCTTTAGCATTTAATACTTTGTATTGACCTCAGGACATGGCATGTTATAATCACTGGTTAATCATGAGGACTCAATGTGGTGACCTAATTTTGTCACTGGCAAATGAGGGAAGTCGCGGGTATTCACAGTTTCATTCATAGATTTCCAGCAGCCCCCCCCCCCCCCCCCCCCCCCATACTCCTGTAGCCCCTTGAGGGGCGAATCACTTTCCCCAAATTTGCATATTCATTGCAGGTTAGTAATAATGAGCATTATGGTCTCATTATGAAGCAAACATTCCACAGGCCCTGGGACATGCTTTTGGTGTGAAACCAGTTTCATGTCATATCAAATGTGTCACTGGGCCCGTGGAAGGATGCTGTCATAACTCAGACTGTCCCCTGGAGGAAGTACACCACATTCTACCCACAATCCCTCTCTCCCTTCATAATATATCACACATTCTTGAGAATTGGGACACATCATGTCCTACCAAAAAAATATTTTTCTGGTGAAAATTTACATTTAAGTGTTTCATGCATGAAATATAATTCATTTCATTTTTATTTGGACTAATTAAATTTGTATCTTCTATACCTGCCAAGGGCCAATTTAAACAATTAAGAAAATGTGTTAGAAGCGTTCATAGCCTAAAACTAACCATTCCTACTGATAACACAGGTGTGATAATTAACTTTTATAATCCTCTTTGTTTTAAAATGTAATTTTTATGGAAATGTTGGCTCTTGAAATGTCAACACCATCAGATTTCTATAAAAATTTTATGAAAAAGTCATACAAATGGTCATAAGGACCCCTATCTCACTATATAGTTAGCCATATCATAAGGACCCCTGACCACTGACCCCTGTCCCTGTCTGTAGTTTCACAGGGTTATGTGTCCTCTGTTTTTAAAATTTTTGGAAAAACAAATCAGCAGTGGATCAGCAGTGTCTGAAATATAAAAGGTCAACTCCATCACCCTTCTAAATCAAAACAAAGTAAGAATTATGGTTTTCACTTACATTAAGAATCCTCTTAGCAACGGGATGGCTACTCACTACAGCTATGCCATGAAATGAGAAAATATATAGCATTTTCACAACTCTGTAAGATGCCTATTTTTATTGTTATTGTTATTTATTATTTTATCTGACGGAGTATTTCTCTTTAGTAATTGAATCATGTTATTGAAATCAGCAATTTAATTTCTATTAAGTTATTTAAATAGTATTAAATCATTAATACATAGTTTTTTTAACTGAAACATCTTCTCCATTTAGTGAAACTAGCTTTTTGTAATGAGAGTCCTGTGTGAATGTTAGGAATAGCAAAAAAAAGTGCTATTTAAGAACAAATGAAATCACTGGGAGATGGCCCCTTTACAGGGTTTAATAGCCAAGGCTTCGATCTATAAAAATATATTTTACCAGCATCATTGAGGAGTAAGAAAACAAACAAAAAAATGTGTCCCAATTCTCAAGCATGGGTGATATATGTATATATGGTATGTGTATATACTGGTGATGTAATTATATTTATTATATTTATTTTAATTGCATTTATTGTGTTTGTATACCAGGCAATAATGCATAGTTAGAAAATGTACACTTCCTTTAGAACAGGGTATGTAACTGCACAAATCCATATGATTAATAATAGATAATTAATTATGATTATTATTGCAGTGTGGCAGAGTTTGGGATTAGAAACAGAAAAGGTGTCAAGTATAGGGAGTTTTTTCATTTATGTTTTCATTTTAATGTTTCATAATCAGATGCAAAGCTCCACAGGAGACACAGTTTACCACAAAAAGAATAACATAAGGGTTTTATCCACTTTTAACTTTTTAGTTAGATGGTGAAATTATATTATTTTTGTCCTTACGGTACTTGAGTTTGCATGTATTTTACATTTTTAGTGACAGTGTAGCATAATGGTTAATGTACAGCTATGCAAGTGGTTTATCTCTAAAAAATAAGTGAGCTTTTGATTATTTGAAAGGAAACAGTGAAGGATCATGGGAAGGTTCACAGCTCCCATGTTCTGCTTGGTTTCCTCTAAACGAAGGAGAGGTTCTGAGAAGAGAAACGTTCCAGGCGTCGCTGTCTTGCATTTACCATCCTTACTGTGAAGTCACACCTCACCACCCCTGCAGCATCAACTTGGCCTCATCTCAAATCTGTGGTTTCTGCCTCTCTCTATCTCTCTCTCTATCTCTCTCTCTGTCCTCTTTCTCTATCTCTCTCTATCTCTCTCTCCCCCTCTCTCTCTCTCTCTCTCTCTCTGACCCTCTTTCTATCTCTCCCCCCTCTCTCTATCTCTCTCTGACCCTCTTTCTATCTCTCTCCCTCCCTCTCTCTATCTCTCACCGCTTCTCTCTCTGTCTTCTTTCTCTATCTCTCTCTCATCGCTCTCTCTCTCTAGCTCTCTTTCTCCCCTCGCTCTCCCTCCCTTTCTCTATCTCTCCCTCCTCCCTCTCTCTAGCTCTCTTTCTCCCCTCTTTGTCTCTCTCTACCCCCCCCCCCCCCCCCCCTTTCTCAAATTCAAATGCCTTTATTGGCATTACTGGAAATAAACCATTGTTGCCAATGCATTAAAATATACAATAAATATTTATTAAAATAATGATAAAATAAATAATAAAAAAACACAAATATGTTAATGTCCGTATTACCTCTCTATCAAATTAAAATGGCTTTATTGACAGTGCCAAAGCATACAATAAATATAAAACAATATAAAAAAGAAAATACATAAAACTATGATGCGGTTATTACATTAATCACATATTTTATGAGTGCATAAAGTAAATAAAAGTATTATATTATAATTACAATAATAAAAAAATACAGTTAGTTTTTGGAACTGGTCAGATTGGGACAATGTTACATAGTTCTTCCACTTATTCTTCTTCTTCTCCTTCTTCTTCCACTTCTTCTTCTCTTAGCTCATTACAGGCTGTCACGCATATTGCGGATAATTCTATGAATTGTGTAATTGTTCATCATATGTTTTGCTGTCACATGATGCGATTCTGATTTTAGCTTCACATATGAAAGCTTCTCTTAAAGTCACACACAGACAGGTGACATAAGAAAGCTTCTCTTAAAGTCACACACAGACAGGTGACGTATGAAAGGAAAACCCTGAATAAACGAGTGGAGAAACATAACGAATGCAGACGCTTCCATACAGGTGTACTGCATGATACAATTAAGCGATGAACATCCCATCATGCTCTGGGGCATGTATAAAAATGCTGAGCGTGCCCAGTTAACCTCGATTTTGGATCAAGCTGGCAAAAGGAAAAGATCTACTTTGAAATTATCAAAAGTATCATAAGGACCCCTGTCTCACTCTGTAGTTGGCCATATCATAAGGACCCCTGACCCCATTATCGGATGGCAGAAGCTTCGGTCACAAAGACTGCTCAACTTGCTAGTGTTTCCATAGGAACACTGACTAATGTGACATCTGCATTTAGATCTATGGGAAAGACATCAGTAAATAGCGGAGGAAATTGTGGTCGAATGTGCACATTCGATGACTGTGATGCTCGTGTGCGTTAGTGTGATATGTAAGGAAAAACAGAAGGTGACTGAGAATGTCAATGTGGGATGTGATCAGACTGTGTCAGCAAGAACAGTCTGTCGAAAACTACCTAGAGATGGATATTACAGTAGGGTTTCAGTGCATAAACCCCTCATTACAAAGACGAATGCACATTGAGTTGTGGTGCAAAAACCATAGGCACTGGTCTACAGAGATAGAAAAAAGTGATATGGTCAGATTTGTCATCCTTATCTATGTTCTTGACAAGTGGGCAAGTGCATGTGTGGCGTACACCAAGAGAACGGTACAGGCCTGAATGCTTGACCCCTCTGGTGGCTCTGTTATGCTGTGGGGGGGCATTTTCCTGGCATGGTTTGGGTCCACTTGTCCCCTTAGAGGGAAGGGTCACTGCAAATCAATACAAAGTTATTCTGAGTGATCACCTTTATCCGATGATGAAACATTTCTATCCTGATGGGAGTGGTCTCTTGCAGGATGACAATGCCCCATCCACAGGGCACGAAGGGGTCACTGAATGGTTTGATGAGTATGAAAATGATGTGAATCATATGCTATGGCCTTCGCAGTCACCAGATCTCAACCCAATTGAACACCTATGGGACCTATTTTGGACCGACGCGTTAGACCGCTCTCCACCACCATCATCAAAACACTAAATGAGGGAACATCTTTTGGAAGATTGGTGTTCCATCCCTCCAGTAGAGTTCCAGAGACTAGAATCTATGCTAGACTAGAGGTAGAATCTATGCTAGACTAGAGGTAGAATCTATGCCAAGGCGCATTGAAGCTGTTCTGGCAGCTCGTGGTGGCCCAACACCTTACTAAGACCTTACTTTATGTTGGTTTTTCCTTTAATTTGTCACCCGTCTGTATGTGGAGCAGAAGAGGAGAAAGTGTAATTCTGTTTCTAGTTCTCCTGATCCACAGTGTTTACATGTTGTCTCCTCTCTTGCTTCCACTATTTCTTATGATGCCCTTTTTCTAGTTCCACATTATGATAATCTCTCTCTCTCTCTCAAATTCAAATTCAAATGAGCTTTATTGGCATGACCACACATCAGCATAGTGTTGCTAAAGCCATTGCTAACATAAAACATAAAACAAAAATAGCATCAAAAACAGTCTGACCAATAATAATGCATATAATGGGGTGCTTTGACCCTCGGTAATGGAGGTGGTAATAAACAATAATAATGGTAATAATGTAATAATGGTAATAAACAATAATAATGGTAATAAACAGCTATAACAATTTAATCAACAAAAATAAATAAATAGATTAAATAAAATAACAATGTTATTGTTTATAATTAAGGGCTATTTGGGACTATTCTCCCTGTCTTAGGGACACTGTGGTGGTGGAGGTGCTTGCTGCTACATACTGTGCAGCCAGTGGTGCTGTGGGTCCCTCCCCCAGTATGACTGATTATTTCTTTGTGTCAGTCATTTCTTTGAATTGAGGGAGAGGTATTTAAAATTTTCTAAAGTATTTTTTCTTTCAATTCTGTATATTTTTCACAATGTAGGAGAAAGTGCATCTCTGTTTCCACCTCACAAGTCTCGCAGTGACCACATAGCCTTTCATCCTTTGGTAACCATGACTGTTTATAACGGCCTTTCTCAATGGCCAGGCTGTGGCCACTGAGCCTGTACTTGGTCAGGATTTGCCTCTGCTTTGCATCTCTGACGGTGAAGAGATACTCAGCCAATGTGTAATCACGTTTAAGGGTCTGATGGCAATCAAGTTTACTTAGAGTTTTGGTTGTATGGTCCCAATATTCCAAATAGGATTTTTTGGTTTGCTTCATGATTTGGTTTATTCTGATTTGTGGTGGATTACTAGCAGAGCTGATCTGAGCCCGTTTAAAATTAAAATGTGTTATTTGGTTAGTAAGCTCTCTCTCTCTCTCGGCTTTGGTTTTGACTTTTTGATTTTTGACGTAGGTAAGATGTAATAATGGTCAAGAGATGCGAGAAAGTCGCTCTCTGCCCCTCTCTCTCTCTCTCTCTGCCCCCCTCTCTCTCTCTCTGCCCCCCTCTCTCTCTCTCTCTGCCCCCCTCTCTCTCTCTCTCTGCCCCCCTCTCTCTCTCTCTGCCCCCCCTCTCTCTCTCTCTCTGCCCCCCCCCTCTCTCTCTCTCTCTCTCTCTGTCGCTCCATGCCCTCTGCCAGCGTCCTGTTCCTCTGTGTGGCAGCAGGTCATGTGACCTCTGTGGAAGTCGGAGGCCTCAGATGTGGTTGGTGTGGTTTGGCTGCCGACGCGCTCATGAGAACCAGAGAATGGCCTGGCCACAGTGGAGAAAGCAGAAGAGGCTGTTTCTGTTCTATCACAGGGGGAGGAGGAGGGGGGGGGGGGGTGGGTAAGGGGGCGGGGGGAGAGTTTTGGTGAAGGACTGAGAGTATATGTGCGCAGGAGGAGGGGGTTGGGCGGTCCAAAGAGGCTTTTCTCTTCACATGTAGAAAGAGCGGGAGAATCCCCTACACTCTGCTTCCATCACTCTCTTTCAGTCTCTTTGTCACACACACACACACACACACACACACACACACACACACACACACACACACCTACACAGACACACACACACACACACACACACACACCTACACAGACACACAGACACACAGACACACACACACACACACACTCACGCACATGCGTGTACACATTCCAGATACGCACACTCTCACACATTTCACACAATTATGTGTTTGTTTGCCTTTTATATACAAATAGTCATCAAGCCTTTGTTTTGAGTTCATAATCACAGTTTTCAGGGGGAAAAAAGAATATTCACTTTGGCAATGAACCCCAGGGGAAATCTTGATGTCCAACAAAACACCATCCGAGAGTTTTTTTTTTTTGGCAGATATGTAATTTTGTTGTTTGCCCCACTGAAAGTGGCTTATTCATAGATACATACATCACCACCGGATACGAGCACCAGGCCTGTTAAAAGCACACCACTGTACTCTCCTGTATTTCAGTACTTCAGTAAGGGTGAATTAACGTTTGATAGATATTTTTGGTGCATTGTTGCATCACAGGACACATGACTCTCTTGAGTTGTTGTTTCATAACCACAATGTTGCAGACAGAACTGAAAAAAGTGAACAAAGTCTCACGCAACCCGTCAGTCTGATGAATTGAAGGCTACCTTTCTTTCTATTTGGTCTTTGCAGAGGTATAAAATCCAGGTTCAGGAAGTAAAAGTCTCCCAGGAGGTAGAACTTAGAAATTAGTGAAATCAGCTGTTTATTGTCATGGGTGGAAGAAACACATGGCAGGACTTTAATTTCTGACCCCTGGATTTTACACCTCTGGTTCTTTGTACTAGAAAAATAAGACAGAAAAGTAAGCTAAAAAAATCCAAGATTCTTCGCCGCTATAATAATCTCACATTTGTCTCCCCAGCCCATAGAAATCATTTCCAGAAGGAAGCCAACTGAATGGGGAAGATTCCGGTTAAATTCCCTCATTTTGAGGTGAACATTCCCCCAAACAGTCTTAGGTGTTAAGGATCCGGGTAGGGACTGGACTCAAATGCACGACTCAGAGACAGAATACAATAATGCTTGTGGGGAGCGTTTATTACTTCGCCCAAAACCGGAAGTATAGGGAGAACAGGGAGAGGGACTGGATCCTGGGTTGGCATAGCAGAGGGAGAGCAGGATGCGGGAGACAGGGATGCGTGGCGTAGAACAGGGAGGAGGCTGCAGGCTGGCGGGTAAGCAGAACAATAGACAAAGCGTTAATTTCAGCAAGACAAAACGAGACTGTGAAGTGTTAGTTCAGCAAGACAAAGCAAGACTATGACTTAGATTCCAAAACTAGACAAGACCAGAGTTACAACGAACAAGACTTAATGAACTGGCACCAGACAAAGAACAACGGGAGAATATATAGTGAAGTCAATGAGCTAATGAGTGATTGCAGTGTGAGAATGTATGCGAGAGTGATTAAGCGGAGACAAAGGCGTGAGGAATGTAAACGGGGAAAGGAATGTGATAGGCAGAGCAATAGCGAGGGTGAATTAGGTGAAACAAACAGGGAAACCACGCCCAGCCTGCACAACAAGGAAGACAGACAGGGAAACGTAAAAACAAGACAAGAAATGTGAGGAAAAGGGGAAAACACGGAGCACAAATAGGGATGGGGACTGGGAGGGAATGGAGAGTGTAACATTAGGAACATTTTATTTTTCTAAACAGGTTCAATGCGACATGAACAAAATTGAAAAATAAAATCTGGACTGGACTTTACATGCTGGGAATGTTCTCAAACCCAAAAAACGTTAGCTGTCTGTTCCAACCAGCCTGTCCCCCTCTGCCTCCCCCTCCCTCTCTCTCTCTTCCACTTTCTCTCCCTCTCTCTCCTCCACTCTCTACCCCTCTCTCTCTCTCTCTCCTCCACTTTCTCTCCCTCTCTCCTCCACTCTCTATTCCTCTCTCTCTCCTCCACTCTCTCTCCCTCTCTCTACCCACCCCAAAAGCACTGGGGTTCCCTCCAGTCTTTAAAAAGGAGAAATGAAGGAGGGGTCTCGGGGGCGGAGCCTGTAAGAGCGCCGTCCACGTGCTCATTGAGCCGCGACTTCAGCGGTTAGAATCCGGCCGCGCGACCCTTAGTCGCAGTCTCTCCCTTTCTCTCGCTCCCTTTCTTCCTGTCTCTCTACACTTTGCTGCACAATAAAGCTGAAAAGCCCTAAAAATATAACTTTAAAAAAAGGGTTACCCCCCATCCTCAAAGGAAAGGGAAGTGAAATTTGATGTGTTTCATCGAGAGAAAAACGCAGTGAAAAAAATGAAGTGAAAAATGTAAATGAAGAGGAAACTTTCTTTTCTTGTTTTAGTCATGCGCTGGGAAAATTCACAGCTGAGGGAAAAAAAACAGCAAACAAAAAGAAACACACAGGTAGTTAGAAACACACACAGGGAATGAGAAACACACACAGATAATTATAAACGCAAACACATGTAATTATAAACGCACACACATGTAATTATAAATGCACACAGGTAATTATAAATGTGCACACATGTAATTATAAATGCACACAGGTAATTATAAACGCGCACAGGTAGTTATAAATGCACACAGGAAGTTAGAAACACACAGGTAATTATAAATGCACACAGGTAATTAGAAACACACAGGTAATTAGAAATGCACACAGAGCAGTTGAACAGTCACTATGGCGATCATAACTCCAGATGTTTTTCTCCTCCCACTAGAGCATATGTAAAGAGAAGTTACAGTTTGTGAAATTAGTTTCCTGTGGCGTGATCGGTTCTCCCATGTTTCAGCCAGCATTACATCATGGGTCAGTGGCTTACATCGCTGCCGTCCAGTTGGAGCCCCACCTACAGTAAACAACATCCTGATTGGTCAGAGGAAGTATCTGAACATTGGTTTATCAGCAGAGCATACCTCTGGAACTTAGGCAGACTTATCTCACGTCACCATATCATCCTGATCAGGCTCATAGTGCTCATAATCGCTTAACCTGTGTGGCTTCAGTTAAGCTTGTTAAGTAAGGGCTCAGTCAAACTAAGGGTTTTTGTTGAATCTCTTTATCAATTAAGGTTGTTTAAAAATTGAGTAAGAATTTTTCGAATTCTTGTTTAAAAATTTAGTAAGAATTTTTTTGAATTCTTAGAATTAACAGAACGCAAGGTTGGTTTTCTGCCATTTGTAATTTTCCATAATGGCCCAGTTTCAGGCCTGGGATTGAATCCGGACCGTGCCGGGGCCGACTGTGGCTGGTAGCTCCACAGGGCGACGTGCAATTGGCATTTACCTCGTCCAGGGAATGGGAGGGTTCAGTCAGTTTGGGTTCCACGATCATAGCTATCTAGTGACCCCCACTGGAAGGTCAATCGGGCCCCCATAGTTTGCAGTCAAAAGCCACATATGAGAGGTCTTCATCTCACTCGACTCTCTGCGAGTTTAACTGTAGTCTGCGGTGTGAAAAAAAGCAGGTGGCGACACCACATGTTTTTTCAGAGGCGAGCAGTGGACGTCTACAGTCTCCTGAGTCAGCAGTGGGGTTCGCGTGTGAACGCAGCTGCAGTGGAAGGTGACTGGCCATTCCAAATTGGGGTGGGAACTAGACACGCTCAGCCCCACGTTGGCCGCCAAATTTCTAGGAAAAAACCTGTCAGTCTATCATTTATCGCTTAAAAGTGCAATATCATTCCAAAAGAGCACATAGCACATAACCTGGGATGTCAATGAGGATCACTTTTTGTGACATCGTATGGTTTTAAGAGGATAAACCATCCCTTGTTAGACCCTTGTTAAAAATGCTGCTAATTAAGGACAAATGAAACTCGCAACAATTGAGCGGTTGCAGTTGAGGCTGGAACAGCACGGAGCTGGAGAGCCCCCGCGCTAGGGTGGCGAAACGGTGGGAAATTGGAAGTAGAAAGGAAGGTATTGGGGATATAAAGACAGGTGTGTGCAGTGAGGTAGTGAGATTAAAAACACAGGGGGGAAGTTTGGAGTTCTGACTAAGCTGAAACTAATCTTGTGGTTTCCTGTGTTGTAATGGCAAGGTTGTATGTGCAGGAGCTTTTTCACTGTAAATTTCATCGTCTAAGGTCTCAGCTAATGGTTTCATAAGAATCTCCTCTTTAATCACTTACACTTATCGTTTTTTCTGTTTCAACTGGCGGTTATATCAGCAATATTAGTAGCTGTAATAGCAGTAATGTAACGTTCCGTTCCCTTCCAGTCCGTTTTCCCGGTTTTTGTCATGTCCCTCCGTGTCTTGTTGGATTCCCTTGTCCGTGTTTTCCCCTCTGCTTTAGGCTGGGCGTTTCCCCTCTGTTTGGCTCTCTTTGTTTCCCACTTTA
>CM056389.1:193763-207642 GCA_029718625.1 Synaphobranchus kaupii | reverse complement strand
GCGTTTCTGTATGTGTGTATTTGTGTGCGTGTGTAAGTGTGTATGTTTCTGTATGTGTGTATTTGTGTGTGTGTATGTGTGTGCATGTGCATTTCTGTATGTGTGTATTTGCATGTGTGTAAGTGTATATGTTTCTGTATGTGTGTGTGTAAGTGTGTATTTGTGTGTGTGTAAGTGTGCATTTGTGTGTGCGTGTGTAAGTGTGTATGTTTCTGTATGTGTGTATTTGTGTGTGTGTGTGTATATGTGTGTGCATGTGCGTTTCTGTATGTGTGTATTTGTGTGTGTGTAAGTGTGTATGTTTCTGTATGTGTGCATTTGTGTTTTTGTATGTGTGTGTGTGTGTGTGTATGTGTGTATTTGTGTTTTTGTATGTGTGTATTTGTGTGTGTGTAAGTGTGTATGTTTCTGTATGTGTGCATTTGTGTTTTTGTATGTGTGTGTGTGTGTGTGTATGTGTGTATTTGTGTTTTTGTATGTGTGTGTATGTGTGTGTGTGTGTGTGTGTGTGTGTGTGCATGTGCGTTTTTGTATGTGTGTATGTGTGTGTGTGTGTTTGTGTGTTTGTGTGTGTGTGCAAAGGAGTTCTGTGGAAGCTCTAGGTTTCCCTCATGTCATATAGCCCCTCCCCCTCTCTCTCTCAGTATGAGTGACATAAGAATGGAGTTTCCCTCTCCCTGTAATGGGCTGTCCAATGTGTGTATATATACTTCTGCATCTCACTCCTGAGCAGCACAGCTCTCTGCACAGACACACACAAACACACACTCATCACATCAGCCTGCTGCGGAGAGCTACCTGAGACTAAAGGCAAACGCAAACGCATCGCCTCCTCTCATTGGCCTGCCGGACGGAGCCGCCACAGCGACCGGACTCTGCGTTTTAATTCTGCCGTTTTTACGGTTAGTTCTTCCTTTTCTGGCTCCTGAGAAGAGAGCCAATCGGTAAAGGCGTGGAACACCCCGCGACTGAAAACCTCGAGACGATGGAAGCAGCGAGAGGAGAGCCTCAGATCTGTCTGCGGGACGTGGAGGCGGGGCCAGAGACCCAACGGGACGAGCGGCGGCCATGGCGATGGGTCTCCGTGGCGATAGCCGTGTCCCTGTGTGTCGCTGCCGCCGTCCTCCTCACCTCACACATGCACAACCCAGACCAGAGCCAAGCAGGAAGTGGTAAGTTCTATCACTTCCTGTGCCCACCTTACAGCCCTTCTTCCTCTTTAAAACCTTCGCCGTCCCTTACAGAACGCCACGGGGAGCCGTTCTCATGTGTTTTAACCCCTTCTCTCCTCTCTCTGTGCCCTTGTGCAGGTATGCAACTCAAATTGAGGCAACTTGCTGGGATGGATAAAGCGGCCATTCATTTAGAAGGTGAGATGAGAAACGTTTTGTTACTGCCGTGCTAATGTAGCCTAGCGCAGTGTTCATGTACTGTATTAACCCTCTCTCTCAGTGCAGTGTTAATGTACTGTAGTGTGTAGTCAGTCAGTGTGTATATACTGTATTAACCCTCTCTCTCTCAGTGCAGTGTTAATGTACTGTAGTGTGCAGTCAGTGTGTATATACTGTATTAACCCTCTCTCTCAGTGCAGTATTAGTGTACTGTAGTGTGCAGTCAGTCAGTGTGTATATACTGTATTAACCCTCTCTCTCAGTGCAGTGTTAATGTACTGTAGTGTGCAGTCAGTCAATGTGTATATACTGTATTAACCCTCTCTCTCAGTGCAGTGTTAATGTACTGTAGTGTGCAGTCAGTCAGTGTGTATATACTGTGTTAACCCTCTCTCTCAGTGCAGTGTTAATGTACTGTAGTGTGCAGTCAGTCAGTGTGTATATACTGTATTAACCCTCTCTCAGTGCAGTGTTAATGTACTGTAGTGTGCAGTCAGTCAGTGTGTATATACTGTATTAACCCTCTCTCAGTGCAGTGTTAATGTACTGTAGTGTGCAGTCAGTCAGTGTGTATATACTGTATTAACCCTCTCTCTCAGTGCAGTGTTAATGTACTGTAGTGTGCAGTCAGTCAGTGTGTATATACTGTATTAACCCTCTCTCAGTGCAGTGTTAATGTACTGTAGTGTGCAGTCTGAGTGTGTATACTGTATTAACCCTCTCTCTCAGTGCAGTGTTAATATACTGCAGTGTGCAGTCAGTGTGTATATACTGTGTTAACCCTCTCTCTCAGTGCAGTGTTAATGTACTGTAGTGTGCAGTCAGTGTGTATATACTGTATTAACCCTCTCTCTCAGTGCAGTGTTAATGTACTGTAGTGTGCAGTCAGTGTGTATATACTGTATTAACCCTCTCTCTCAGTGCAGTGTTAATGTACTGTAGTGTGCAGTCAGTCAGTGTGTATATACTGTATTAACCCTCTCTCAGTGCAGTGATAATGTACTGTAGTGTGCAGTCAGTTAGCATGTATAGATAATTAACTGTATCACTGTGTTTGTTGTATATTACCTGTATTAACCCTAGGCCCTCTCTCTCTCAGGTGTATATAACGAGGCCAAGACCTCTGACGTAACGTGGAGCGACAACTCTGGCCACGCCTTCTTCCAGGGGGACCTGAAGCTGAGCAACAATGAGATAGTCATCCCGCGCTCGGGGCTGTACTTCGTCTACAGTCAGGCCTCATTCAGCGTGCCGTGTCACGCCAAGAAGGGCGACCACGACGCCGGCAAGATGCTGCATGTCAGCCACGCGGTGGAGTGCTACTCCGATTCGTACGACAGCTGGACGGCGTTGCTAACCTCCACACGCTCTGCGTGCCTCAAGGTCACGGGAGGACCGGACAAGCGCTGGCATGACGCCGTCTACCTGGGGGCCGTATTTAGCCTGTTGGAGGGCGATCGGCTGCGCACGGACACCGGTGAACAGCTCCTTCCCTCACTAGAATTGCTGAATGGCAAGACCTTCTTCGGCGCGTTCGCCTTGTGATCGCCAAAAAATGGACAAATGAAAGATGGGCAAAAAAAGATGATCGGTCGTCTGAAAAAAATTTATAATAAGGATTAGGCTATCCTTTAAGTGAAGATACTTAAACATAATTTGTCTTGGACAGTTTGCTATTTCCCTTCTAGGGCGACTGAAATTAAATAATTAAATATCAGGGGATAGCACGACTTTAACTAATTTATTCCAGTAAACATACAAGTGTTAAAGTTAAATATATATACACACAGACACGCACAGACTAAGAGTTCTGTGAGTTTTGTGAAAGACTTTGTAACGACTTTACTGGAGAGAAAATGCAACAGCAAAGAAAGAACTGACATGTTATTGACACGCTGCAGTGTTTCTCTCACAGATGTAGACTGAAAGCTAATTGCTTTACATTAAAACAATAGTCCTCTTCAGTCACTAGAATTAGACCAACCGTCGTGGTTGTGGTCTGTACATTACAGTACATTACTGTAATTTTTCATAGTTAACTTATTATTAAGTTTTATAAACTCCCATGAGCCTTTGCTACAGGGTTATTTGCGGTGTGTATGAGGCTATTGATCAGGCACAGGCTTGGTCATTTTCTGCAGGGTTTGGTGCACGCTCACCTCCACCTGTTTCCCAGGGTGCTTTCACATCTCCCACCACCAAATTTGATCAAATG
Organism: Synaphobranchus kaupii; assembly: GCA_029718625.1. NCBI lineage: Eukaryota > Metazoa > Chordata > Actinopteri > Anguilliformes > Synaphobranchidae > Synaphobranchus > Synaphobranchus kaupii. Next base: position 204,036 of record CM056389.1, on the reverse strand, counting down.
GTTAAACTCAGTCCTTAAACTAATAGATAAGTTTCATTCTAAAGTGCCTTCTGACAAATTTTCCTCATACATTTGTGTAATGAAAGAATGTTAAAATACAGCGTGTAAACCTTGCAGTGTTTAAGTACTGCAGCACTAGGTACAGAGTGTGTAAACCTTGCAGTGTTTAAGTAATGCCGCATTTGGTAGAAGTAACTTCTTGTTTTCTTGTTTTTCTGTGCAGCTGGGTCTGCACTAAGTCACTGTAGTGTTTCATATGCACTGAAAACTAAGTCAGAACGATGTTTGACTGAAGCACTGATGGGCACAGGGGCTTAAACACAACCTCAATTCCCTAAAGTTCTGGCTTCTGCGCTAGCTTGTGTAGTATAGCGCTTTGTCTATGTATTTATTTATTTATTTGTTCATGAATATATTTATTTATTTTGTATTTATTTATTTATTTTGTATTTATTCATTTATTTATATTGATCCTATTTATTGGTTGTATTTTTGTTATTTAAAACTCTAAAGAGACTGAAGTATTTCTGAACGGTTTATGTTAATTTGTTTGTTGTGCTCTGGGTGGAAAGCATGTCAGAGACATTCCAATAAAATTAAAATCCTGATTTAAAATCAAATATAAGAAACTCCAGGTTTGCAAGCTGACTACGCTCACACAAATTACACACTGCTTATAAGATTCACTCTGCTGAATAATCTAATCATGCTGATACAAGATGCTGGAAAGCACTCTGTTCACAATAGACTCTGTTCATGGCGTTAAGTGCATTTAGGGCGTGTCCAAGTCCACTTTTGCTATTTTAACGGCGTGTTTTTTTGGCGCTAAGCACAGCGCAAGGTGCAACTGGGCTGAACCTAGTCTCTTCATTAATTATAGGTGTGTCTTGGGCTTGACATGCAATAAACCAATCAAAATGTTATATCCCATTCCCTTTAAAAACCTGCTTTTCCACCTCGGCGGATTGCTTATGATGGCGAAACAGACATGCTCGTGCGTGTTTAGTGCGATCAAGGAATAGGCTATATGGATCAATAGTTGCCTATGATCAATATTATTCGGGCTAACCATTATGAGTTCCCGGTAATTCCTGACAGTGCTGTTTACAAAATATATGCTGTTAAATTTCGTTAAAAGCACCTGCAACAGCTGAGAATAAGCGACCAATTGCTTCCGTCTCACCTTAGAAAATGCCAAATTAGCCTGCTTGTTTAACGAATTTCATTTGATTATGCAATGACCTCATGTTCAAGCTTCATCCGAAGTTCATTAGGCTGCCTGCATTCTAATTTTGATGAATAACATAAATAACGTTATTTTGCCTTAATGATGACACTAAATATAATAAATCTGTCAGGTTGGCAACCCATAGGTTTAGCATATTTTCCCTTATTTTATAATGTCCTGCTTATGGAAATGCGACCAACCTATTTTACTGGTAGCGTAATGCTTTAAAACGATCCACTTTCCCAGGAAGACCGTGAAAAGTGTGATTTACAGCAGAGGAAACAGACCTGCTCCTGTAAAGTGCACATGCAGATAATGGCATTAAAATTAATTGTAAATTAATTTTGTAACGTGCTGCAAATTTAATTTCTAATTAGCCGCTTAGTTCTCTTTAAAATCTTTTGTTCAGTTATGGAATAACAGGTGAAATCAGCTGGGTTTTAATAGGCAGAGGGTATGGAAACCTTGTCACTGTAATCTAAAAAATATGAAGGACGAAGAATAGCTAAGGTTACAATTCAGTTAACATGATGACATTTATCTCCGTTTTTTAACCATAGGCTATCGAAAAAACCTTATGTATGCACAGCGAATTCGCTGTAGCCTAGGCTATTTGAAAAACAATAAAAGCAATATTCACTGGACAAGGTTTTGAACTTTTTTCAGTTACAAACCATTCTATTTACTTACAGGCTGTATTCCTAGATAAACAGAGCTGCATTGTAATGACGTCTGAATTGCATTTTCAGAACTCAAAAGTCCGTCTATTGCAGTGCGCGAGTTTTCCATTGAATGACAATTCACGCATTAGGTATAAATGACAATTCGCGCATTAGGCTTGATAGCTATAGGTGTTATCAGCTCCTTTTTAATGGATAGCCATTGTCCCGTACCATCGCACATCGCCTGGATGTTGATGGAGTGGGCTGAGAGCAATGTAATGTGGCATCGTTTCCCTTCGCCGAGGGAAAGGTATGTGGACCTATGGAACCTTTTATTATTATGCATTTTTGATATAGCCTACACAATAATAATATTTTACATTGTGATCTAGATATTTTAGTCATGCTTGTGCGCGCCCCTGTGTGTAACAGACAGGAGGGTATGCGCGTTGTGCACACGCCTATGTAGACGCACTTATATGCGCCGTTAAAATAACATGTAAAGAACAGCGACATGACTTTAGACCAGGTTTGTGGTGGTTCTAGCGCAAGCGCTTTCTGCTGGCTCAAGATAGCAATACGCCAAAAATAATCCTGGCCACTCCTCATCTTAAGACCAACACGCCCAGTTCACTTGTAATGGGCGCAAGAATACATGCTAGTTAAAGGACGTAAGCGTTAGGCGTTATAATGAACCCAGCGCCGGGTGTAAGATAGCAAAGACACTTGCGTTTGGGTTAGCGCCGCTTTGCGCCGGGTGTAAGATATAGTCGTTATGGGCCGCCATAGCGCCGTTATGGGCCGCTGTAGTGCCGTTAGGGGCTAATCGTTTGCTGATTTGCAAAATGCCGGCATGCCGACAGAGGGCCCCCAGCAGGCCGCTTCATGGCTGGGAAATTATAAAATAATTACGTGTTATAAGAACAGTTGTTAGCATTTGAAAAAAAAATACTCAACAGAAAGTAAACAACATTTAAATAACAGATCAGTTCAACATTTTATACGTGAACACCTTTTTGGTGAGATTCTTTGAGTTTTACTCCCAGGTGTAGACTGGCAAAGCAACTGTTTAAAAACACTGTACACAGCAAAAATGCCAGTGTATATCTAACACTGCTGGTGTACATTTAACATGCTAGGGTGTTTATATAAGTCCATGGTCTCGTATTAACACCCTAGGGTTTTAAATGTACACCACCATTTTTGCTGCATAGCATATTTACGTTTAATCTTCCTGGGGGACATCAGTGAGTATTTTATAAGACATAAAGGCCCCTCCTACTTGCTCGACATAATCCAGCACTACACTCGAGCTCAATCACTTCGCTCTGCTCGTCACCACTGCAGAGCTTCTCCACCCTAGCTCCCCAGTGGTGGAACAAACTCCCCACTCCCCTACGTACTGCTCAAACACTGCCCGCTTTTCGTCGTGGTCTGAAGACACACCTCTTCAGACTCCACCTTGACTGACTTACCAATCTAGGACCATTTTCATAGCACTTGTTTCCTGTTTTTTGCTTGTTTCCTGTTTAACTTGTTTGATTCTATTGTTTATAATGTATAGCTAATTACCCATAGCTTACTGTGTGTACTATGTTCAATGATCATTACTATGGATAGCTGCTACACTATGAGAAAGATGTGCCTCGTCTGATCTGTTTTGTAATTGCTTCAATAACCTTCAGTATACACTTATTGTACATCGCTTTGGATGAAATGAATGTCATTTAATACAGTTCCAGAGGTAAGTAGTCTAACAGGACATATCTTCCATCAAAGGCCCCGGCAAGGTAGACAAACAGTAGTAAAACATCCTCAGTGAGATAAACTTTCTCAAACAAGAGAGACGCCTCTTTTGAAAGAAGGGACATTAGAAGCAGAATGCAGCTGAAAAACTGCACGCTGAGGGAGAGGAGGGAGAAAAAAGTGCATCGAAATTAAAGTGAAAATGAGGTTGAGATAAAGGAAACCCCACAAAAAAAAAGTGAAAATTTGGTTTCAATTTGGTTTCGTTTCAGTGTAACAAAAATAACAGAAGAATTTGGAGGGAAATAAAATGGGGAACCTGAAATAAAGGAAAAGGTAAAGAAAGGAGAAAAGAGCAGGATTTTCCATCATGAGGGAAGACATGGGTGTGTGTGTGTGTGTGTGTGTGTGTGTGTAGGTGTTTGTCGAAGTGTAATTTGTACCTATCCTGTGAGTATCTGTTTATCTAGTATGTGTGAATGAGTGTATGTCTGTATCCTAAGCAGAATTGTGTGTGTGTGTGTGTGTGTGTGTGTGTGTGTGTGTGTGTGTGTGTGTGTGTGATGTGTGTGTGTGTGTGTGTGTGTGTGTGTGTGTGTGTGTGTGAGTTTGTGTGTGTGTGTGTGTGTGTGTGTGTGTGTGTGTGTGTGTGTGTGTGTGTGTGTGTGTGTGTGTGTGTGTGTGTGTTTGTGCATGGAAGTGTAATTTGTGAGTATCTCTTTATATGTGAGTGTGTGTGAGCAAGTGTCTTATATGTGTTTATGTTTGAGTGTCTGTTTGTCTATGTGTGTGTTTGTGCATTTATGTGTGTGTGTGTGTGTGTGTGTGTGTGTATGTGCGTATTTGTGCGTGTGTATGTGTGTGTGTAAGTGTGTATTTGTGTGTGTGTGTGTGTGTGTGTGTGTGTATTTGTGTGTGTGTATGTGTGTGCATGTGCATTTCTGTATGTGTGTATTTGTGTGTGAGTATGTGTGTGCATGTGCGTTTTTGTATGTCTGTATTTGTGTGTGTGTGTGTGTGTGTGTGTGTGTGTGTGTGTGTGTGTGTGTGTGTGCAAAGGAGTTCTGTGGTAGCTCTAGGTTTCCCTCATGTCATATAGCTCCTCCCCCTCTCTCTCTCAGTATGAGTGACATAAGAATGGAGTTTCCCTCTCCCTGTAATGGGCTGTCCAATGTGCGTATATATACTTCTGCATCTCACTCCTGAGCAGCACAGCTCTCTGCTCAGACACGCTCAGACACACACAAACACACATTCATCACATCAGCCTGCTGCGGAGAGCTACCTGAGACTAAACGCAAACGCATCGCCTCCTCTCATTGGCCTGCTGGACGGAGCCGCCACAGCGACCGGACTCTGCGTTTTAATTCTGCCGTTTTTACAGTTAGTTCTTCCTTTTCTGGCTCCTGAGAAGAGAGCCAATCGGTAAAGGCGTGGAACACCCCGCGACTGAAAACCTCGAGACGATGGAAGCAGCGAGAGGAGAGCCTCAGATCTGTCTGCGGGACGTAGAGGCGGGGCCAGAGACCCAACGGGACGAGCGGCGGCCTTGGCGATGGGTCTCCGTGGCGATAGCCGTGTCCCTGTGTGTCACTGCCACCGTCCTCCTCACCTCACACATGCACAACCCAGACCAGAGCCAAGCAGGAAGTGGTAAGTTCTATCACTTCCTGTGCCCACCTTATAGCCCTTCTTCCTCTTTAAAACCTTCGCCGTCCCTTACAGAACGCCACGGGGAGCCGTTCTCATGTGTTTTAACCCCTTCTCTTCTCTCTCTGTGCTGTTCTCATGTGTTTTAACCCCTTCTCTCCTCTCTCTGTGCCATTCTCATGTGTTTTAACCCCTTCTCTCCTCTCTCTGTGTCCTTGTGCAGGTATGCAACTCAAACTGAGGCAGCTCGCTGGGATGGATAAAGCCGCCATTCATTTAGAAGGTGAGATGAGAAACGTTTTGTTAGTGCCGTGCTAATGTAGCCTAGCGCAGTGTTAATGTACTGTATTAACCCTCTCTCTCAGTGCAGTGTTAATGTACTGTAGTGTGCAGTCAGTCAGTGTGTATATATTGTATTAACCCTCTATCTCAGTGCAGTGTTAATGTACTGTAGTGTGCAGTCAGTCATTGTGTATATACTGTATTAACCCTCTCTCTCAGTGCAGTGTTAATGTACTGTAGTGTGCAGTCAGTGTGTATATACTGTATTAACCCTCTCCCACAGTGCAGTGTTAATGTACTGTAGTGTGCAGTCAGTTAGCATGTATAGATAATTAACTGTATTACTGTGTTTGTTGCATATTACCTGTATTAACCCTCGGCCCTCTCTCTCTCTCTCTCTCTCAGGTGTATATAACCACACCACAACCTCTGAGGTGACGTGGAAGAAAGACGTTGGCCTCGCCTTCTCCCAGGGGGACCTGAAGCTGAGCGACAACGAGATAGTGATCCCGCGCTCGGGGCTGTACTTCGTCTACAGCCAGGCCTCATTCAGCGTGCCGTGTCACGCCGAGAAGGGCGACCACGACGCCGGCAAGATGCTGCATGTCAGGCACGCGGTGGAGTGCTACTCCGATTCGTACGACAGCTGGAAGACGTTGCTAACCTCCACACGCTCGGCGTGCCACAAGGTCACGGGAGGACCGGACAAGCGCTGGCATGACGCCGTCTACCTGGGGGCCGTCTTTAGACTGTTAGAGGGCGATCGGCTGCGCACGGTCATCGCTGAACAGCTCCTTCCCTCACTAGAATTTCTGAATGGCAAGACCTTCTTCGGCGCGTTCGCCTTGTGATCGCCAAAAAAGGGACAAATGAAAGATGGGCAAAAAAGATGATCGGTCGTCTGAAAAAATGTATAATAAGGATTAGGCTATCCTTTAAGTGAAGATACTTAAACATAATTTATCTTGGACAGTTTGCTATTTCCCTTCTAGGGCGACTGAAATGAAATAATTAAATATCAGGGGATAGCATGACTTTAACTAATTTATTCCAGTAAACATACAAGTGTTAAAGTTAAATATATATACACACAGACACGCACAGACTAAGAGTTCTGTGAGTTTTGTGAAAGACTTTGTAACGACTTTACTGGAGAGAAAATGCAGCAGCAAAGAAAGAACTGACAGGTTATTGACACGCTGCAGTGTTTCTCTCACAGATGTAGACTGAAAGCTAATTGCTTTAAATGAAAACAATAGTCCTCTTCAGTCACTAGAATTAGACCAACCGTAGTGGTTGTGGTCTGTGCATTACAGTACATTACTGTAATTTTTCATAGTTAACTGATTATTAAGTTTTATAAACTCCCATGAGCCTTTGCTACAGGGTTATTTGTGGTGTATATGAGGCTATTGATCAGGCACAGGCTTGGTCATTTTCTGCACGGTTTGGTGCACGCTCACCTCCACCTGTTTTCCAGGGTGCTTTCACATCAACCACCTCCAAATTTGATCAAATGGTTAAACTCAGTCCTTAAACCCTGTCAAACAAATGTGCAAATAGATAAGTTTCATTCTAAAGTGCCTTCTGACATATTTTCCTCATACATTTGTGTAATGAAAGAATGTTAAAATACAGAGTGTGTAAACCTTGCAGTGTTTAAGTACTGCAGCACTAGGTACAGAGTGTGTAAACCTTGCAGTGTTTAAGTACTGCAGCACTAGGTACAGTGTGTGTAAACCTTGCAGTGTTTAAGTAATGCCGCATTAGGTAGAAGTAACGTCTTGTTTTCTTGTTTTTCTGTGCAGCTGGGTCTGCACTAAGTCACTGTAGTGTTTCATATGCACTGAAAACTAAGTCAGAACGATGTTTGACTGAAGCATTGATGGGTACAGGGGCTTAAGCACAACCTCGATTCCCTAAAGTTCTGGCTTCTGCGCTAGCTTGTGTAGTATAGCGCTTTGTCTATGTATTTATTTATTTATTTATTTGTTCATGAATATATTTATTTATTTTGTATTTATTTATTTATTTTGTATTTATTCATTTATTTATATTGATCCTATTTATTGGTTGTATTTTTGTTATTTAAAACTCTAAAGAGACTGAAGAATTTGTGAACGGTTTATGTTAATTTGTTTGTTGTGCTCTGGGTGGAAAGCATGTCAGAGACATTCCAATAAAATAAAAATCCTGATTTAAAATCAAATATAAGAAACTCCAGGTTTGCAAGCTGACTACGCACACACAAATCACACACTGCTTATAAGATTCACTCTGCTGAATAATCTAATCATGCTGATACAAGATGCTGGAAAGCACTCTGTTCACAATCTGACCACTGCTCAACACTGCTGCTCTGACCACTGCTCAACACTGCTGCTCTGACCACTGCTCCACACTGCTGCTCTGATCACTGTCCACACTGCTGTGCTAAAATCAAATATACGTAAGAAACTCCCGGGGCCCTATTTTGGCGATCTTGGCGCTTGGTCTAAGCGCATGGCGCTAAGTCAATTTAGGGCGTGTCCAAGTCCACTTTTGCTATTTTAACGGCATGTTTTTTGGGCGCTAAGCACAGCGCAAGGTGCAACTGGGCTGAACCTAGTCTCTTCATTAATTATAGGTGTGTCTTGGGCGTGACATGCAATAAACCAATCAAAATGTTATATCCCATTCCCTTTAAAAACCTGCTTTTCCACCTTGGCGGATTGCTTATGATGGCGAAACAGACATGCTCGTGCGTGTTTAGTGCGATCAAGGAATAGGCTATATGGATCAATAGTTGCCTATGATCAATATTATTCGGGCTAACCATTATGAGTTCCCGGTAATTCCTGACAGTGCTGTTTACAAAATATATGCGGTTAAATTTCGTTAAAAGCACCTGCAACAGCTGAGAATAAGCGACCAATTGCTTCCGTCTCACCTTAGAAAATGCCAAATTAGCCTGCTTGTTTAACGAATTTTGTTTGATTATGCAATGACCTCATGTTCAAGCTTCATCCAAAGTTCATTATAGGCTACCTGCATTCTAATTTTGATGAATAACATAAATAACGTTATTTTGCCTTAATGATAACACTAAATATAATAAATCTGTCAGGTTGGCAACCCATAGGTTTAGCATATTTTCCCTTATTTTATAATGTCCTGCTTATGGAAATGCGACCAACCTATTTTACTGGTAGCGTAATGCTTTAAAACGATCCACTTTCCCAGGAAGACCGTGAAAAGTGTGATTTACAGCAGAGGAAACAGACCTGCTCCTGTAAAGCGCACATGCAGATAATGGCATTAAAATTAATAGTAAATTAATTTTGTAACGTGCTGCAAATTTCATTTCTAATTAGCCGCTTAGTTCAGCGGGGTTTTAATAAGCAAAGGGTATGGAAACCTTGTCACTGTAATTTAAAAAATATGAAGGACGAAGAATAGCTAAGGTTACAATTCAGTCAACATGATGACATTTATCTCCGTTTTTTAACCATAGGCTATCGAAAAAACCTTATGTATGCACAGCGAATTCGCTGTAGCCTAGGCTATTTGAAAAACAATAAAAGCAATATTCACTGGACAAGGTTTTGAACTTTTTTCAGTCACAAACCATTCTATTTACTTACAGGCTGTATTCCTAGATAAACAGAGCTGCATTGTAATAACGTCTGAAGCGCATTTTCAGAACTCAAAAGTCAGTCTATTGCAGTGCGCGAGTTTTCCATTGAATGACAATTCACGCATTAGGTATAAATGACAATTCGCGCATTAGGCTTGATATAAGTGTTATCAGCTCCTTTTTAATGGATAGCCATTGTCCCGTACCATCGCACATCGCCTGGATGTTGATGGAGTGGGCTGAGAGCAATGTAATGTGGCATCGTTTCCCTTCGCCGAGGGAAAGGTATGTGGACCTATGGAACCTTTTATTATTATGCATTTTTGATATAGCCTACACAATAATAATATTTTACATTGTGATCTAGATATTTTAGTAATGCTTGTGCACGCCCCTGTGTGTACCAGACAGGAGGGTATGCGCGTTGTGCACACGCCTATGTAGACGCACTTATATGCGCCGTTAAAATAACATGTATACAACTGCGACATGACTTTAGACCAGGTTTGTGGTGGTTCTAGCGCAAGCGCTTTCTGCTGGCTCAAGATAGCAATACGCCAAAAAGAATCCTGGCCACACCTCATCTAAAGACCAACACGCCCAGTTCACTTGTGATGGTGCAAGAATACGTGCTAGTTAAAGGACGTAAGCGTTAGGCGTTATAATGAACCTAGTGCCGGGTGTAAGATAGCAAAGACACTTGCGTTTGGGTTAGCGCCGCTTTGCGCCGGGTGTAAGATATAGTCATTATGGGCCGCCGTAGCGCCATTAGGGGCCGCCGTAGCGCCGTTAGGGGCCGCTGTAGTGCCGTTAGGGGCCGCCGTAGCGCCGTTAGGGGCCGCCGTAGCGCCGTTAGGGGCCGCCGTAGCGTCGTTATGGGCCGCCGTAGTGCCGTTAGGGGCCGCCGTAGCGCCGTTAGGGGCCGCCGTAGCGCCGTTAGGGGCCGCCGTAGTGCCGTTAGGGGCCGCCGTAGCGCCGTTAGGGGCCGCCGTAGTGCCGTTAGGGGCCGCCGTAGTGCCGTTAGGGGCCGCCGTAGCGCCGTTAGGGGCCGCCGTACTGCCGTTAGGGGCCGCCGTAGTGCCGTTATGG
>CM056389.1:183763-188763 GCA_029718625.1 Synaphobranchus kaupii | reverse complement strand
CTTGGACAGTTTGCTATTTCCCTTCTAGGGCGACTGAAATGAAATAATGAAATATCAGGGGATAGCGCGACTTTAACTAATTTATTCCAGTAAACATACAAGTGTTAAAGTTAAATATATATACACACAGACATGCACAGACTAAGAGTTCTGTGAGTTTTGTGAAAGACTTTGTAACGACTTTACTGGAGAGAAAATGCAACAGCAAAGAAAGAACTGACAGGTTATTGACACGCTGCAGTGTTTCTCTCACAGATGTAGACTGAAAGCTAATTGTTTTAAATTAAAACAATAGTCCTCTTCAGTCACTAGAATAAGACCAACCGTAGTGGTTGTGGTCTGTGCATTACAGTACATTACTGTAATTTTTCATAGTTAACTTATTATTAAGTTTTATAAACTCCCATGAGCCTTTGCTACAGGGTTATTTGTGGTGTGTATGAGGCTATTGATCAGGCAAGTGGCTTCTGACATATTTTCCTCATACATTTGTGTAATGAAAGAATGTTAAAATACAGAGCGTGTAAACCTTGCAGTGTTTAAGTACTGCAGCACTAGGTACAGAGCGTGTAAACCTTACAGTGTTTAAGTACTGCAGCACTAGGTACAGAGTGTGTAAACTTTGCAGTGTTTAAGTACTACAGCACTAGGTACAGAGTGTGTAAACCTTGCAGTGTTTAAGTACTGCAGCACTAGGTACAGAGTGTGTAAACCTTGCAGTGTTTAAGTAATGCCGCATTAGGTAGAAGTAACGTCTTGTTTTCTTGTTGTTTTTCTGTGCAGCTGGGTCTGCACTAAGCCACTGTAGTGTTTCATATGCACTGAAAACTAAGTCAGAACGATGTTTGACTGAAGTAATGATTGATACAGGAGTATAAAGAGAGACCTCATGTCCCTAAAGTTCTGGCTTCTGTACAGTGCTTTTTTTATTCTGATTGTACACATTCCATTTCTATATTCCATTTATTTATTTGTTTGTTTGTTCATGAATATATTTATTTATTCATTTATTTATTTTGTATTTATTTATTTATTTATTTATTTATATTGATCCTATTTATTTGTTGTATTTTTTATTTAAAACTCTAAAGAAACTGAAATATTTGTGAACGGTTCAGAGACGGAAGTATTTGTGAACGGTTCAGAGAAGGAAGTATTTGTGAACGGTTCAGAGACTAAACTATTTGTGAATAGTTCAGAGACTAAAGTATTTGTGAATAGTTCAGAGACTAAAGTATTTGTGAACGATTCAGAGACTGAAGTATTTGTGAACTGTTTATCTTTATTTGCTTGTTGTGCTCAGGGTGCAAAAGCACATCAGAGACATTCCATTAAAATAAAAATCCTGATTTAAAATCAAATATAAGAAATTGACTTATGCTTACACAAATCACACACTGCTTATAAGATTCACTCTGCTGAATAATCTAATCATGCTGATCCAAGATGATGGAAAGCACTCTGTTCACAATAGTCCACTGCTTGTAAGATTAAGCAGTAGCGGGGAAATACAGTGTAATGGTAGCAAACTGGGCTTGCGGGTTCAAATCCCAGATGGGATACAGTTATGTTGCCATATAAATTAATTACACATGCATATTAATATTTCAGTCCAACATATATAAAAGGCTTGATCAGCTGAAACAGAATAGGAATGCTGGTCATATTAAATTGCATGTCCCTCCTTAGCTAGCCCAATACACTACCGGGGAGGGGATTCCCCTGGTAGTCTCGCCCCGCTCTGCACAACCTGGGGTTTTCCCAACAGCTCCCCTGCACCAACACAGCTTCCCCCTCCAGGAAGGTAGGGGGCCGTGTGGGCAGATGGTTTGGTTATTTACAAATGGAAAAAATTTCACAATAGCCCAAGGAGCCTGGGGAAATTATTTCCTCTGATGTATACTTTAAAAAAAAAATTTTTTTTAATGATGGTTCACATTTCAATACACAAAGGAAACTCCTGCCTGGTTAAAATTGGAATACATGTAAATTTTTAACTTTCCCAATTCCTCACCTCCTACACAGTATTAGGCTAATATGTGATATATTATATAGGTTAATAGAGAACAATGTATTTTACCCTTTCACTAAGACAAAGCACTCTGTCTCCTTTTAGCGACAGTGAACGGCTTTAAAATCTCACAGCAGACCACTCTTCCATTTCCCTCAGTGAGTTTACAAGGGTATTATAAAAACACATCCTACTTTCTTTTGTCACAATACACATTATTGTTGGTTGGGTTAATATTACACTTAGTGATTGTTAATGGGCCTCAGTGGCTTCTTTGATGCAGAACTTTTGTATTCCTGAGAGTTACACTGATCTTCACTGCTGTACGTGACTCTGGATAAGAGCGTCTGTCAAGTGACTGCAATGTAATGTAACGTCACTTGAAAACCATTTTCTGTGCATTGCTGAAATAGGGTTTTGCCCACAAATCCTTACACTGGGAGGAAATGACGAGGAGTGACATTCAGGAGACAAAAGAAAACACTTTGTAACATCAGTAAAAGATAGGACAAGGTTTCGGTAAATAAAAATAAGCCTTCACCGCCCTCTGGTGGTCCATGCCTAGATAGGCCTGTCTGGGGCGACTAGGCCACTGGGTTTAAGATTCAGTTTAACATACTTTAAATCAGTGATCGCAAACTCAAATCCTGGAGGGCCGCTGTGTCTGCTGGTTTTCGATGTGTTCCTGCACTTAAGTGTTTAATTTAAGTTGATTGGCTAAATAGTCTGCACACCTTGTTTCCAATGCCTAAACTGGCTGCTGATTGAAAGGAAATCACAAAAACCAGCAGACACAGCGGCCCTCCAGAACTGGAGTTTGAGATCCCTGCTTTAAATGCTTTATTTTTATTGATTTATTTATTTTTTCTTCTTGTGACGTCGTTTGTGCATGGTGTTTGAAAAGTACTATATTTTACAATAATACAATAAATAATAATACTACTACGACTACTACTACTACTACTACTAATAATAATAACAACAACCAACCTACTACCAACCTGTCCTCTGCTCCTATTCAGCTCTAACAAACCTTCTATCAACCTCCCATCCACCCCTTCCTGACATCTTCCCCACCACTTACCAGCCTCCTGTCTCCTTCCTACCAACCGCCTCTCCAAAACAGCACAGGTAGTGTACAGTATACGCGCCTCCTATACACCACCTAACAACCTCTTCTAAACCTCCAATCGACCGGTTATTAAACTCCCATACACCTCTATCCCACCTATAAACCTCTTATTCACCTTTTATTAAACTCATATGCCCCTATAAAGCTCCTATTCACCTTTTATTAAACTCATATCCACCTATAAACCTCCTTTTCACCTTTTATTAAACTCATACACACCTATAAACCTCCTATTCACCTTTTATTAAACTCACATACACCTCTATCCAACCTATAAATCTCATATACACATCTTTTCCACTTTTTAACCTCCTATTAAAATCCCCCTGCCTACTCCAATCCACCTTTTCCGTGACTTGCAGTTCCTCTATTCGCCACTGAGAGGCGCTGTGTATCCACAGCACATAAGCCACACTGCTTTTATACGTCACAAGTCTGCTCCCAAAGATGCAAACAGTATCATATAAAATGCGCACAGAAAATCACTACGGATGGCAGGTTGTGAAAAACCACGTTTATTTTTCTTATTTTTACAGTAGTAGTCATTCCTTTTGCATAACCACGTAATTTTAAAATTGAACAAAGATTGCGATAATAAATATAAATATTTTTTATACCACAGAGGAATACCATTTTTTTTATATGTGCAAGAGATATATAATCAATTTCATCATCAATAAATATATATGTATGTATGTATGTATGCATTTGATGATTTACAGTATATAAACACAAACCGCTAATATTGTTTTATTTGACAGGAACAGAAAGACAAACTAAAAGGGCTTTTATTTTGACGGTCCAAACTTGTGGAGCAATGCTAACAAACAAACTAAAACTTATTATACAGATGTTGAACGGATCAAGGCTGACAGTAATATTAGTATTGCACTCAGCTTGTTTCCGAGGTTACAGGTTCGATTCTGGGGTGTGGCACTGCCATTTCACCCTTACTTCAGTAAATCTGTAGTTGGATAAACCATATTTTTCATGGTGGGTATAATTTTTTCTGATAAATGGTTAGGTATTTGCAGTTTGACTTTTACAATTATTCAGTTTGACTTTTACAATTATTCTTTGGGGTTTAAGTATAAAAATGTGATTTTTCATGGATTGTGGGTATTGCAGTGACAGCCGTCACTGTGGGTACATTTCCAAATGTAATGCAACAAACATGCTCTATTCGCCCAACGCACCACCGTCAAAATCAAAGCCCAAAGACTCTAACAGAGGAGGAACTAGGATAAGGATATGAAAGTGTACAGTCAACACAGAGTGGTGGATGGGTAGGCACGCTGTGCGATGTACAGGTGCGTCCTCGTGAACACATTTTGCACTTTGGAGAAAAGTGAGATGCAGATTGAGGAAGAAAAAAAAAGCACAGCTGCTACAGTTTTGGAGGGAAGGAGATAATAAAAGAAGTATCGTACAAGCACAGTGTAATACGCAGTTTGACCAAGACGGAAGAAATCAGGATAGGTGGCCTTGTCCATATTAGGTTGTAACACCGTGGAAACACTCAACATCTTGCGGTGAAGGAGGTGGGGAACGTTCTTTGGGGAACGGTTAAGAGAGGACACAAGGGATCGGGTTCCTAGGAATAGGGATAAAAGTGCGATAAACCTTTTTAGCCACGGTGCTACGCTATGGAAAAACGTTTAAAAAATTTTAAAAAGCAATAAACAGCACTCTTTCCGGGCCCTGCAGTGTGTGTGGAGCCAGGCTGTGCTGAACGCTATTGGTGGAGAAGCTCCAGGAGCCAGGCTGTGCTGAACGCTATTGGTGGAGAAGCTCCAGGAGCCAGGCTGTGCTGAACGCTATTGGTGGAGAAGCTCCAGGAGCCAGGCTGTGCTGAAC
>CM056389.1:173763-178763 GCA_029718625.1 Synaphobranchus kaupii | reverse complement strand
CCAATGTTCAAGAAGCATTTTGTGTTGGCTGGTTAAATGCAGCCGGAGTGTTTCTCTATAAAACATGAAGAAGCTTCAGGGCGATGAAGAGGCTGCAAGCAGTGTGAATCACTGTGAAAAACCGTTTGGTTTACTTGGCGGACAGGAAGCTTGCCAGACAGCGCCCGGATCGTTGACAGTGATCGATGAATCGAGGGCATTCGGAGTTTCACTGCCACAGATCCCCCTAAATCACTCATCAATGTTTAAATATAAAAGGACACGCAGAATGAAAAACCCTGACAGAGAGCGAGCGTACGAACACGCACGCGGCAGGATAGGGTTCTGTAACTGAGGGAGGGAGAGCGAGCGTACGAACATGCACGCGGCAGGATAGGGTTCTGTAACTGAGGGAGAGCGAGCGTACGAACACGCACACGGCAGGATAGGGCTCTGTAACTGAGGGAGAGCGAGCGTACGAACATGCACGTGGCAGGATAGGGTTCTGTAACTGAGGGAGGGAGAGCGTACGAACACGCACGCGGCAGGATAGGGTTCTGTAACTGAGGGAGGGAGAGCGTACGAACACGCACGCGGCAGGATAGGGTTCTGTAACTGAGGGAGGGAGAGCGAGCGTACAAACACGCACGCGGCAGGATAGGGTTCTGTAACTGAGGGAGGGAGAGCGTACGAACACGCACGTGGCAGGATAGGGTTCTGTAACTGAGGGAGAGCGTACGAACACGCACGCGGCAGGATAGGGTTCTGTAACTGAGGGAGGGAGAGCGTACGAACACGCACACGGCAGGATAGGGTTCTGTAACTGAGGGAGAGCGTACGAACACGCACGCGGCAGGATAGGGTTCTGTAACTGAGGGAGGGAGAGCGTACGAACACGCACACGGCAGGATAGGGTTCTGTAACTGAGGGAGGGAGAGCGAGCGTACGAACACGCACGTGGCAGGATAGGGTTCTGTAACTGAGGGAGGGAGAGCGTACGAACACGCACGTGGCAGGATAGGGTTCTGTAACTGAGGGAGGGAGAGCGTACGAACACGCACGCGGCAGGATAGGGTTCTGTAACTGAGGGAGAGCGTACGAACACGCACGCGGCAGGATAGGGTTCTGTAACTGAGGGAGGGAGAGCGTACGAACACGCACACGGCAGGATAGGGTTCTGTAACTGAGGGAGAGCGTACGAACACGCACGCGGCAGGATAGGGTTCTGTAACTGAGGGAGGGAGAGCGTAGGAACACGCACGCGGCAGGATAGGGTTCTGTAACTGAGGGAGAGCGTACGAACACGCACGCGGCAGGATAGGGTTCTGTAACTGATGGAGAGCGAGCGTACGAACACGCACGTGGCAGGATAGGGTTCTGTAACTGAGGGAGGGAGAGCGAGCGTACGAACACGCACGCGGCAGGATAGGGTTCTGTAACTGAGGGAGGGAGAGCGAGCGTACGAACACGCACGCGGCAGGATAGGGTTCTGTAACTGAGGGAGGGAGAGCGTACGAACACGCACGTGGCAGGATAGGGTTCTGTAACTGAGGGAGGGAGAGCGAGCGTACGAACACGCACGCGGCAGGATAGGGTTCTGTAACTGAGGGAGGGAGAGCGTACGAACACGCACGTGGCAGGATAGGGTTCTGTAACTGAGGGAGGGAGAGCGTACGAACACACGCACGTGGCAGGATAGGGTTCTGTAACTGAGGGAGGGAGAGCGAGCGTACGAACACGCACGCGGCAGGATAGGGTTCTGTAACTGAGGGAGGGAGAGCGTACGAACACGCACGCGGCAGGATAGGGTTCTGTAACTGAGGGAGGGAGAGCGTACGAACACGCACGTGGCAGGATAGGGTTCTGTAACTGAGGGAGGGAGAGCGAGCGTACGAACACGCACGCGGCAGGATAGGGTTCTGTAACTGAGGGAGGGAGAGCGTACGAACATGCACACGGCAGGATAGGGGTCTGTAACTGAGGGAGAGCGAGCGTACGAACACGCACACGGCAGGATAGGGTTCTGTAACTGAGGGAGGGAGAGCGTACGAACACGCACGCGGCAGGATAGGGTTCTGTAACTGAGGGAGGGAGAGCGTACGAACATGCACGTGGCAGGATAGGGGTCTGTAACTGAGGGAGGGAGAGTGTACGAACACGCACACGCACATAAACATGTGTAGTCACAGATATAATGATGATTAAAGGTGCAGTAGGCAAGATTTTTTCAATATAATTTCGGCAGAATTATTAAATTTACTCATTACATTCCAGCAGCTATCAAAAATCAAGTGTTCTGGGGAAAAATACGGTTTCTGTGAGTGTCCTGGGCTTTGTATTATACTGTCAAAAAATCTCACCCCGGTCTTACAAAAACCAACCAATCAGGGCTAGCTATGCAGCTACCAATCAGGGCAACTATCTCCATGCAAAATATCCTCCCCGTCGAATAAACCCCTCCCTGTCTGCCCGTCTCCACACACTGGAGCATCACGGTGGGAGGGGCTTAGGAGAGAGATAGGAGGGAGGAGTCTTTTTTTGCCTGGTCTACTGCAGCTTTAATATTGTGTGTTTTGGGGAAAGAGCTAGCTGGGGTTGCTATGAATCAGAGCTGCCTCTCTCTGCCAGGATTAAAAACCACACAGCATTCAGCTGGAGCCAGAGTCTGAGATGGGTTTTGAGAATTTAACTCAGTCTTTCACTGGGGCTGGGGAAGAGAGAGAGAGAGGTGGAGAGAGAAGAGAGAGAGGGAGAGAGATAGGGGGAGAGGGGGAGAGGGGGAGAGAGAGGGGAGAGGGGGAGAGAGAGGGAGAGAGATAGGGGAGAGGGGGGAGAGAGAGGGGAGAGGGGGGAGAGAGAGGGGAGAGGGGGAGAGAGAGGGGAGAGGGGGGAGAGAGAGGTGGAGAGAGGTAGAGAGAGGTAGAGTGAGGGAGAGAAAGGTAGAGAGAGGGAGAGAGGTGGAGAGAGGGAGAGAGGTAGAGAGAGGTAGAGAGAGGTAGAGAGAGGGAGAGAGAGGTAGAGAGGTAGAGGGATGGGAAAGAGAGGGAGAGTGGAACAGGGGAGGGGAGAGAGGAAGAGAGAGGGAGAGAGAGAGAATGAGAGGGGAGAGAGAGACAGACGTGGAGAGAGAGGAGAGAGAGAGGGAGAGAGATAGGGGAGAGGGGGGGAGAGAGAGAGAGAGAGAGAGAGAGAGAGAGAGAGAGAGAGAGAGAGAGAGATATGTAAGTATGGGGTCTCCTCAGTGCGACTACATTAGATGGGAAAAGCATCCAATATAAACCCTGCATGCAGAATTCTGTCAAAATATATTAAAGATATAAATCAAAGTACCACCCAATGCATATGTGCTTTCCACTGGTAATGCATGTCCAAAATGGAGCACTAATATTCTGGCTGCATCTTAATTTAAGTCCCCATGATCCTTTGCAATTTAAGGCATTTCAAACCAGAGAGCTCCGCTCAGAAAAGAGCCTCCTCAGTCAGCTGGTTCTGAAACTAACTACCCCTGTAACAGCTAACATAAACCAGCTTCAGACCAGCACTGCTGTAACTAGCTACACCTGTAACAGCTAACATAAACCAGCTTCAGACCAGCACTGCTGTAAATATCTACCCCTGTAACAGCTAACATAAACCAGCTTCAGACCATCGCTGCTGTATCTAACTACCCCTGTAACAGCTAACATAAACCAGCTTCAGACCAGCACTGCTGTAAATACCTACTCCTGTAACAGCTAACATAAACCAGCTTCAGACTAGCACTGCTGTAACTAGCTACACCTGTAACAGCTAACATAAACCAGCTTCAGACCAGCACTGCTGTAAATATCTACCCCTGTAACAGCTAACATAAACCAGCTTCAGACCATCACTGCTGTAACTAACTACCCCTGCAACAGCTAACATAGACCAGTTTCAGACCATCACTGCTGTATCTAACTACCCCTGTAACAGCTAACATAAACCAGCTTCAGACCATCGCTGCTGTATCTAACTACCCCTGTAACAGCTAACATAAACCAGCTTCAGACCAGCACTGCTGTAAATATCTACCCCTGTAACAGCTAACATAAACCAGCTTCAGACCATCACTGCTGTAACTAACTACCCCTGCAACAGCTAACATAGACCAGTTTCAGACCATCACTGCTGTATCTAACTACCCCTGTAACAGCTAACATAAACCAGCTTCAGACCATCGCTGCTGTATCTAACTACCCCTGTAACAGCTAACATAAACCAGCTTCAGACCAGCACTGCTGTAAATACCTACTCCTGTAACAGCTAACATAAACCAGCTTCAGACTAGCACTACTGTAACTAACTACCCCTGTAACAGCTAACAAAAACCAGCTTCAGACCAGCACTGCTGTAAATATCTACCCCTGTAACAGCTAACATAAACCAGCTTCAGACCAGCACTGCTGTAACTAACTACCCCTGCAACAGCTAACATAGACCAGCTTCAGACCAGCACTGCTGTAAATACCTACCCCTGTAACAGCTAACATAGACCAGCTTCAGACCATCACTGCTGTATCTAACTACCCCTGTAACAGCTAACATAAACCAGCTTCAGACCAGCACTGCTGTAAATACCTACCCCTGTAACAGCTAACATAGACCAGCTTCAGACCATCACTGCTGTATCTAACTACCCCTGTAACAGCTAACATAAACCAGCTTCAGACCAGCACTGCTGTAACTAACTACCCCTGCAACAGCTAACATAGACCAGCTTCAGACCATCACTGCTGTATCTAACTACCCCTGTAACAGCTAACATAAACCAGCTTCAGACCATCACTGCTGTATCTAACTACTCCTGTAACAGCTAAGATAAACCAGCTTCATACCAGCACTGCTGAAACTAACTACCCCTGCAACAGCTAACATAGACCAGCTTCAGACCATCACTGCTGTATCTAACTACCCCTGTAACAGCTAAGATAAACCAGCTTCAGACGATCACTGCTGTATCTAACTACTCCTGTAACAGCTAAGATAAACCAGCTTCAGAC
>CM056389.1:147340-173263 GCA_029718625.1 Synaphobranchus kaupii | reverse complement strand
TCACTGGGGCTGGGGAAGAGAGAGAGAGAGGTGGAGAGAGAAGAGAGAGAGGGAGAGAGATAGGGGGAGAGGTGGAGAGAGGGGGAGAGGGGGGAGAGAGAGGGGAGAGGGGGGAGAGAGAGCGGAGAGGGGGGAGAGAGAGGGAGAGAGATAGGGGAGAGGGGGAGAGAGAGGGGAGAGGGGGGAGAGAGAGGGGAGAGGGAGAGAGAGAGGGGAGAGGGGGAGAGAGAGGGAGAGAGAAGTGGAGAGTGAGAAAAAGAGAGAGGTAGAGTGAGGGAGAGAAAGGTAGAGAGAGGGAGAGAGGTGGAGAGAGGGAGAGAGGTGGAGAGAGGTAGAGAGAGGTAGAGAGAGGTAGAGAGAGGGAGAGAGAGGTAGAGAGGTAGAGGGATGGAAAGAGAGGGAGAGTGGAACAGGGGAGGGGAGAGAGGAGAGAGAGGGAGAGAGAGAGAATGAGAGGGAGAGAGAGACAGACGTGGAGAGAGAGGAGAGAGAGAGGGAGAGAGATAGGGGAGAGGGGGAGAGAGAGAGATATGTAAGTATGGGGTCTCCTCAGTGCGACTACATTAGATGGGAAAAGCATCCAATATAAACCCTGCATGCAGAATTCTGTCAAAATATATTAAAGATATAAATCAAAGTACCACCCAATGCATATGTGCTTTCCACTGGTAATGCATGTCCAAAATGGAGCACTAATATTCTGGCTGCATCTTAATTTAAGTCCCCATGATCCTTTGCAATTTAAGGCATTTCAAACCAGAGAGCTCCGCTCAGAAAAGAGCCTCCTCAGTCAGCTGGTTCTGAAACTAGCTACCCCTGTAACAGCTAACATAAACCAGCTTCAGACCAGCACTGCTGTAACTAGCTACACCTGTAACAGCTAACATAAACCAGCTTCAGACCAGCACTGCTGTAAATATCTACCCCTGTAACAGCTAACATAAACCAGCTTCAGACCAGCACTGCTGTAAATATCTACCCCTGTAACAGCTAACATAAACCAGCTTCAGACCATCACTGCTGTAAATATCTACCCCTGTAACAGCTAACATAAACCAGCTTCAGACCAGCACTGCTGTAACTAACTACCCCTGTAACAGCTAACATAAACCAGCTTCAGACCATCACTGCTGTAATTAACTAGCCCTGTACAGCTAACATAAACCAGCTTCAGACCAGCACTGCTGTAACTAACTACCCCTGCAACAGCTAACATAAACCAGCTTCAGATCAGCACTGCTGTAACTAACTACCCCAGTTACAGCTAACATAAACCAGCTTCAGACCAGCACTGCTGTAACTAACTACCCCTGTAGCAGCTAACATAAACCAGCTTCAGACCAGCACTGCTGTAACTAACTACCCCCTGTAACAGCTAACATAAAACCAGCTTCAGACCATCACTGCTGTAATTAACTAGCCTTGTAACAGCTAACATAAACCAGCTTCAGACCAGCACTGCTGTAACTAACTACCCCCTGCAACAGCTAACATAAACCAGCTCAGATCAGCACTGCTGTAACTAACTACACCTGTAACAGATAACATAAACCAGCTTCAGACCAGCACTGCTGTAACTAACTACACCTGTAACAGCTAACATAAACCAGCTTCAGACCATCACTGCTGTAACTAACTACCCCAGTTACAGCTAACATAAACCAGCTTCAGACCAGCACTGCTGTAACTAACTACACCAGTTACAGCTAACATAACCAGCTTCAGACCAGCACTGCTGTAACTAACTACCCCTGTAACAGCTAACATAAACAAGCGTCAGACCAGCACTGCTGTAACTAACTACCCCCTGTAACAGCTAACATAAACCAGCTTCAAACCAGCACTGCTGTAACTAACTACCCCTGTAACAGCTAACATAAACCAGCTTCAGACCATCACTGCTGTAATTAACTAGCCCTGTAACAGCTAACATAAACCAGCTTCAGACCAGCACTGCTGTAACTAACTACCCCTGCAACAGCTAACATAAACCAGCTTCAGATCAGCACTGCTGTAACTAACTACACCTGTAACAGATAACATAAACCAGCTTCAGACCAGCACTGCTGTAACTAACTACACCTGTAACAGCTAACATAAACCAGCTTCAGACCATCACTGCTGTAACTAACTACCCCAGTTACAGCTAACATAAACCAGCTTCAGACCAGCACTGCTGTAACTAACTACACCAGTTACAGCTAACATAAACCAGCTTCAGACCAGCACTGCTGTAACTAACTACCCCTGTAACAGCTAACATAAACCAGCTTCAAACCAGCACTGCTGTAACTAACTACCCCTGCAACAGCTAACATAAACCAGCTTCAGACCATCACTGCTGTAACTAACTACCCCTGTAACAGCTAACATAAACCAGCTTCAGACCATCACTGCTGTAACTAACTACCCCTGTAACAGCTAACATAAACCAGCTTCAGACCAGCACTGCTGTAACTAACTACCCCTGCAACAGCTAACATAAACCAGCTTCAGATCAGCACTGCTGTAACTAACTACACCTGTAACAGATAACATAAACCAGCTTCAGAACATCACTGCTGTAACTAACTACACCTGTAACAGATAACATAAACCAGCTTCAGACCATCACTGCTGTAACTAACCTACCCCTGTAACAGCTAACATAGACCAGCTTCAGACCAGCACTGCTGTAAATACCTACTCCTGTAACAGCTAACATAAACAAGCTTCAGACCATCACTGCTGTATCTAACTACCCCTGTAACAGCTAAGATAAACCAGCTTCAGACCATCGCTGCTGTATCTAACTACCCCTGTAACAGCTAACATAAACCAGCTTCAGACCAGCACTGCTGTAAATACCTACCCCTGTAACAGCTAACATACCCCCAGCTTCAGACCAGCACTGCTGTAACTAACTACCCCTGCAACAGCTAACATAAACCAGCTTCAGACCAGCACTGCTGTAACTAACTACACCTGTAACAGCTAACATAAACCAGCTTCAGACCATCACTGCTGTAACTAACTACCACCAGTTACAGCTAACATAAACCAGCTTCAGACCAGCACTGCTGTAACTAACTACCCCTGTAACAGCTAACATAAACCAGCTTCAGACCATCACTGCTGTAATTAACTAGCCCTGTAACACCTAACATAAACCAGCTTCAGATCAGCACTGCTGTAACTAACTACACCTGTAACAGATAACATAAACCAGCTTCAGACCAGAACTGCTGTAACTAACTACACCTGTAACAGCTAACATAAACCAGCTTCAGACCATCACTGCTGTAACTAACTACCCCAGTTACAGCTAACATAAACCAGCTTCAGACCAGCACTGCTGTAACTAACTACCCCTGTAACAGCTAACATAAACCAGCTTCAGACCATCACTGCTTGTAACTAACTACACCAGTTACAGCTAACCATAAACCAGCTTCAGACCAGCACTGCTGTAACTAACTACCCCTGTAACAGCTAACATAAACAAGCGTCAGACCAGCACTGCTGGTAACTAACTACCCCTGTAACAGCTAACATAGACCAGCTTCAGACCAGCACTACTGTAACTAACTACCCCTGTAACAGCTAACATAAACCAGCTTCAGACCAGGCACTGCTGTAACTAACTACCCCTGCAACAGCTAACATAAACCAGCTTCAGATCAGCACTGCTGTAACTAACTACCCCTGTAACAGCTAACATAAACCAGCTTCAGACCAGCACTGCTGTAACTAACCTACCCCTGCAACAGCTAACATAAACCAGCTTCAGACCATCACTGCTGTAAACTAACTACCCCTGTAACAGCTAACATAAACCAGCTTCAGACCAGCACTGCTGTAACTAACTACCCCTGCAACAGCTAACATAAACCAGCTTCAGACCATCACTGCTGTAACTAACTACCCCCTGTAACAGCTAACATAAACCAGCTTCAGACCATCACTGCTGTAACCTAACTACCCCTGTAACAGCTAACATAAACCAGCTTCAGACCAGCACTGCTTTAACTAACTACCCCTGCAACAGCTAACATAAACCAGCTTCAGATCAGCACTGCTGTAACTAACTACACCTGTAACAGATAACATAAACCAGCTTCAGACCAGCACTGCTGTAACTAACTACACCTGTAACAGCTAACATAAACCAGCTTCAGACCAGCACTGCTGTAAACTAACTACCCCCTGTAACAGCTAACATAAACAAGCTTCAGACCAGCACTGCTGTACATATCTACCCCTGTAACAGCTAACCTAAACCAACTTCAGATCATCACTGCTGTAACTAACTACCCCCTGCAGCAGCTAACATAAACCAGCTTCAGACTCAGCACTGCTGTAACTAACTACCCCTGCAACAGCTAACATAAACCAGCTTCAGACCAGCACTGCTGTAACTAAACTACAACCTGTAACAGCTAACATAAACCAGCTTCAGACCATCACTGCTGTAACTAACTACCCCCCAGTTACAGCTAACATAAACCAGCTTCAGACCAGCACTGCTGTAACTAACTACCCCTGTAACAGCTAACATAAACAAGCTTCAGACCAGCACTGCTGTACATATCTACCCCTGTAACAGCTAACCTAAACCAACTTCAGATCATCACTGCTGTAACTAACTACACCTGTAACAGCTAACATAAACAAGCTTCAGACCAGCACTGCTGTAACTAACTACCCCTGTAACAGCTAACATAAAACCAGCTTCAGACCAGCACTGCTGAAACTACCTACCCCTGTAACAGCTAACATAAACCAGCTTCAGATCATCACTGCTGTAACTAACTACACCTGTAACAGCTAACATAAACAAGCTTCAGACCAGCACTGCTTTACATATCTACCCCTGTAACAGCTAACATAAACCAGCTTCAGACCAGCACTGCTGTACATATCTACCCCTGTAACAGCTAACATAGACCAGCTTCAGACCATCACTGCTGTAACTAACTACCCCTGTAACAGCTAACATAAACCAGCTTCAGACCAGCACTGCTGAAACTACCTTACCCCCCTCGTAACAGCTAACATAAACCAGCTTCAGATCATCACTGCTGTAACTAACTACACCTGTAACAGCTAACATAGACCAGCTTCAGACCAGCACTGCTGTAAATACCTACTCCTGTTACAGCTAACATAAACAAGCTTCAGACCATCACTGCTGTATCTAACTACCCCTGTAACAGCTAAGATAAACCAGCTTCAGACCATCGCTGCTGTATCTAACTACCCCTGTAACAGCTAACATAAACCAGCTTCAGACCAGCACTGCTGTAAATACCTACCCCTGTAACAGCTAACATACCCCAGCTTCAGACCAGCACATGCTGTAACTAACTACCCCTGCAACAGCTAACATAAACCAGCTTCAGACCAGCACTGCTGTACATATCTACCCCTGTAACAGCTAACCTAAACCAACTTCAGATCATCACTGCTGTAACTAACTACACCTGTAACAGCTAACCTTCAGACCAGCACTGCTGTAACTAACTACCCCTGTAACAGCTAACATAGACCAGCTTCAGACCATCACTGCTGTATCTAACTACCCCTGTAACAGCTAACATAAACCAGCTTCAGACCAGCACTGCTGTAACTAACTACCCCTGCAACAGCTAACATAGACCAGCTTCAGACCATCACTGCTGTATCTAACTACCCCTGTAACAGCTAACATAAACCAGCTTCAGACCAGCACTGCTGTAAATACCTACCCCTGTAACAGCTAACATAGACTAGCTTCAGACCATCACTGCTGTATCTAACTACCCCTGTAACAGCTAACATAAACCAGCTTCAGACCATCACTGCTGTAACTAACTACCCCTGCAACAGCTAACATAGACCAGCTTCATACCAGCACTGCTGAAACTAACTACCCCTGAAACAGGTCAAATAAACCAGCTTCAGATCAGAAACATTTTTAATCCTAAACAGTGCATCAAAGATAGTCGCAATCGCTACCCTCCAGCCTCCCTGGTCCATAATCGCTATCTTTCAACCCACCCCGCTGTCTACAATCACTACCCCCCCAACACGCTCTGCAACACCCCCCCCCCCACCCCCCCCCCCCCCCACCCCCTCCCTCAACTGGCCCACAATCTCGCCCAGTGCTGCAGAAACACTAGACACAGCCCTGAGTAAACTATAGACACAGCAAAAAACTCCTAAAAAAAAATCTCCAGGCGATTTTCATCCTAAGGAATAATCCTTTATAAAATGTTCTAAGAATAATAAGTAAATATGATTCATTTGTGGCCGATATTACTGTTATTGTTGTTTTATATTTTATGTAAATGATGGTAGTATGGTGGCAAAACATTATATCTATGTGTGCTTATGCCAGTAAAGCATATTTTAATTAGAATTTTAGTGTGAGAGAGAGAGAGAGAGAGAGAGAGAGGGAGAGAGAGAGTGAGAGAGAAGGGGCAGAGAGAGAGAGAGAGAGAGAGAGTGAGAGGAGAGAGAGAGAGAGAGAGAGAGAGAGAGAGAGGGCAGAGAGAGAGAGAGAGAGAGAGTGAGAGAGAGGGGGCAGAGAGAGGGGGATGCGAGTGAGAAAGAGAAAAAAGAGAAAGATTTTTTTATTTTTGTTTCATTCCAGCCCCATTCAGTGCTAAACCAATTCTGATTCTGGCAGGAGTACATTTCACTCAAACTCAGCCCTTTTGGACTCAAACTCTCTTAGAGTCGAGTGAACATTTTACAGCCTGTCAACAAGAGAGTAAAACTCACCAGCAATATTTATTCTACAATTACATTTAAAAAATAATATGCAACCAATCCATTAATTGCCATTTAAAGCCCAGTGTTTCATGTGATTGCAGTCATGACAACACTCTGGTACAGATATAAATCCCCAGGGGGATAAATCAATGCAAATATATATATATAGTATTGTATCATAGCTTACTTCAAAAACACATCTAAATGTGAGCATGGTGGTCATAGATGATATGGTAAACATAAACAAAGAGAACCAGGGATGGGTGTAAAAAATAGAGGGCGCTGTTCTGACAAAAAGCCTCCGTAAGATGTCCGAGCTCAGGGGTGTCAAACTCCAGTCCTGGAGGGGGCGCTGTGTCTGCAGGTTTAACTCCAGTCCTGGAGGGGGCGCTGTGTCTGCAGGTTTAACTCCAGTCCTGGAGGGGGCGCTGTGTCTGCAGGTTTAACTCCAGTCCTGGAGGGCCTCAGTGTCCCCAGGTGTTTGGTGTTTCAGCACACGATAATAATAATTTAAGTCATTGATTGGCTAAAGAGTCCCCACAACCTTGTTCTGAGGGCCTTAATTGATGGGTGTTTGAAAGGAAACCACAAATACCTGCAGTCACTATGGCCCTCCAGGACTGGAGTTAAACCTGCAGACACAGCGCCCCCCTCCAGGACTGGAGTTAAACCTGCAGACACAGCGCCCCCTCCAGGACTGGAGTTTGACACCCCCTGCCCTTGCTGCTCAAAGTTTTTCACGTCCCTGTCAGGTTCGGCTACAGGGGGTGCTGTTCTGGGTACCCCCACCCATATTTCTAATAATCCATCAAAGCATGAAAAACATACACAGGGGGCCCCCCAGACCACCAGCATACACAGGGGGCCCCAAGACCACCAGCATACACAGGGGGCCCCAAGACCACCAGCATACACAGGGGGCCCCAAGACCACCAGCATACACAGGGGGCCCCAAGACCGAGTTTGAGAACCACTGTGCAAGATAATGGCCAAAACAAATTGGACGTTTTCCGACACGTTGCTATCGGTGGTTATACGGAGGGGATTTTCACCTTTTTTTGGCAAACTACCTTACATTTCAAAGGTTAAATATCATTGTATAATTGTTAGCTGTTACAGGGTTAAATATAATTGTATCATTTATCAAATAATTTATCAATATAAGCACAATAAAGTTTGACCAAGGCAGTGCATTCTGAGGCTTCGGGCTGTTTTTCAGACCCGGCTGTTTGAGCCCCAGCGGAGCTCGTCCCGAGCGAGGAGGTGTCAGCTCGTCAGCCCAGCAGCCCGGCAAGCTGACAGGCACTCACCGAAACAGGCTGACAGGTACTCACCGAAACAGGCCGGCAGGTACTCACCGAAACAGGCTGACAGGCACTCACCAAAACAGGCCGGCAGGCACTCACCAAAACAGGCCGGCAGGCACTCACCGAAACAGGCCGGCAGGCACTCACCGAAACAGGCCGGCAGGCACTCACCGAAACAGGCCGGCAGGCACTCACCGAAACAGGCCGGCAGGCACTCACCGAAACATTGTAGATGGCCATCCCCACCGCTCGGTGATCGTTGATTTTCTCTGTGGAAACTGACTTGGTCTCATAGGCCAAAAATATTCCCAGCAAAAGCAGCAGACCCTTATAGCCATAGACCACCCCTCGGAGAAAGAGAGACAAACACAAATTCCAACTCAAAGATTCTTTATCCTCACGCCCACACAGAAGCATAGTATTACCAAAGCAATCACTTATATACAGTGCAAACAGATAGCAACAAATAACTACATCAGAGATATTCATATTGACTTATTTTCTTTATTTATAAAGAACAGCCATTCACACTCACAAGCCCACAATCAGACAGGCAGGCAAGCAGGCAGACAGACAGACAGACAGACATAAATCAACAGTCATAGGATGTGTTCATTTGTAACTGTTATTTTTACCTTAAGATTAACAATCTTTTGCAAGTGGAAGCTTGCAAATTGAAACAGAGAAACCAACAGAGAGACAGAGAAAGAAAGAAAGAGAGAGAGAGAGAGAGAGAGAGAAACAGGAACAAAGAGGGTGCGTCCCAATACTAAAAAAATGCACCCTCCTTTCCTCCACTACCACCTCCTCTCCTCCGTGCCCCGGAAACGGATCTTTGTGTTTTAATCTAATGTTGCTGATTACATCTTAATTACATATAATGGTTACATATTAATTAATGTCTCGACGCAAACTGCAATGTCAGGGACATTATATACTGTACATGCAACTCGAAACATACAGAGTTTTGTATACTTCCTTGTAGGAGACAAATGGAGGAAAGGAGGTGGGGAGTGAAGAATATTGGGACGCACCCAGAGAGAGGCTGACAGGTGTAGAGAATTTGTGAGAGAATACTGGATCTGTGCGTCTGGTTACTGTAGAGAATCTGTGAGAGAATACTGGATCTGTGCATCTGGTTGCTGTAGAGAATCTATTAGAGAATACTGGATCTGTATATCAGGTTACTGTAGAGAATCTGTGAGAGAATACTGGATCTGAGTATCTGGTTACTGTAGAGAATCTGAGATAATACTGGATCTGTGCATCTGGTTACTGTAGAGAATCTGTGAGAGAATACTGGATCTGTGCATCTGGTTACTGTATAGAATTTGTGAGAGAATATTGGATCTGTTCATTTGGTTACTGTAGACAATCTGTGAGAGAATACTGGATATGTGCATCTGGTTACTATAGAGAATCTGTGAGAGAATACTGGATCTGTGCATCTGGTTACTGTATAGAATCTGTGAGAGAATACTGGATCTGTGCATCTGGTTACTGTAGAGAATCTGTGAAAGAATACTGGATCTGTGCATCTGGTTACTGTAGAGAATATGTGAGAGAATACTGGATCTGTGTATCTGGTTACTGTTGAGAATCTGTGCATCTGGTTACAGTAGAGAATCTGTGCATCTGGTTACAGTAGAGAATCTGTGAGAGAATACTGGATCTGTGCACCTGGTTACTGTAGAGAATCTGTGCATCTGGTTACTGCAGAGAATCTGTGAGAGAATACTGGATCAGTATATGTGGTTACTGCAGAGAATTTGTGAGAGAATACTGGATCTGTGCATCTCGTTGCTGTCAAGAATCTGTGAGAGAATACTGGATCTGTGCATCTGGTTACTGCAGAGAATCCGTGAGAGAATACTGGATCTGTGCATCTGGTTACTGTAGAGAATATGTGAGAGAATACTGGATATGTGCATCTGGTTACTATAGAGAATCTGTGAGAGAATACTGGATCTGTGCATCTGGTTACTGTATAGAATCTGTGAGAGAATACTGGATCTGTGCATCTGGTTACTGTAGAGAATCTGTGAAAGAATACTGGATCTGTGCATCTGGTTACTGTAGAGAATATGTGAGAGAATACTGGATCTGTGTATCTGGTTACTGTTGAGAATCTGTGCATCTGGTTACAGTAGAGAATCTGTGCATCTGGTTACAGTAGAGAATCTGTGAGAGAATACTGGATCTGTGCACCTGGTTACTGTAGAGAATATGTGCATCTGGTTACTGCAGAGAATCTGTGAGAGAATACTGGATCAGTATATGTGGTTACTGCAGAGAATTTGTGAGAGAATACTGGATCTGTGCATCTCGTTGCTGTCAAGAATCTGTGAGAGAATACTGGATCTGTGCATCTGGTTACTGCAGAGAATCCGTGAGAGAATACTGGATCTGTGCATCTGGTTACTGCAGAGAATCTATGAGAGAATACTGGATCTGTGCATCTGTTTACTGCAGATAATCTGTGAGAGAATACTGGATCTGTGCATCTGGTTACTGTAGAGAATCTGTGAGAATATACTGGATGTGTGTGCATCTGGTTACTGTAGAGAATCTATGAGAGAATACTGGATCTGTGCATCTGGTTACTGTAGAGAATCTGTGAGAGAATACTGGATTTGTGCATCTGGTTACTGTAGAGAATCTGTGAGAATATACAGGATGTGTGCACATCCGGTTACTGTAGAGAATCTATGAGAGAATACTGGATCTGTGCATCTGGTTACTGTAGACAATCTGTGAGAGAATACTGGATTTGTGCATCTGGTTACTGTAGAGAATCTGTGAGAATATACTGGATCTGTGCATCTGGTTACTGTATAGAATTTGTCAGAGAATATTGGATCTGTGCATCTGATTACTGTAGAGAATCTTTGAGAGAATACTGGATTTGTGCATCTGGTTACTGTAGAGAATCTGTGAGAGAATACTGGATCTGTGCATCTGGTTACTGTAGAGAATCTGTGAGAATATCCAGTATTCTCTCACAGATTCTATACAGAAACCAGATGCACAGATCCAATATTCTCTCACAGATTCTCTACAGTAACCAGATGCACAAATCCAGTATTTTCTCACAAATTCTCTACAGTAACCAGATGCACAGACACAGTATTCTCTCACAGATTCTCTACAGTAACCAGATGCACAGATCCAGTATTCTCTCATAGACTCTCTACAGAAACCAGATGCACATATCCAGTATTCTCTCACAGATTCTCTTCAGTAACCAGATGCACAGATCCAGTATTCTCTCACAGATTCTCTACAGTAACCAGATGCACAGATCCAGTATTCTCTCACAGATTCTCTACAGTAACCAGATGCACAGATCCAATATTCTTTCACAGATTCTCTACAGTAACCAGATGCATAGATCCAGTGTTCTCTCACATATTCTCTACAGTAACCAGATGCACATATCCAGTATTCTCTCACAGGTTCTCTACAGTAACCAGATACACATATCCAGTATTCTCTCACAGATTCTCTACTGTAACCAGATGAACATATCCAGTATTCTCTCACAGATTCTCTACAGTAACCAGATGCACAGATCCAGTATTCTCTCACAGATTCTCTACAGTAACAAGATGCACAGATCCAGTATTCTCTCACAGATTCTCTACATTAACTAGATGCACAGACCCAGTATTCTCTCACAGATTCTCTACAGTAACCAGATGCACAAATCCAGTATTCTCTCACAGATTCTCTACAGTAACCAGATGCACAGATCCAGTATTCTTTCACAGATTCTCTACAGTAACCAGATGCATAGATCCAGTGTTCTCTCACATATTCTCTACAGTAACCAGATGCACATATCCAGTATTCTCTCACAGGTTCTCTACATTAACCAGATACACATATCCAATATTCTCTCACAGATTCTCTACAGTAACCAGATGCACAGACTCAGTATTCTCTCACAGATTCTCTACAGTAACCAGATGCACATATCCAGTATTCTCTCACAGATTCTCTACAGTAACCAGATGCACATATCCAGTATTCTCTCGCAGATTCTCTACAGTAACCAGATGCACAGACCCAGTATTCTCTCACAGATTCTCTACAGTAACCAGGTGCACAGATCCAGTATTCTCTCATAGATTCTCTACAGTAACCAGATGCACATATCCAGTATTCTCTCACAGATTCTCTACAGTAACCAGATGCACATATCCAGTATTCTCTCGCAGATTCTCTACAGTAACCAGATGCACAGACCCAGTATTCTCTCACAGATTCTCTACAGTAACCAGATGCACAGATCCAGTATTCTTTCATAGATTCTCTACAGAAACCAGATGCACATATCCAGTATTCTCTCACAGATTCTCTACATTAACTAGATGCCCAGACCCAGGAATCTCTCACAGATTCTCTACAGGAACCAGATGCACAAATCCAGTATTCTCTCACAGATTCTCTACAGTAACCAGATGCACAGATCCAGTATTCTTTCACAGATTCTCTACAGTAACCAGATGCATAGATCCAGTGTTCTCTCACATATTCTCTACAGTAACCAGATGCACATATCCAGTATTCTCTCACAGGTTCTCTACAGTAACCAGATACACATATCCAATATTCTCTCACAGATTCTCTACAGTAACCAGATGCACAGACCCAGTATTCTCTCACAGATTCTCTACAGTAACCAGATGCACATGTCCAGTATTCTCTCACAGATTCTCTACAGTAACCAGATGCACATATCCAGTATTCTCTCGCAGATTCTCTACAGTAACCAGATGCACAGATCCAGTATTCTCTCATAGATTCTCTACAGAAACCAGATGCACAGATCCAGTATTCTCTCACAGATTCTCTACAGTAACCAGATGCACAGATCCAGTATTCTCTCACATATTCTCTACATTAACTAGATGCACAGACCCAGTATTCTCTCACAGATTCTCTACAGTAACCAGATGCACAGATCCAGTATTCTCGCACAGATTCTCTACAGTAACCAGATGCACAGATCCAGTATTCTCTCACAGATTCTATACAGTAACCAGATGCACAGATCCAGTATTCTCTCACAAATTCTCTACAGTAACCAGATGCACAGATCCAGTATTCTCTCACAGATTCTCGACAGTAACCAGATGCACAAATCCATTATTCTCTCACAGATTCTCGACAGTAACCAGATGCACAGATCCAGTATTCTCTCACAGATTCTCTACAGTAACCAGATGCACAGATCCAGTATTCTCTCACAGATTCTCTACAGTAAACAGATGCACAGATCCAGTATTCTCTCACAGAATCTCTACAGTAAACAGATGCACAGATCCAGTATTCTCTCACAGATTCTCTACAGTAACCAGATGCACATATCCAGTATTCTCTCACAGAATCTCTATAGTAAACAGATGCACAGATCCAGTATTCTCTCAGATTCTCTACAGTAACCAGATGCACAGATCCAGTATTCTCTCACAGATTCTCTACAGTAACCAGATGCACAGATCCAGTATTCTCTCACAGATTCTCTACAGTAACCAGATGCACAGATCCAGTATTCTCTCACAGATTCTCTACATTAACTAGATGCACAGACCCAGTATTCTCTCACAGATTCTCTACAGTAACCAGATGCACAGATCCAGTATTCTTTCACAGATTCTCTACAGTAACCAGATGCATAAATCCGGTGTTCTCTCACATATTCTATACAGTAACCAGATGCACATATCCAGTATTCTCTCACAGGTTCTCTACAGTAACCAGATACACATATCCAATATTCTCTCACAGATTCTCGACAGTAACCAGATGCACGAATCCAGTATTCTCTCACAGATTCTCTACAGTAACCAGATGCACAGATCCAGTATTCTCTCACAGATTCTCTACAGTAAACAGATGCACAGATCCAGTATTCTCTCACAGAATCTCTACAGTAAACAGATGCACAGATCCAGTATTCTCTCACAGATTCTCTACAGTAACCAGATGCACATATCCAGTATTCTCTCACAGAATCTCTACAGTAAACAGATGCACATATCCAGTATTCTCTCACAGAATCTCTACAGTAAACAGATGCACAGATCCAATATTCTCTCACAGATTCTCTACAGTAACCAGATGCATAGATCCAGTGTTCTTTCACAGATTCTCTACAGTAACCAGATGCATAGATCCAGTGTTCTCTCACATATTCTCTACAGTAACCAGATGCACATATCCAGTATTCTCTCACAGGTTCTCTACAGTAACCAGATACACATATCCAATATTCTCTCACAAATTCTCTACAGTAACCAGATGCACAGATCCAGTATTCTCGCACAGATTCTCTACAGTAACAAGATGCACAGATCCAGTATTCTCTCACAGATTCTATACAGTAACCAGATGCACAGATCCGGTATTCTCTCACAGATTCTATACAGTAGCCTATTCTCTCACAGATTCTCTACAGTAACCAGATGCACAGATCCAGTATTCTCTCACAGATTCTCGACAGTAACCAGATGCACAGATCCAGTATTCTCTCACATATTCTCTACAGTAAACAGATGCACAGATCCAGTATTCTCTCACAGAATCTCTACAGTAAACAGATGCACAGATCCA
The DNA here is from genome assembly GCA_029718625.1 of Synaphobranchus kaupii. Taxonomy (NCBI): domain Eukaryota; kingdom Metazoa; phylum Chordata; class Actinopteri; order Anguilliformes; family Synaphobranchidae; genus Synaphobranchus; species Synaphobranchus kaupii. Next base: position 158,603 of record CM056389.1, on the reverse strand, counting down.
GTATTCTCTCACAGATTCTCTACAGTAACCAGATGCACATATCCAGTATTCTCTCACAGAATCTCTACAGTAAACAGATGCACAGATCCAGTATTCTCTCACAGATTCTCTACAGTAACCAGATGCACATATCCAGTATTCTCTCACAGATTCTTTACAGTAAACAGATGCACATATCCAGTATTCTCTCACAGATTATCTACAATAACCAGATGCACATATCCAATATTCTCTCACAGATTCTCTACAGTAACCAGATGCACAGATCCAGTATTCTCTCACAGATTCTCTACAGTAACCAGATACACATATCCAGTATTCTCTCACAGATTCTCTACAGTAACCAGATGCACAGATCCAGTGTTCTCCCACAGATTCTCTACAGTAACCAGATGCACAGATCCAGTATTCTCTCACAGATTCCCTACAGTAACCAGATGCACATATCCAGTATTCTCTAACAGATTCCCTACAGTAACCAGATGCACAGATCCAGTGTTCTCCCACAGATTCTCTACAGTAACCAGATGCACATATCCAGTGTTCTCCCACAGATTCTCTACAGTAACCAGATGCACATATCCAGTATTCTCTCACAGATGCTCTACAGTAACCAGATGCACATATCCAGTATTTTCTCACAGATTCTCTACAGAAACCAGATATACAGATATAGCATTCTCTCACCGATTCTCTACAATAACCTGATACATAGATCCAGTATTCTCTCACAGATTCTCTACAGTATCCTGATACACAGATCCAGTACTCTCTCAAAGATTCTCTACAGTAACCAGACGCACAGATCCAGTATTCCCTCACAGAGTTTCTACAGTAACCAGATGCACAGATCCAGTATTCTCTCACAGATTCTCTACAGTAGCCAGATGCACATATCCAGTATTCTCTCACAGATTCTCTTCAATAACCACATGCACAGATCCAGTATTCTCTAACAGATTCCGTACAGTAGCCAGATGCAAATATCCAGTATTCTCTCACAGATTCTCTTCAATAACCAGATGCACAGATCCAGTATTCTCTCACAGATTCTCTACAGAAACCAGATATACAGATACAGTATTCTCTCACTGATTCTCTACAGTAACCTGATACATAGATCCATTATTCTCTCACAGATTCTCTACAGTAACCAGATGCACAGATCCAGTATTCTCTCACAGATTCTCTACAGTAACTAGATGCACAGATCCAGTATTCTCTCACAGATTCTCTACAGTAACCAGATGCACAGATCCAGTATTCTCTAACAGATTCCGTACAGCAACCAGATGCACAGATCAAGTATTCTCTGACAGATTCTCTACAGTAACCAGACGCACAGATCCAGTATTCTCTCACAGATTCTCTACAGTAACCAGATGCACAGATCCAGTGTTCTCTCACAGATTCTCTACAGTAACCAGATACACATATCCAGTATTCTCTCACAGATTCTCTTCAATAACCAGATGCACAGATCCAGTATTCTCTCACAGATTCTCTACAGTAACCAGATGCACATATCCAGTATTCTCTCACAGATTCTCTACAGTAACCAGATGCACATATCCAGTATTCTCTCACAGATTCTCTACAGTAACCAGATGCACAGATCCAGTATTCTCTCACAGATTCTCTACAGTAACCAGATGCACAGATCCAGTATTCTCTCAGATTCTCTACAGTAACCAGATGCACAGATCCAGTATTCTCGCACAGATTCTCTACAGTAACTAGATGCACAGACCCAGTATTATCTCACAGATTATCTACAGTAACCAGATGCACAGATCCAGTATTCTCTCATAGATTCTCTACAGTAACCAGATGCACAGATCCAGTATTCTTTCACAGATTCTCTACAGTAGCCAGAAGCACATATCCAGTATTCTCTCACAGATTCTCTACAGTAACCAGATGCACATATCCAGTATTCTCCCACAGATTCTCTACAGTAACCAGATGCATAGATCCAGTGTTCTCTCACATATTCTCTACAGTAACCAGATGCACATATCCAGTATTCTCTCACAGATTCTCGACAGTAACCAGATGCACAGATCCAGTATTCTCTCACAGATTCTCGACAGTAACCAGATGGTAAGATTCCCTCACATATTCTCTTTGTTAACCAGACACTCAGCTCCTGTCATTATTGGGAGTTCCCAGTGCTATACCAATACCACAGCTTGTGAATGTTCCTGATAAAAGGTGCACACAGACAGAACATCCAGGAACTGATCTACGAGGGCATGGCGTGACGAAGACAGACAGAATGACAGAAAGACATACAGAGAGAGATGGACAGACAGATTAAGACACAGAAGGAGGGATGAAGGTTGGCGTTACCTAGCCAGGTGTTTATCTTCTCTGAGCTGCAGTGCTCCAGAAGTGGCTGTATCAGGACGTCCAGGTCCCCCTTCGGTGCCTCTCTGGTGAACTTCTACTGAGAGGGAGGGCCAGTCAGCACAACATCACCACAATACATTTAAACACATACAACATTAAAACACTAAATATACACCTTACAAATATAAACAACCTTCCCACATTACATGTAAACACATACAACATTAAAACACTACAAATATACCTTACAAATATAAACAACCATATCACATTACATATAAAGACATACAACATACAAAAACTGCATATATACCTTACAAATATATACAACATTACCTCAAAACATGAATACAACATTACAAATATATACAACATTAAAACACTACATATATACCTTACAAATATATACAACATTACCACAAAACATGCATACAACATTACAAATATATACAACATTACCCCATTACATATATAACATTACAAACAGATAAAACATTACATATATACACACACACACACACACACACACACACACACACACACACACACACACACACACACACACACACACACACACACACACACACACACACACACACACACACACACACACACACACACGCACCTCTACGGTGATGTGCAGAGGATCTACAATCTGCCAGATCATGAGGGACAGGATGTCAATGACCAGCAACACCCCAACAGTGGCATAGAGTTTCCAGGGCTCCAGGTGCTGCTGGGATACAGGGGGACCAACCATCAATCTAATTAACAGCAACACAATCCTCAGATCTGTAAGCCACAGTATGAGTTATAGATTTCTTCTCTTTTTTTTCTGCCCCCTGTCTCTGACGTCGCTGGATGTGAGCGATGATTACACAACACCAGAGAGATATTGATTTGAAAAGGAAGAGGAATGACATTTGGCTAGTATCACGTTAGGAAGAAATAGTGTGGCATCCAGTACTGCGCACAGTCCCTGGTACTATCATGATATATCACAGTCCCTGGTACTATCATGATATATCGTCTTCCCTTGAGTTCAACACAATACATACCGCCTTTATTTACCCCCACAAAGCCTGTGCTTATTTTCAATTTCCACACCACTGCCACACAGGCTGAATGGCAACTGTGAGACATAAAACAGTGACAACTACCCCCGTACTACCCCCCCATTTACCTTTCTCTTGTCCTTCTTCTCATCCTTCTTGGTGAAGACGGTATGAACCCACCAGATCTTGGTGAACATGCTGCCGTAGGCCAGACTGAATCCAAGGCCCAGCAACCACAGCCGGAACTAAACCAAGACCAGAGAAAGATTAGCCACCACAGCCGAAACTAAACCAAGCCCAGAGAAAGATTAGCCACCACCGCTGAAAATAAACGGGGACCAGAGAAAGATTAGCCACCACCGTTGAAAATAAACGGGGACCAGAGAAAGATTAGCCACCACCGTTGAAAATAAACGGGGACCAGAGAAAGATTAGCCAGCACGGCTCAAACTAAACCAAGACCAAAGAAAGATTATCATCCACGGTGACCAGAGAAAGATTAAGGGTTTTGAGAGCCGGGCAGAACTGAGGGGAGAAAATTGGGAGTTTTGAGAGGACAGAGTGCTTTTCCCAGCTGAGACCTGGCTGAATTCGGAGCCCCTCCCATTACCTGGCAGACGACGGGAAACTGAGCGCGGTGCACGTGCAGACCATCGATCCCCAGCGGGAACACAGCCGCCAACGCCAGCATGCAGCCCACCGCCGTCATGTTATTCAGGTACGGCTGAGAGTTCTGGATGTACCTGTCTCACACACACACACACACACACACACACACACACACACACACACACACACACACACACACACACACAGTACATGCACAAATGCACAGAGGAGCAAGAAAAGCATATTAAATATCTAAAAGCCTTTCCAACCTAACATGAGACATACTGATGAACAGAAAAGAAGAAATATCCCAGAAACAGCACCAACAGGAAACAGCACCAACAGGAACCGGCAACAACAGGAAACAGCAACAACAGGAACCAGCACCAACAGGAAACAGCACCAACAGGAAACAGCAACAACAGGAAACAGCGACAACAGGAACCGGCACCAACAGGAAACAGCAACAACAGGAAACAGCAACAACAGGAAACAGCACCAACAGGAAACAGCACCAACAGGAAACAGCACCAACAGGAAACAACACCAACAGGAAACGGCACTAACAGGAAACAACACCAACAGGAAACAGCACCAACAGGAAACAGCACCAACAGGAAACAGCACCAACAGGAAACAGCACCAACAGGAAACAGCAACAACGGGAAACAGCAACAACAGGAAACAGCAACAACAGGAACCGGCACCAACAGGAAACAGCAACAACAGGAAACAGCACCAACAGGAAACAACACCAACAGGAAATGGCACTAACAGGAAACAACACCAACAGGAAACAGCACCAACAGGAAACAACACCAACAGGAAATGGCACCAACAGGAAACAGCACCAACAGTCACTTGTGGGGCCCTAAATAATTTAGTATCAGAGAGAATAAAAGCCCTGGTTGAAAGCCAACACACATTAGTGGTGTAATCTTCAAGATAAAGGCTGTAACTTCCACACAAAAATAAACACCTAAACTTCTCCCCCATCAATCCTTATTTATGTACGCAAAATATAGAACCACTAAAAAGACTTTCAATGATAATGCACTCCTTCCCATGGTTAGGTGGGTCATATCCAATACAATGTGCTCATTTGATTAATTGGTTGAATAATCGCTTCATTGGCTGATTGGTTGACTGTTTCATTTATTGGTTGAATAATCGGTTCATTGGCTGATTGGTTGACTGTTCATTGATTGATTGGTTGGTTGACTAGTTTATTGCTTGGTTGACAGGTAGGTTGATTAATTGATTGGTTGGCTGGTAGATTGGTTTATTGGTTGGTTGACAGGTCGGTTGATTAATTGATTGGTTGGTTGGTAGACTGGTTTACTAGTTAGTAGACAGGTCAGTTGATTAATTTATTGGTTGGTTGGTTAGTTTGTCTATTGGTTGGGTGACAGGTCGGTTGATTAATTGATTGGTCAGTAGGTGGGTTGGTTGGGGGTTGGCGTACACAGTGCATACCGAACGCTACTGTTGTAGATGTTGGTTAACTGATTGGTTGGTTGATTGGGGGTTAGTGTACACAGTGCATACCGAACGCTACTGTTGTAGATGTTGGTTAATTGATTGGTTGGTTGATTGGGGGTTAGTGTACACAGTGCATAGCGAACGTTACTGTTGTACGTATATGTTGGTTAACTGATTGGTTGGTTGATTGGGGGTTAGTGTACACAGTGCATGGCGAACGTTACTGTTGTACGTATATGTTGGTTAATTGATTGGTTGGTTGATTGGGGGTTAGTGTACACAGTGCATAGCGAACGTTACTGTTGTACGTATATGTTGGTTAACTGATTGGTTGGTTGATTGGGGGTTAGTGTACACAGTGCATAGCGAACGTTACTGTTGTACGTATATGTTGGTTAACTGATTGGTTGGTTGGGTTGGGGTTAGCGTACACAGCGCATACTGAACGTTACTGTTGTAGATGTTGATTAATTGATTGGTTGGTTGGGGGTTGGCATACACAGCGCATACCGAACGCTACTGATGTAGATGTGGGTTAATTGATTGGTTGGTTGGGTTGGGGATAGCGTACACAGCGCATACTGAACGTTACTGTTGTAGATGTTGGTTAATTGATTGGTTGGTTGGTTGGGGGTTAGTGTACACAGTGCATAGCGAACGTTACTGTTGTACGTATATGTTGGTTAACTGATTGGTTGGTTGATTGGGGGTTAGTGTACACAGTGCATAGCGAATGTTACTGTTGTACGTATATGTGGGTTAATTGATTGGTTGGTTGGGTTGGGGTTAGCGTACACAGCGCATACTCAACGTTACTGTTGTAGATGTGGGTTAATTAATTGGTTGGTTGGGTTGGGGATAGCGTACACAGCGCATGCTGAATGTTACTGTTGTAGATGTTGATTAATTGATTGGTTGGTTGGGGGTTGGCATACACAGCGCATACCGAACGTTACTGTTGTAGATGTTGAAGGTGAGGCAGACGATGCCCAGAAGAATTCCGAGGCCAGCGAAGACTGACACAGAGACGAAGAGCTTCTGTGACAGAAAGCGGAACTCCTCAATAACCACCGTCTGATCAGCTGGAGGACCTGGACCTGGGGATAGGAAGAGAGAGAGAGAGAGAGAGAAGGGGGGGGGGAGAGAAGGAGAGAGAGAGAGAGAGAGAGAGAGAGAGAGAGGGGAGAGAGAAGGAGAGAGAGAGGGGGGAGAGATTAACTACAATGGTGACATCTTCGTCCAGAATAAACCAAATTGTATTTGAGCTGAAATCAAACCAAAGTATCAGTGTATCAGTTACATAGCAAAGAGATGCTATTCCCGTAAGTTATAAAAGTGTTCGTGGGGTGGGGTGTGTGGGGGGGGGGGGGGGGGGGGTTAATACAGTATATACACTCTGACTGACTGCACACTACAGTACATTAACACTGCACTGAGAGAGAGGGATACAGTATATACACTCTGACTGACTGCACACTACAGTACATTAACACTGCACTGAGAGAGAGGGTTAATACAGTATATACACACTGACTGACTGCACACTACAGTACATTAACACTGCACTGAGAGAGAGGTTAATACAGTAGATACACACTGACTGCACACTACAGTACATTAACACTGCACTGAGAGAGAGGGTTAATACAGTATATACACACTGACTGACTGCACACTACAGTACATTAACACTGCACTGAGAGAGGGGGTTAGTACAGTATATACACCCTGACTGACTGCACACTACAGTACATTAACACTGCACTGAGAGAGAGGATTAATACAGTATATACACACTGACTGACTGACTGCACACTACAGTACATTAACACTACACTGAGAGAGAGAGAGAGAGAGAAAGAGAGAGAGGGAGGGAGAGAGGTAGAGAGAGAGGGAGAGAGAGATGGAGGGACAGAGAAAGAGGGAGAGAGAGATGGAGGGACAGAGAGAGGGAGGGAGGACAGAGAGAGAGGGAGGGAGGGAGAGAGAAAGAGAGAGAGAGAGGGAGGGAGAGAGGTAGAGAGAGAGGGAGGGAGAGATGGAGGGACAGAGAAAGAGGGAGAGAGAGATGGAGGGACAGAGAGAGAGAGGGAGGACAGAGAGAGGGAGGGAGGGAGAGAGAAAGAGAGAGAGAGTGAGGGAGAGAGGTAGAGAGAAAGGGAGAGAGAGATGGAGGGACAGAGAAAGAGGGAGAGAGAGATGGAGGGACAAAGAGAGGGAGGGAGGACAGAGAGAGGGAGGGAGGGAGAGAGAACGAGAGAGAGTGAGGGAGAGAGATGTTAATGCAGCAGTTATAGCAGAGAACAGCAGAGGAGATGTAATGCTGAGGTATTACTACTCTCCCGATCACACCGTGTTCTACATACTACTGCAATCAATCTATATGTTCCATACTACACACTATAAACAGCACTAAGTGCGATGTGCAATCTATAGGTTACATACTACACGCTATAAACAGCACTAAGTGCGATGTGCAATCTATAGGTTACATACTACACGCTATAAACAGCACTAAGTGCGATGTGCAATCTATAGGTTACATACTACACGCTATAAACAGCACTAAGTGCGATGTGCAATCTATATGTTCCATACCACACGCTATAAACAGCACTAAGTGCGATGTGCAATCTATATGTTCCATACTACACGCTATAAACAGCACTAAGTGCGATGTGCAATCTATATGTTCCATACTACACGCTATAAACAGCACTAAGTGCGATGTGCAATCTATATGTTCCATACTACAAGCTATAAACAGCACTAAGTGCGATGTGCAATCTATAGGTTACATACTACACACTATAAACAGCACTAAGTGCGATGTGCAATCTATATGTTCCATACTACACACTATAAACAGCACTAAGTGCGATGTGCAATCTATAGGTTACATACTACACGCTATAAACAGCACTAAGTGCGATGTGCAATCTATAGGTTACATACTACACGCTATAAACAGCACTAAGTGCGATGTGCAATCTATAGGTTACATACTACACGCTATAAACAGCACTAAGTGCGATGTGCAATCTATAGGTTACATACTACACACTATAAACAGCACTAAGTGCGATGTGCAATCTATATGTTACATACTACACGCTATAAACAGCACTAAGTGCGATGTGCAATCTATAGGTTACATACTACACGCTATAAACAGCACTAAGTGCGATGTGCAATCTATAGGTTACATACTACACACTATAAACAGCACTAAGTGCGATGTGCAATCTATAGGTTACATACTACACGCTATAAACAGCACTAAGTGCGATGTGCAATCTATAGGTTACATACTACACGCTATAAACAGCACTAAGTGCGATGTGCAATCTATAGGTTGCATACTACACGCTATAAACAGCACTAAGTGCGATGTGCAATCTATAGGTTACATACTACACGCTATAAACAGCACTAAGTGCGATGTGCAATCTATAGGTTACATACTACACGCTATAAACAGCACTAAGTGTGATGTGCAATCTATAGGTTACATACTACACGCTATAAACAGCACTAAGTGCGATGTGCAATCTATAGGTTACATACTACACGCTATAAACAGCACTAAGTGCGATGTGCAATCTATAGGTTACATACTACACGCTATAAACAGCACTAAGTGCGATGTGCAATCTATAGGTTACATACTACACACTATAAACAGCACTAAGTGCGATGTGCAATCTATAGGTTACATATTACACGCTATAAACAGCACTAAGTGCGATGTGCAATCTATAGGTTACATACTACACGCTATAAACAGCACTAAGTGCGATGTGCAATCTATAGGTTACATACTACACACTATAAACAGCACTAAGTGCGATGTGCAATCTATAGGTTACATACTACACGCTATAAACAGCACTAAGTGCGATGTGCAATCTATAGGTTACATACTACACACTATAAACAGCACTAAGTGCGATGTGCAATCTATAGGTTACATACTACACGCTATAAACAGCACTAAGTGCGATGTGCAATCTATAGGTTACATACTACACGCTATAAACAGCACTAAGTGCGATGTGCAATCTATAGGTTACATACTACACACTATAAACAGCACTAAGTGCGATGTGCAATCTATAGGTTACATACTACACGCTATAAACAGCACTAAGTGCGATGTGCAATCTATAGGTTACATACTACACACTATAAACAGCACTAAGTGCGATGTGCAATCTATAGGTTACATACTACACGCTATAAACAGCACTAAGTGCGATGTGCAATCTATAGGTTACATACTACACGCTATAAACAGCACTAAGTGCGATGTGCAATCTATAGGTTACATACTACACTCTATAAACAGCACTAAGTGCGATGTGCAATCTATAGGTTACATACTACACGCTATAAACAGCACTAAGTGCGATGTGCAATCTATATGTTACATACTACACACTATAAACAGCACTAAGTGCGATGTGCAATCTATAGGTTACATACTACACGCTATAAACAGCACTAAGTGCGATGTGCAATCTATATGTTACATACTACGCGCTATAAACAGCACTAAGTGCGATGTGCAATCTACAGGTTACATACTACACGCTATAAACAGCACTAAGTGCGATGTGCAATCTATAGGTTACATACTACACACTATAAACAGCACTAAGTGCGATGTGCAATCTATATGTTACATACTACACACTATAAACAGCACTAAGTGCGATGTGCAATCTATAGGTTACATACTACACGCTATAAACAGCACTAAGTGCGATGTGCAATCTATATGTTACATACTACACACTATAAACAGCACTAAGTGCGATGTGCAATCTATAGGTTACATACTACACACTATAAACAGCACTAAGTGCGATGTGCAATCTATATGTTACATACTACACACTATAAACAGCACTAAGTGCGATGTGCAATCTATAGGTTACATACTACACACTATAAACAGCACTAAGTGCGATGTGCAATCTATAGGTTACATACTACACGCTATAAACAGCACTAAGTGCGATGTGCAATCTATATGTTACATACTACGCGCTATAAACAGCACTAAGTGCGATGTGCAATCTACAGGTTACATACTACACGCTATAAACAGCACTAAGTGCGATGTGCAATCTATAGGTTACATACTACACACTATAAACAGCACTAAGTGCGATGTGCAATCTATATGTTACATACTACACACTATAAACAGCACTAAGTGCGATGTGCAATCTATAGGTTACATACTACACGCTATAAACAGCACTAAGTGCGATGTGCAATCTATATGTTACATACTACACACTATAAACAGCACTAAGTGCGATGTGCAATCTATAGGTTACATACTACACGCTATAAACAGCACTAAGTGTGATGTGCAATCTATATGTTCCATACTACACACTATAAACAGCACTAAGTGCGATGTGCAATCTATATGTTACATACTACACGCTATAAACAGCACTAAGTGCGATGTGCAATCTATATGTTACATACTACACACTATAAACAGCACTAAGTGCGATGTGCAATCTATAGGTTACATACTACACGCTATAAACAGCACTAAGTGCGATGTGCAATCTATATGTTACATACTACACACTATAAACAGCACTAAGTGCGATGTGCAATCTATAGGTTACATACTACACGCTATAAACAGCACTAAGTGCGATGTGCAATCTATATGTTACATACTACACACTATAAACAGCACTAAGTGCGATGTGCAATCTATAGGTTACATACTACAC
>CM056389.1:134840-137340 GCA_029718625.1 Synaphobranchus kaupii | reverse complement strand
CCCAACCCCACACCTCCAGCACAGAGGCCATCTTAGAGAACCCAACCCCACACCTCCAGCACAGAGGACATCTTAGAGAACCCAACCCCACACCTCCAGCACAGAGGCCATCTTAGAGAACCCAACCCCACACCTCCAGCACAGAGGCCATCTTAGAGAACCCAACCCCACACCTCCAGCACAGAGGCCATCTTAGAGAGCTCCTCCTTCTTATACCGAAAATCCTCCAGAAAGATGATCCTCCACAACACAATTACATCATCAGCATACTTATGACCGAGGATCTCAGGAAAGAAACTTATTACATATATACTTTTATTACAGTACATATATACTTTTATTACTGTACATATATACTTTTATTACTGTACATAGGTATGTACTTTTATTACTGTTCATATATACTTTTATTACTGTTCATATATACTTTTACTACTGTTCATATATACTTTTATTACTGTACATATATACTTTTATTACTGTACATATGTACTTTTATTACTGTACATATATACTTTTATTACTGTACATATGTACTTTTATTACTGTTCATACTTTTATTACTGTTCATATATACTTTTATTACTGTTCATATATACTTTTATTACTGTACATATATATTTTTATTACTGCATATTGCATATTTACGAGCAATATACTGTAAAATTTCACGTTACTTAACATGTATTTCACATTTTTCTTAAAAAATGTCAGACTTTAAAATGACAGTTTTAGGCAGTCATTTAATTTTTGACCTGTTATTTTACGGTTAATAGACTTCCTGAGGCAAAACAGTCAATTAGTTTTTTTTAAAACGGTCTGTGACTGTAATTTTACACAGTGACTGTATTTCTACAAGGGAATACCAATAAAAATACATATTCAAAACTGACCCTGTTCACAGTTCATTAAACCAGGGGTTCCCAAACCGGTCCTGGGGGACCCCTGTGTATGCTGGTTTTCGGTGCAACCACAGTTGCAATCCCAGAATTTTAACAAGCTGTTCATTTCTTAATTAGGTACTTGTCATGTTTAGAGGAATTATTTACCCTCTTAAGCCACGTTATATCAGATATAGCTATACATGCCATGGAGAATAAACTCCCCATGTTCATGTTGTGCTATATTGCAACAATTACATAAAAAGAGGTTACAAAATTATGTATTTTAACTGATCAAATTAAAGAGTGAAGTGAATCAATAGGTATTTGGTATTTATTAGGTTGTTGAACACATGCGTTTAACTCATAATCTTTTCTTTAAGCATATTAACACAATTTAGGTTTCGCTCGTTATCATTTGCTTTGTGTTTGAATTCTTCATTATCTACCAAATGGTTAGTTTTAGTGGCCATGTGTCCACATTTTCACCAATTAGGAGCCTATTGATTCACTTCACTCTCTAATTTGATCAGTTAAATTAATTTGATCAGTTAAAATACATAATTCAAATCAGCCTTTAAATGGATCTGTTAAATAATTTTCTTATCACTTTTAAATAATATAGCACAATGTGAACATGGGGTGTTTATTCTACATGGCATCAATAGCTATATCTGATATAATGTGGCCTAAGAGGGTAAATAATTCCTCTAAACATGACAAGTACCTAATTAAGAAATTAACAGCTTGTTAAAATTCTGGGATTGCAACTGTGGTTGCACCGAAAACCAGCATACACAGGGGTCCCCCAGGACCGGTTTGGGAACCCCTGCATTAAACAACTGCAGTTTTGTGACCGATTTTTGCTTCACTTTTACCAAAACGCTTTGTGTTCTTCTGCAGACGTTTTGTCAAATATCTCTGAATAAATAAACAAATAAAAATCTCTGCTTTCCACTCCACGGGAAGAAAAAAAAAACCCACATGAAATGAAGAGGTGGCTGAATCCAGCGAGTTAGCATTTCCGCTCACGGACACCACTCACAGCAGAGTCACATCCAGCACACTCTGCCAAAAATAAAATAAATAATAATAAAAAAGAATGAGAACGCTGTCACAGCCAATCAGGATGAGGGAACATGAACCCCCCCCCTCCCCTCCACTCCCCTCCCCTCCCCCTGCAGGTATCTCCGGCTGGCGCACCGAACGAGCGGGATCGCCCCCACAGCGCCTGCAGCACTGGCGGTAATGCTAACACAGTTAAGTGCGCGGGACAGGGTGTTCATGTGGGAGATCAATGGCAGTTGAAGAGAAAAACATTTAGAGTGTTTTACTGCATAAGAGGAGAATAGAACAAGGCTTCACCTCATGCACCCGCATGACTTTACAATAAACACAGAATAAATCATATATAGCCTACATACGTACACATACACACACACAGTCACACACACACACACACACACACACACACAGACACACACACAGTATTGCAGTGTGTTTGAATGGAGGGATGAATTCCAGAGAGTTAGAGGGAGATCAGAGGAATTGGGATTACATCACAGGATGGACAGAAGTTGGGGGAAGGGGGTGGGGGGTGGGGGGTGGGGGTACCTTGT